>OX463756.1:140999592-141575420 GCA_949824845.1 Rhingia rostrata | reverse complement strand
CCAGATTATTGGTCTCCATTCGCTCCACATGCTCCAATGCAGAGTTTTCCAACTCGGAATACGTCGCTGTACAGGTCGTATAGTTCTTGGTTAAATCTTTTTTTCAATAGCCCGTCAACGGAAACGGGACCAAAGATTTTCGAAGAACTTTTCTCTCAAAACGACGAAGGATTTCTCCATTCACTTTTGACACGGTCCATGCTTCAACGCCCAAGAGCAGGACTTTCTGGCCTAAAGCCCTACTGCTTAAGGCGGAAGACTTAATTGGTTCAAGCGTTCGCATAATTACGGTAGATAAAAATTTGAGGAGACTTATGCCTCTCTAGTTGGAGCAGTTGCGGGGTCTCCCTTTTGTTGATCGGACATACGGTCGAACCAAATTATGCTAATGAGTTGGTGAAAGTTACTGTCAATGTCCGTCATTTTTAGCGGCCTTGCTAAGCTTATTTGAGATATTGCTATCCAAACTTTACTTAGGTCGGGTGGTTGGTAGTTTTCGTTGTCGTCGCCTATATTGAATGGATCTTTCTGCCTGACAGCGGGAGGAAGTTCGTTATCCAGTTCAACGATCTGTAGAATTGGGTCTTCCATATCCTCAGCACCGAGTGTATTTCCTTGTTCACCTCAACAGAATTTCGTTCGAGTCTTATATTCTTGGATTTGACGTTTTACTCTTTGGGAAATTCTGGGAACATAGTTCCTGGAGTGGCACCTCTCTATATTACCAATCAAATGCTTTTCTTCGCAGCCTTGTATCCTTGGCTTTGACGTTCTACACTTTGGTAAAACTTGCGTACATCGTTCCTGGAGTGGCACTCCCTATATCCTCGACCGCGTTCTTTTCTTGCCGGTGTTTTTCCCTTCTTCTCTGCCTATAGAGCTCAACGGCAGCTCTCGTCTTCACCTGCAGCTTAGCCTTGTAGGCCTCGTTCTTGGCTTTGATCATCTGTCGGCATTACTCATGAAACCAGGGGTTTCTTGCTGTTGGGAGCGAGAATCCTAGCATATCAGTCGCGGATCATCTTATTACTTGTTGACATCGTTGCTATTGTTCTTCGAAATTCGATGCTGCTGGTATGGTGTTAAGGGATACGCGTTGCGCGAAGGTCTTGGCGGTTTCTTACGATTGCAGTCTTTCGACGTTAAATTTTTTCACATTATTTCTGAATTGTTCTGGCGTGTTGGATATAACGTTCTTACATTGGCTGCAGCAATGTAGTGGTCCGAGTCGATTTAAGCTCCTCGGAGTGTTCGGACAACCAAAATACTGGATGCATGTGTCTTGTCTATGTGATCAATGTGATCAATTTAGTTGACAATTCGTTGATCTGAAGACCGCTGGCTCCCTCCTATCGTATTTTCTGTATGGCAGAAATGTCTGCTTTGTAACCGACCAGAGATTTTGCTGGTTGTTTCTGTTGAATGCATGAAGCATGAATATTGGAGTTGCAGATACAAATATCGATAATCATGGTCGTCATCGCATTAAAAGGATTTTTACCTGCCTGGAGCACCAGTTCTGTTTTATTATGCAGCTCTAGCACACGTGACCTTAATGACCTATTATACGAATATGTCGAAGCAACTTTTGAAGTTGTTATGCGAGTTCGAAGTTTAAAAACACTGGGATAAAATTACAACGCAATTGCAGGGTAAGGATCCAAAATAAAACCCCCAATATATGTACCTAACCAACTAAAGGTGACTACATAATCGTACCTACTTCCATTGCAACCATATCATCATGTTTTCTCCATCTGTAATCCCATTATAATAACATCCTTATGGGAATTCCATTACGGAAATCCCAATGCGTGTACGCACACAATATGTAGCACTACAACTGTTGTTACATCACTAACAAATTCCATCGAAATAAAAACAAATCCAATAATCTGCCAATGTTGTGTTTTACAATCCTTTACAACTCTCTCGCACAATAAAGGATCAAAGGAAACTTGAATTATCATCCCTAGTCCATCATACAATGGAATCTATTTTGAGTTTAATGACTCAAAGAATCCCATAGCCAAACCAATCTGAAAGTGTGCAACTTCTGTGCTACGTGTGCGTCGTTGCGTCGTAATAAAAAAAACGATCCGCGCCGCTTTACTACTCGAGATAAAAGGATAACCGCGTTTCCTCTAATCATTTAGCTTCGTTTCATGTATCTCTAAACATATTTGTTGTTTTTTTTTAGTGTCCTGAGCAAACCACACACTACGGAAACTCTCTATTTGGTTTTCCCTTTAAATCGGCATTATATCACACCAAATCTGTTTGAATGTGTACACAAGGAATCGTGCAAAGGCTTTATTCGTTATGCGATCCCCTAATGGGGATGAGGGGTTCATTCTATATTTGGATATGTTTTGTAGTTGTGTGTGGCAGTGTGAGATGTTTTTAGCTTTCCATGTCAATTTGATATTAAATTGCCCCGATGCCGCCGCATAATGCTAGTTGTAGATAAATGTATCTGTAGGTATAGACTTCCTTGGAATAACGAACAATGCGCGGCGGTTATGAGGTTTTATTAGTTTCACACATTTGTATCGTGTTTGTTTGTTTGGTACAAAAGACTGCCATAAGAGATGCTATTGTTGAGGTGTGAAGTTCTAATGAACGAATTTATGACTTTAACACGCAAGGTGTAATATTCTAGTAGGATGCTCATATATTGTGTGTGAAAGATAAGATTTGAGAAAATTTTGAATATTGCACTGGTTCTGATGGGTTTGTGTTTTTTGAATCCATGTTGGTGGACATTGGCTTAGCTGTGGAGTTGAAGAGTAATATTTAAACATGCTATCGTGCTACAGGGTTTTATCAACTGATCCAACAAAAGGTGATAGCTGTGGTTAGCACTTCTGGCCGTGTAGCAAACAGATTTACCTAAAACAGAGGGTTTCATTTGATTTCTTATCGCAACATAAAATGTTGAAATAGGTCCTAAAAATATCATCACGTTTCGAAAGATGGCGATGTATCATATATAACTTTCCTCAGATTATAAGAGAAGTCAAGAAAATATTATTCAATGCAAAAGTATTGAAAAGCAATTTTTGGCAAACATCCTTTCCTCCTAAGGTGGATCGCTAGATACAATACAAAAGGAACACATGGACTGGGTATGATATTTTCTGTGACAAATACTTCAACAGTGACAAAGAAAGTGATTTGCGTTCTCATGCCTTTCATCGACACCGGATTTCAGCATCCCTGAGATTTAGCTGAAACCAATTGAACTTGAAAAACCAGAAGTGGAATCTATGGTAAGGTGCGTGCAGAAACCGGCATGGGTAAGATCGAAAATTATAGTCTTTGGTGAGATATAGTTCATACTGTAGCGCAAACATAAGAAAAGGATTGTTCACTCAGGTTCGGAAACGACCCCACCGAAACATTTGATATCAACAAAAAAAATTCTCATTTCAGGGAAGCTCAAAAACATATAAGTCAAGGTAAAGGTATTAAGTAACAATTTAAGGCAATCCTCCTTCCCTCTGAAAGCCTAAGCCTTAAAACACAAAAGGAATATACCGACTTACTCGCTAGGATGTTTTCAGAAAATTCCATATAGAACTCAGAAAGAGTGATGTCTTAACGATACATAAGTTAGAATTTGAGACGGGATCTCCTCTACACCCCCGCACATAGGCACTTTTTGTACTACACTTTCGGGGAGGTTGCATCCCTCCTTCTTGCTCAATGGATCATTGAGTTACATCCAGTCAGTTTTTTTTTGTGAAGTTAATTGAATTTTGGAAATCCCTGGATATGAAACCCCAGTGTCGCAATGAACACCTAGGCAACACTTTAATATTATACACTGGCCCTCCTCTTGCCATGATCTAAAAAATCCTATGAGTAGTATCAACTGTCAAGATAAGCTTTTCGCAGCTCAGCCATTCGAATTCGGCAAAAAACAGGAGGTCCCATCATCGTGAAAGACAAACACAAACACATGCCAAAAACTTTGACAGTGACAGAAATTTAGTTGACACCAAATGAACGTGAAAAACAAAAAGTGGAATGCAGTCGCAGAAACTAGCATAAAAAATGGATTTCTTAGATAAGGTCCTATACCTCAAAAGTTTGGTGATGAGAATCCTCACTTGGATGCAATATCTTCCCTCTTCTATAAGACCTTAAGTACTCCTTAACTTTCGTTTGACTGAACCTTTTCAACTTTATCGGCTTTAATTTTGCATGAGTATGGAGAGACCTGGAACAGCATTGCCTTAAACAGGGCTTTTTAAATGAACTTTGATCAACAAATGTCCTGAACGATTGTCCCTCTTCGGGGCGATCATTTTCATGTTTTTCAAGCAGAAGCCCAACCACACTTCGGAAGATCCTGGAAAAAAAAAATGTTTCCAAATAGAGACACAAACGACAGCATTTATAGAGACGAATATACAGAGCCATGTCTTGTTTTGGTATAACGCCCAAACTCGTCCGTCTTTGCAGGGTGACAACGGAGAATTCTCGTTGCTACATCATGGTTGGAAATGACCTCAGCGACATATTCAATATCAAAGAAGCATTAACTTCATCAATAGTATTCTTGAGAGCATTTTGCAAAACTCTGAGCCAACACCAGAGGTATAATTTTCCAAAAATCGGTGCAACTACTAGTATAGGCCTATGGTGGTGACATCATTGTTCGACCTCAAAGTGAATCCATAGCCACATTTGCCAGTATAGAGAAGGATGTGGAAGAAATGTGCTTATCTGTATAATAAGTGGACAGAACATCGCCATTTTTGTTTTCTACGTTGCTGAAACATGGACCGTATCAAAAGCGGATGAGGAAATCCTTGTTAGTTTTGAGCCAAAATTTCTTCGTAAAATCTTCGGTGCTGTTTGCGTCGACAAGATATTGAGACTAGGAATACAAGCTGAACAGTGAAATACCGTAAATTAAAAAAAAAAACTCCGCATTGGACGTTAAAGATGGTAAGGAAATGTAAAATGAATGGACACCAATACTCCGGCTAGAAGACTCTTCGAATCCCAGCCAGAAGTTGGACGCAGTAGGGGAACACATATATTTAACCTCCAGTGCACAACTGGAGGCAGTTATCTATGAACCGGGTTTACTAGAGAGGCATGCCAGCTGGGGCCCAGCTACATCGGACTACACTCCCACTTAAGTATGTAAGTAGGACGAGAGAATCTTAGAATCCCAGCCTTCAGATCCGAATTGACAAGAAAGATCCAACTTTCCGTTGGGGCAAAGAATTTTCGGTCAGACTCTTCTGCTTTTTAGATTTAGATAGACAAAGTTCCTCACTACCTCAACGTTGTATCTGTCAATGGTGACGTTCTGTCCTGTTCGTCGATGTTGTGTGTCCTTTCATATATACAGCATATACTTCGTCTTGCCTTCATTTACTGCTAAACCCATTTTTGTCGCTTCCTACTCGATACTAGCGAACGTGGCTTTGATATCACGTTGGATCCTACCAATGATGTCAATGTCGTCGGCGTATTCTAGAAGATGTACCGATTTTTGAAAAATTGTGCCTCTGGTTTTGGCTCGTGAGTTTTGCACAATCCTCTCACGAATCAAATTTTAGAATTCACATGACAGCGCATCGCCTGGCCTAAATTATTTTATGGTATCGAATTAGTCGGTGAGGTCGTTTCCGATCCTGATGGAGCAGAGAGAATTCTCCATCGTCATCCTACACAAACGGACGAGTTTGGGCGGTATACCAAAACTAGACATGGCTGCTTTCAAATCAATGAATAGGTGGTAGCTATTGAATTGGACATCTTGGGTTTTTTCCAGGATCTGCCAAAGAGTGATCGGTTTTGGACTTTTCTGGCCTAAAACCACACTGACAAGGACCGATCAGGTTGTTGGTAAACGGTTTCAGGGGTTCACATATTACGTCAAATAGGATACTGTAGGCGACGTTGAGGAGATGCCCCTGTAGTTGGCGCAGTTAGGGGGGCTTCCTTTTTTGTGGATCGGGCAAATGATGCTGAGGTTCCATTCTTGAGGCAAACTTTCTTCCGACCAGATTTGACTTATGAGTTGGTGGATGTTAATTGCCAAGTCATCTCCGCCGGCTTTATAAAGCTTAGCGGGAAGGCCGTCAATTCCGGCAGCCTTATTAAGCTTTCGTTTAGATATTAATATCCTCACTTCACTCAGGTCGGGTGGTTGGCAGTTTTCGCTGTCGTTGTCAATATTGAATGGTTCGTTTTGCCTAACAGCGGCATGTTGTTCGTCATCGCCGTTTAACAGTCTTCAGAAGTGGTAAATCTCACCTCGCAAATATAGTATTTGGAACTTGTCCAGCACACAGCTACATGAGCTCTTACTACATTTGGTGTCAATCCTAAAATTGCCGATTAACTATAGCATACGCGAATGCTTTGATATGACTCGTACCCTAGCTTTGATGGAAATTCTCAAAGATGTGGCTTACTTCATCTTATAATAGTAGTATCCATGGCTTGCTACTGCAGATGTTGTTTGATTCCTCCATGTTATCATCGCCAGCTCAACTCAATCGTGGTATTCGGTTCGTACCTGGCATTCCTTTTTATGACGTTTTACTTTTTGGTAAAAGAGTCCTATACTCTTGGGTTTTTGTTGATCTTTATCGAAAGCTAAAACTGTGAAAGAAAACTGTGGCAGTTGTGACGATCATGATTTAAGCCGTCGCTTAGTAGCACTAACCACGAAGCCCCTGCACCAACATTACAACCACCTACAACTCAAAAAAAGGAAGTCATATATTTGCCAGACGTGAAGTTTACTTAAAACAAATAAAATTCATAATTTCAAGACCGCACAAGACCTTCTGTGCCAGACGTGAAGTTTACTTAAAACAACTAAAATTCATAATTTCAAGACCGCACCAGACCTTCTGTGCCTCTCTTTAGTGACTAGCACGAGCTACGCATTTTGCTCATAAATAAAAAAAAAACACAAATTCCACTTTCAACCCTAATATTATGATCACCTGTTTTAGATGCCAATAAATTGAAAGAAATAGTTTGTGCCACACCTCCTAAATCCACATTTCATGCAAATGGAATACCGTTGCATTCAAGCACCCAAAGTGCATGAACCTAGCCCCCTCGCACCAGCTATTCCTCTATCACCGAATCAGTAGTAACCTAAAATAAACACGACCAACCTTAGGTTGACCATTTCGTCATCGGAACCTGAATTCCCCCCGCTCATACAATAAATCATTCGAAATCATGAACTTATTAAATATGCAAAAGAAATGCTAATCGCTGGCATTTGTCCACTGGGCCCTAGTCTAGTGTGAAAAACACTGAAGCTTACAAATTGGACAAGAGCGCACGGCTTAATTATTCATATGCAAAGGCATAAAGGTACTTTCGTTAAAACAAGCGTAAAGCCTTTTCAAAACCTCCCGAAATAATTAAAAAAAAAACACATCAAGATACGCCAACCCTATGTGACTCGGGTAATAAATCACGATCTTATGATCGCTTTTACGCGATCGAATGAAGTTCACCAGTGTGTAAGCCTTTTGGGTGAGGTTGTAACTTTTTTTTTGTGGGCTTCCCGGTCCCGATAAGAATCTACGGTGAGTTGTTCACATGTGCCACATGGGGAGCTGCATCTACACGTACATTTAATTGAATGCACACCAATGGAACCCACCTGCTGCGATTGGCTGTATGTCCACCGGATTGGACTTTTTGTTTAATTAAACAATTTGCATATGAACGATCGCTAGTGGGCAGGAGAGGAGCACCCTCCAACCGATCTCTACCAGATTAAGATATCAAATTTAATATTTTTTTATCCAAGTCCGCTCTTTTGTTCCCAACACTGAGGTGTACGATTTTTTTTAATACTCTGCCAGTTGAAATAAAATGACTCAATTAGGATTGGGCAGGGAGTTATGGACTATGGATCACGATCACTGAGCTCTCTGGAGCGGTTGGAAAAATTTACGACACCATTTAGGTGACTGTTTTATGAGGGCTGGTGTTTTGTTTTATCACGCGGTTACAATGCTCCATGGTATTCAACTTTTAATTCTTTTCTCGTGTCGTTTTAGGGCAGTGCGATCGATTGATTTTCGGTGTCCACTGATCGGAGTAGCTGATCGAGCAGCAGGTTACCTATCTGTGATGAAAGTTCGTATTTAATTGAAGGCATTGAATGTGAATAGCAAGCGGAGCTGATGAGGTGTTACGCTGTTAGCACACGGCGTGATGCTAGTTTTTCAACATTCCTAATGAGTTGTGATGGTGATTTAGTAAGAGACTGGATGGTGGGTATTTTTCTTGGATTCGTATTGAGATTTCGAAAACAACAAACAGAAATCAAGTTGGATTCATCTATTTTTGAGATTAAGTCAAAATCAATTTTTTTAAGTGATTTGTGCTCTAGCGATGGAGATTATGATTATGAAAAACAATGGAATCGAGTTTTGTTGCTTTTGGAGTCATGGGAATTTGTTTTTGGAAGTGTGGTCTTTTAAAAGGAAGGAAGGAAGCTATGGGTTGTGCGATAGTATTCTGCAGGTTATATGTACTTATATACTAAAGAAGTGATACAGTCCGGAATGAAATCGGCATTCAAATAACATGCATCACCTGCTCTGCATGAGGTAGTTCAGACACTAGAAAAATTACAATATCATAAGGAATACATACTAGCCGCCTTCCTAGACATAGATGGAGCCATCATGAACGTAAAAATGAAAGCAATCGATATAGCACTTGGAAAAGCACGAATATATACGGTCATCAAAGACTGGATGCTTATAGAACGAATCATTTCCTCCTGGGATTCATTACTGGGAGATTGTACCAAAAAGATAATTACGACGAGAGGTACTCCACAGGGGGGTGTTTTTTCTCCACTTCTCTGGCTACTGATAGTCAACGAAGCATTGAGGAGATTAGAAACCACCGCAATAAAAAAGGGTGGCTTACGCAGACGATGTGGTTCTCATGGAATGTGGGAAATTCCCATCGACTCTAACCTCAATCATGCAACAAACCTTAACATACTCAACAGATGGTCAGAACCTTGCGGCCTGGGCTTAAATCCGAAGAAAACGAAACTAGTCCTCTTCACTAACAAGAGTTTGCAACACCGACTCTGCGAGGGTCAACAATCTCACTGTCAGGAAGTGGCAAATACCTTGGGGTGATACTCGATAGCAAGCTAAACTGGAATCTTAAAATAAACGAGGAGTAAAGAAAGCTAATATTGCACTATACAGCTGCAGTTAATAATAGGAGTGGGCTCTGGGGTCTACTCCCAAAGAATCGGATTAAACACATCCATTTGATTGGCAAACTCCTGCAGTGTTTGCCAAGCAGAGATCCTAGCCGTACTTGAATCTGCCAAATCGGCTAGAGTATTGGACATATCACAAGAGGATATCTCCATTTACGTAGATAGCTAAGCGGCCATTAAAGCTCTGTCATCCAAAATAATAGAATCACGAGTAGTTGGACGCTGCCGCTCTGACCTCAAGGCTCTTTGTAACCAGAACATAGTCCAAATTATCTGGGTGCCAGGACACACTTAAATTCCAGGAAACGTAAAAGCTGTCGATATAGTCAGACTAGGATCGTCCAGCTGCATCTCCTTAAGCGATAATAGGGTTAGACATCATCTTATTATCAAAAAACAGAAAATAACCAGATTCACGTAAAGTGAAACAAAATCTAGGTTTCAAAACATCCGCACTTGCAAACACACTAAAGACCTTTTTCCGGAAATAAGCAGTAGCAAATCTAACAACCTTGTAGCTCCGAACAGAGCTTCCATTTCTATAGCGGTGAGAGTCTTAACAGGTCACAATCTGCTGTGTATACACTCCCATTGGATTAACCTTAGTGACTCGTACTTTGCAAGAAATGCGAAGATCCAGACGTCGAGGAGGACATCGTCCACCTAATGTGTCACTGCCCGCGATCAGCAACAGCTGTAACAAAATCCTTGGCAGCTTCTACTACGAGGAATTGACGGACTTAGCCACAACACCTATTGCACAAATCGGCAGTTTCTGCTGCGTTTGAGCGACTTCCTATTTGAAGCAAATGGATCAGCACAAGTCACCTAAGTATCACTCTTCTTATTAACGCAGCTTTCTTTTCGTCGGGTTTGAAGACTCACTTGGGCGTCAACAACCCATCAAACCTTACCTAATATGCATCACCAGTAAGCGCATTTTCTTAGCTAACTGCCTTTACCTGAGCACTTCCAGTTGGTTGAAGACTCTGTGAGTCGGAGTATTGATGTTCGTTCGCTCAACCTAATATTCTAGAAATCTTAAAAATCCAATGTGGAGTTTTATCATGAAATGATTATTGTCGTTGTAAGTTTTTACTTCTCACCGCCAACGGCTGTCAATGCTGTCCAATGATACACAATTATTCCAGTATTTCCTGGTATCGCTAGAAGCTCTATGCAATAGGCTCCTAAACAGAATCGTTTCGGTTTTGTCGTTGTACAGCTCGTAAAGTTCGCTGGTTGAGGGTTCACCACCATATCCCGGCAACGCCACTAACCGGAATGAACCTGGGATTCAACCAACATACCTCTCCAATAAGCCCGGTAATTGGCTCACTGCCTCCAGTTGCGCACTTCAAGTTGGTTAAGGCGATGTCTTCCTCTTCTGTGTCCTACGTCTGTCTGGGAATTGAAAAATCAGTATGACACGTCTATTCGTCCTGCATATCCTAGCCATCTTAAACGTCCAGTGCGAAGTTTTTTGACCAGAGACATGACGCTGTACAGCTCGTGTGGTTCTTGGTTGAATCTTCTTCTCCATAGCTTATTAATGCAAACGGGACCGAAGATTTTTCGAAGAATTTCCTCTCAAATCGGCCAAGGATTTCTTCATCTGCTTTCGAGACATTCCAGCGACGTAGAGCAGGACTGGGATGATCAGGGTCTTATATAAGGTTTCCTTAGTAGTTCGAGTAAGGGCTTTACTACTGAATTTCCTTCTTCGTCCGAATGGCAAGAGTAATTCTTTGTTTAATTTTTGACGAGGTGACATTGACAGAGTTAATAGCGGAGCCGAGATAGCCAAAGTTTAGTTCTACCTCAATGTAATATCTGTCAATAAGGACGTTCTCTTTGTTCAATTCGTCGATATCGTGTGTCCTTTCGTGTTGAAGGCATATACTTTGTCTTGCCCTCATTTGCTGCTAAACCTATTTTTGCCGCTTCCTTCTCTATACTAGCAAATGTGGCTATGAAATCACGTTGAGTCCTACCAATGATGTCAATATCGTCGGCGTATGATAGTAGTTAATCAGAGTTTTGGGAAATTGTGCCTCTGGTGTTGGCTCGGGAGTTTTACGCAATCCTCTCAAGAATAAAATTTAAGAAGTCACATGACAGCGCATCGCATTGCCTTAAACGCTTTTTTGGTATCGCATATATCGATGAGGTCGTTTCCGACCCCAATGGAGCAGCGAGAATTCTCAATCGTCATCATACACAAACGGACAATTTTGGGCGGTTTACCAAAACTAGACATGGCTCTGTATAGTTCGTCTCTACAAATGCTGTCGTATGCGGCTGAAATCGATGAACAGGTTGTGGGTATCGATTTGGACTTCTTGAATTTTTTCCAGGGCCTACCGAAGTATGGAAATTTGGTCGTTTGTGGACTTTCCTGGACTAAAACCAGACTGATAAGGACCGATCAGATTGATGGTAGGCGGTTTCAGGCGTTTACATATTAAGGGAGATAGGATCTTGTAGTCTATGTCGGACAGACTTATGCCTCCGTAGTTGGCGCAGTTTAGATGGTCTTATTTCTTTCCACAGAAAAAAAAAACTGGAGACATCACTTCCTTCCGATAATCCATCAGAGCGCATGTTCTGAATCCATATGCAGCCTTTTCGCCACGATGGAGGGTTGGATGGTTATACCAAAAACCAAACGAATTTTTGGCGCACAGTACGCACAGCCTTGCTTTCTTACAACCATTCATGTGTTCGTGTGTGCTTCTTGAACGATGGCGGAACCTCCTGTTTTATGCCGAATCCGAACGGCTAAGTTGGGATAAGCTATTCATGACAATTGATAATATTCGGATGATTTGTCAGATCGTCACGAGAGGAGGGCCACTGAAAAATCATTTTAGCTGTTGCTAGTGCTGAGAATCGAACCCAGACCTTCTGCGCGGAGGTTGATCGCACGAACGATCGCGCCACTACGTCCACAACGGTTATATTGATTAATGGTCATCTTGATTCCAAAACCTGATAAACCACCTAGCGAAGTAACATCATATCGTTATATCGATACAACTAATGCTGTCCAAGCTATTCGAAAAGATGCTGGTGAAACGCTTGCAAAACATAATTGAAAAAAAAATAGATAGTCTGGAGCCATCAATTTGTTTTAATGGATAAACTACAATTGATCAAGTACACAGGATCACTGAAAATTTAAAAATCCTTTTGAAATAAAATAACTAGATAGACTCTACTGTATTTCTTGACCTATCCCAGCTTTCGGCGAAGTATGGCATTGATCCATGAATCACAAAAGAACCTACCCTTGAAAAATGCTAGGGTCTTATATTCTACAGTGATTTTTCAGTATTTAGAGCAATTAATGCTGGTGTGTCTTCACTCTCAAGGCAGTGTCCTACACCCAGTACTATAACTCATATGTACTAAGAAAAACTGTCGAAATATCAACAAAATGGTTTCCGAGTACAGTAAACAATATTTCAGATTGGACTTAAAATGAGCTGATCAGATTAAATTACCTAAAGTAATTCCAGTATACATAATGAATCTAGACGTTAAACTATACGTTAAACTAGACGTCGAGTATCAAGGATTGAATCTAGACGTCAAACTGTGCACATACCACGTGTTAAGAAACGAATAGATGAATTAAACACGCGCTACAGTCAAATGTAGATATTGACTTATTTTGGAATACTCAATCGAGTTACCATAAATGTTTGCTTGAGCTAATTCTGAAACTAGCCCTATAGGCTCTAGTTATGGGCATGCATATCCAACACAAATTCGCTAAGAATTCCTTCCAAAATAAATGAAAAATAATTTTCTAATAAGTCTAACAACTAGGTGCGATTCCTTGAAGAAATACTAAATTCAAGCTTCGGAAAGTTTTTTTTTAGAATCGGTTGAAGTCCCTCCCTCACAATTCTGCAAAATATTTTTATGATTTTTCCTTTCAACCAACCCCCACAATATCCATATGTGCAGTGTTTTTGCCGCGATGAATGTTTTCATCTTTACAAGGCAAATACCGAACCAATCTAATATACTTTACCCTTGCACGATTTTATAATGTATTTCTAAATCTCTAATGCAAACACTTCCTCTAACCACAAATGATAAAATTTTTAATAGAAACACACATCCGCAAGGACCCCAATAAATCCCCTAGATTATTGTCGGATCCCATCTCCTCCTCGCAAGAAATAATCCAAAATTTCATAATTTGCATTGCAAGCCCTATACATGCCGCAGCTCCTGATGACTTCAATACAACACGCAAATCTCATTTCATCTCTTACACACGCTTGGGGGAAAAAATTCGCCTCAGTGCACTAAAACCCATTAGCCAAAGGCCTAAGTTCGATAGCTATGACTCTCAAAGTCAGACCGCTTACAGCCCACTCTCTCAATCTCATATTCCTTCGAAGGATATTACTACACAGAATCGGAAATAATAATTTATGCATCCATAAAGGAATCCTCTGCGGTACCCTCAACTCCAGCACGGCCCAACCAGAAACCCCCTCTCTAATGGGGCGAGTTCCTATATCCTACCCACTTATCAAGAGGATATCACCGTCTCATAGGCGAATTATTTCCTACCAAACACACACTTAAACCGGAAGCTCATCCATTCTACAGAAACAGAGGGCTATAGGCGCACGAATTTTCAATCAGTTTCGCAAGTCCTTAATATTGTGTAGCGTATATATGGAGTCAACGACGAGATGGAGTTTTTCATGCGAATTTTCTTTTTTTTTTAAGCAATCAAAGTCCTTATGAGCCTTTTCAAATGCTGAAATGAATACTTTCTGCGGAGAAAAAATAGCACACACCTAAGGTAAGACACAAATTAGCCGCAAGGATGCACTCAAAAATTGAGTTTCCCAATCAATAATAGGTACGCATACACAATTGATAATGATATACCCTCCTTTTTGACAGGATGTCTACAATGAGTGTAGGTAGACTGAAAAGTCCTAAGTCCAAATCAATTGCTTTATTGAAAAATTGTCATCGTCCTTCCTCCTTTTAATTCTTTCTGCAAATTTGCAATCTGTCACCGGGTATTTGTGTGTGGGCTACCTATTTACTACTTCTGATCCTTAAGGACCTAAAATGCGAATTTATTGTCATCGAATTACACGAGAATTATTCATGCCCAAATGAATAACATTTGGGATATTGTCCTTGTCGATGTATATCCTGCCCTGCGGCTATGTTATTGTTGTCGCTTTTGCTGATGACAATATTGATGAGTTGTGATGCGCTCCTAAATTGTGTGTTCTGGAACTGCAGTTTGAATTGTGATCCTTATCCTGATGCGGGGTGTGTGTATTGTAATGTTTTTTCCAATTTTGTTTGCTTGTTTTGTGTCTATCGGTATTTTCAAGTTTTTTGGTTTTGTTTTTTCAGTAGGTTTACTTTTTTTTTTCAATTTCAGCAAGGTAAAGGTCGAGAATGTAGATTGTGGATTATCCTTGTGACATGATCAGTGATGTTTGGTTTAATCCGATGTTTACATGCGAAACATGCATGTGTGCAAAAATGTTTTTAAATTGGAAGACCAGTGCGGTTTCGTTTGCTAAGAGAGTGGTAAACAAGGATTTTGTCATCTTCGATGTTCAATCGTGCATATGATTGTGAGTCCTTATGTTGGTGTCATTTATCGATATTTGTGTGGGCTGCGGCGGTATCGAGTGGACAGATGTTCTAAAGCTGGTTTGTGTGGAAGAATTTCAACTAGGCACTTGAACGGCATTGAACCTTGATACGTGCAGGCATATACGGTCACAATATGTCCAGGTGCATAACAACGTTATCCATTAGAAAAATATCCTTTCGTTATTAATTTCAAGTTTAATTGTGTACTTTTTGGGTAACGCTATACTTTAAAAAGCTTAGTATTGCTGTTTCAAAAATAGGAAAGGCGCTTGCACAGATAGTTTTCCTGAATTATCCAATTCTATTAAAACTAAGACTTACCATATGGCAAGAGTACAATAGCACTTTTAGAGATACTTGTTGATGATTCATTGTGACCTTACAGAATACCTAACCCACATATGGGAGACTCATTCGCACGAATATATGTTTGCTATGGCAGGTGTCTCACCTACTGTAGAATCCGTTCGTAAATGTACAACTAGTGAATCTAAAACGAGAAATCTGTTAAGTGACGTGGCAATAGTTATATCAAGAAAGTGGTTTCATGCCCTCAAAGACCTGTGGCGAAATGGTGTCTTAGTTTTCTTAAAATCAGCCGCCAGGTGTGGACTTGTCGCTAACCATAAAACACTGAATTTTTCCAAATCAAGTGATCAACTTTTCAAAACAAAATGGTCTCAGTAATTGGTTCTGGTGTTAGACAACGCTGGTAGCCAAGACAATGAATTGAAATGCAAGACCAATTGGTCAGATTAGATTTAGTTATTGTGGCTGCACGCGATTCGTGTGCACACTTAGACCAGAAAAGTGGATCTGTCAACCTTTCCTGATATTCGTCTGCCTGATTGAATCATTTCGATCTGGAAGGTTTCTGGCATTAAAATTAAGAAATAATCTCCTATGTGGAGTTTTCTTTAGTTGGAGAGAGCTGGACAAGAGACCAAAAAAAAACCGCATAAAAAATAAACGTAGCCCTTTACATATATTAAGAGAAAGGCATGATTGGGATATGCAACCCCAACCATATACCATATTTTGGATTTATATGTCTCTCATTACACCCATGTTTCTGTCTTGAATAGCGCAATCGTAAAGGCTCTAGAAATATCCACAAAACCCATGTTCCAAGTTCTAGGCATCACGTTTGTTTCATATGTGTCACCGCAATACTAGGTGGTATATGACGCATCACCCTTTAGATGACATATGAGATAACAATACATCGTACAACTAGTGTTAAGAAGTTTCAAAGTTAGGAATGTGGGAATGTTTGTCCGTCGAAAAAATGTGAGAACCTTAAGTCATAGTAAAAAGTTGGGAATGTGGGCCTGTAGAAAAAGTGTAAGAACCTCAAGTCATGGTATTTTTGTGTTACTAGGAGTCCGGAATGAACCTGGGCCTCAGCAAACAATACCCAACTAAGAATATTAGTTCTGTAAAGCACTGTTGAAAATGTTTCACCTTTTGCTGTGTTTACTGTATAAAGCTTCTTTTGGCTCATTCTAAAGAACTTCTCAAAGATTTTCTTAGCGAAGCCTTACCGAAACTCAAAAAAACTTATTTATTCTCTTTTTTTGTGTTTAGGTATGTATTTATGGTTCCTGCGATTTAAACTCTGGTCCCTTGAACATAAGTCCAGCACTCTGCAATATGTAAGAGTAATATCAATCACAAACCGCTTAAAAAGTGTTCTGCAAAACCATTTATTGAAAGTCGAATCAACGTGCTGTCACATACTATCATTTGGGCACTCCACATTCATTTTTTAAGGCATTAGTATGGGCAATTTGTACACGAAAAATGGTAAATATTTCATTTGTCATGTGCATTTAATGCTACTATAGGTACTGAAAAATTAATAACAGAATGTTTTTCGTATCGAAAAAATATTAAAAAAAGTATTTGTGTTGCCATGACTGGGGTACGAACCCAGAACTTCTGCGTGGCAGTTCACCGCATCAAAAAATGAAAAGTCACGGCTGTTACCAGCCTTCAGCTCTTAACAGGTCATTCTTTTTAATCACTTCTGCGGAAGCTCTACCGAAGCATATTTACAAATGTCACATTTACACAAATGGCCGGAGATACTATTACATTATCTATTCTGCCAGTGAATTAACCGATAAGAGTTATTAAACAGGCTCAAGGCTGCGTACAAGTACAAAAAAGCATTATAGAAGTAATTGCTACTAGAAATTTAAAAATTGAGAACAGAAGAAAACTTGTAAGTGTGGGACACTCCGAATTGCCTGGTTTTTAGCTATCTGCCTCAAGATATGCACTTCAAGTTGGTTGAGGTTAGTTTCTACTAGCACACTCCACTCAAGCCGAGGTCTTCTTATACAGCATCCGACTTCTGGCTGGCAATCTGTGAGCCGCAGTATGTTGCTCACTCGCTCTATATATCCAATTCGGATTTTTTTACTTTTGGCGCTCGCATAGTGCTTGATTGTGCCTTGCTCCGTCAACGCAAACCGGGCCGAACATTTATTGAATAATTTTGCTCTAAGAAAGTGAAAGAATTTATTCATACCTTTTTTATACGATCCATGCTACAGCGCCGTAGAGCAGGAATGGGATGATCAGGATCTCCATAGCAGTTCGAGTGAGGGCTTTGCTAATTGTTCGTTTAATTTCTGTCAAGATTGATTGTGTCTTTCTCCGTCAACGCAGCGGGGCCTAACATTTTTCAAAGAATTTTTCTCTCAGAAAGTCAAAAATTTCTTCATCCGCTTTTGATACGATCCATGCTACAGCGACATGGAGCAGGAATGGGATGATCAGGATATCTGTAGCAGATCGAGTTTGTGCTCTCCTACTGAATTACCTTCTTAGCCCAAGGAAACAGCGGTTGGCAAGAGAAATTCTTCGTTTAGTTTCTGACGAGAGTTTGTTGTCAGAGTTAATAGCGAAGCCGAGGTAGACTAAGTCCCGTACTAGCTCAAAGTTATATCTCTCAATGGTGACGTTCTGTCAAATCTGTCGATGTTGTGTGTCCTTCCGTGTTGACAGCATATACCTAGTCTTACACTTATTTAATAGAAAGCCCCCTTTTTTTTCCTTCTCTATACCAACAAACTTGACATTACGTGGAGTCCTATCAATGATACCAAAATCGTCGGCGTATGGTAGTATTTGCACCGATTTTTGGAAAATTGTACCTCTGGTGTTGGCTCGGGAGTTTTGCACAATCATCTAAAGAATCAAATTAAAGATGTCACATGACAGCGTATCGCCTTGCCTAATCCTTTTATGGTATCGAATGTGTCAGTCAGGTCGTTTCAGAACCTGATGGATCAGCGGGAATTCTCCATCGTTATCCTGCACAAACGGACCAGCTTGGGCGGTATACTTAAACTAGACATTGCTCTATATAGTTGTTCTCTATAAATGCCTTCGTATGCGGCTTTGAAATCTAGGTGGTGAGTATCGATTTGTACTTCTTGGGGTCGGATCACTTCTGCTGGTAATCGGTTGTGGACTTTTCTGTTGGTAATAAGTGAATATTACTGCAGATATTTGATGTGCTATAGAAGATGTTGAGATGACTTATGCCTCTGTAGTTGGCACAGGTTAGAGATTCTCTTTTTTGTGAAATTGGAACACGATGCTGAGGTTCTATTCCGCAGACATAATTTTATCCGACCAAATTTTGCTGATGAGTCGGTGAATGTTATTTAATAAACCATTTTACCTGAAGGCCATCATTTCCAGCAGCCTTGTTAAGCTTAAGTTTAGATATTGCTATCCTCACTTTACTTAGATCGGGTGGTTGTTAGTTTTCGCTATCGTCACCAATACTCCGTTCTGCCTGTCAACGGAATTTTGATCGTCGTCTCAGTTAAATAATCTGCAAAAGTTGTTCTTCCATCCTTTCTTGGTGGTTCTTCATTTCAACTCAATCTCAACAGTATTTTGTTCGAGTCTTGTAAGCATGGCTTTGACGTTTTACAATTTTGTAAAACTTGCACATAATTACTGGAGTTCTTCTCTATATTCTCTCTCCTCTTTTTTCTTCTTTTTTAAAAGCCTGTGATTTCCATACTCCTTTGCATATTGAAATCAATTGCAACTCTCGTCTTTATCAAACCAGATGTTTCTCGCTAGTGAAACCTAACATATCAGCTGTAGCTGATCAACATCGTTTCCATTGTAATTAGAAGCGGCTCTTGGAAACCATGTCAAGACATTGTTTCGTCAAAAAGACCTCCACAATAATGTCCTGAATAAGTTATAGAAAAAAATTAAATGTATTAGGTATGACAGTTTTTTGTTCCACCATTTGTGCAATGAAAATGCAGCCATGTATGAATTTTTGTTGAAAGCACTGCTGCACCAAAACCGTTTTAAATTTATTTAGCTCTGAGGTAAAATATAAAAAAATGGGGTTCATCAAGCTTAAATACCCTCTCGAATAAAGTTCTGCCTTACATTCAGCAGAACTACATCAGTGCCTTCTAAGATGCACATAACTTGCAGATAAGATCTATTTACATTGGACTGATTTACTCAATATTTACCGACCCCTAAGTAGGAGAGGGTTATCATTCCTCTTATCGATGAATTGACCTCTTCGATTAAGAAAAAAATTAAAGACTAGAAAATGTAACTAGAATTAGACAAAACGCCGCACATTTACCCTCACTCCTGAGGAAAACAATTCACGTCCATCAACGTCTAAGGATCTCAACCCCACTACCAAACTCCCTAGAGCAAACTTCAAAACACAATTTGATCTTGCGGCCTCTCTTTCTACTAAAAGTTATAACTTGACAATTTGACATCTATTACTTGTTGGCTAGTCGACCAACACCCGCCCCGTGCAGACTCCCATGACATTCATTATCCAAATCGGCGGCAAGCTCTCTTCGCCCGACCAACTGGACCAGGAGCTCGGTATTCACTAACACTAAAAGTCAAACCCAAATTGAGTCCAATTTATATATTCCATGCGGCAGCGGTAGTAATTGCGTCTGTCAACACTCAACACCAAGCCGAAAACATACATACATAGGGGTTAGAGGAAAAAGGACACTCATCTACAGTTGGAGTATAAATTTTGTAAAACAACGCCGTAGCGAGCGTTCTGCTGAGAGATGCACTATATAAGACCCATTCAGCCCCAAGGCAAAATGGATATTCAGTACCCACTCTCCCCCAGGGAGCAGTGAGTACTCCTCCGCTCAGGCTTCAATCCTCGTCTCGGTGGAGTGTAAAAAAAAACAGCTGAAGGCCGAAGAAAACAACATCGAACAGGGAGACCGAGACGGACCAAGGAGAAGCAGGAATAAAATAAAACACAACATCAAATGAAATTGTCCATTTAGCCCATTAGTATCCATTTAGGACGAGTCCTAGTTTTAGTTTCCGCTTTTCGTTTTTTCTTTCCGCTCTGTTTCTACGTCTGTAAACAGGCGGGCTAGACAGGGACACACAAGAGGAGAAATCGAATTAAAAATAATAAACGCAGCAGAAGCAGCAGCAGATCTGGAATCCTGTTTGTCGGTTATTACTTGCAAGGATCAGAGGAGTAAGATGCTCGCTGAGCTTGAATGACTGCGGACGGGGAGGGAGAATTGGAGCGCAGGACATAATTGTTTAAACTAATGACAATATTTACTTTTAACACTAGGTTTTCAATTAGCATCTTGAATGGATAAAGGACAGAAGTGGCGCCGCTTACTGGGCGCGGAGGCGGCAGTGGGGATAAAACTTTCCAACTACGGATACGAGTCCGTCTCTGTCGTCGTCGTCGTCGTCGGGATAAACAAATTAATGACATTTACTTAACAGGACCAAAAGCTGTGAAAGCATTGGTTGGCGCTTCGCTTTTGTTGTTCCATCAGGAGTTGTTTTTATTTCCTTCAGCAGTCGTTGTTGGATTTAAATAGCAGAGTGTTCCTTATGGCAGCGCACAGTACCAGTGCAGTGCCAGTGATGTATCCCCCCAGTTCAACACCAAGTATGTGTGTGTGTGTGTGCATTTGGTTGTGGGTAATAGACGGATCCTATTTGAAAACTACTCTCAATTTGTTTGTAATGAGTTTAAATTAACGGAATTAAAGTTGGCAGATTTGTTTTACCCAAAGAGGCATTGAGGATGTGTTTGTGTGCGTGAAATGATGTTTTGTTGTGAAGTGCGTTTTGGATGTTCCATTCGTTCCAGTCACACAGCTAAGTTTTAATGGTGATGGTTTTTTGGGAGGAAAGGAATAAATTTTTAGCGGCTTGCTTTGTGGAGGCCGCCAGTAAAGGGAACTCGTAATCGCAGGTTCGAAAGATGTAGGTTAGTTTTAGGAAGGGACTTTTGTTTGAAAGGTGTCTCCTTCGCTTTATAAGTGGATAAATTAAAACATAACTATTTCATTATGAATAAAATTATTTTTTAAGTGAGGACCTCTGTGGCATCTGCCCAAAATCTGAAATTTTAAGTTTCTTTTGTTCAGTATCTGTTGTTCAGATAGTAAAATGAATTGTGAGTACAACAACTTAACATAACAGATCAATATTCTTCATCCCGAAATACATATACGGAATCCTTGCGCAACATACTCGTTAGAAATTAGGGCAGGCATTCACATCTCCATTTATGTTTGTAAGTTTTATGCAGATTTCGAACGGGTGAAAATAAGGCTTTTTACGACAATTAATAGATCTTGGATGATTCGCGAAGGAGGGCCAGTGAAAAACATATTTTTGTTTCTGCGATGAAGGCTGATTTTTACGCCACTACCGCGTTACTGAGGCCCAGTCATTCATGCTAATGTGTCATAATCGATGGGATTTCTTGTTCAATTCCTAATCTTTTGTGGCCCAGAAAGCAGGCTATTACAAAAATGAAGGAAACCAAGTCACAAGGAAATGTAAATGTATTTGGAAACAACTCCTGATTGGTTATCATACTGGAAAGGACACACTTTGAGGACACAAAGAGAATCCACACTTTGCCAACAAAGAGACCTGACTCTGGTGAACTACCTGCGGAACTTGTCATATACGAATAATATGTTGTTTTTTTTTTTGTAAAATGCATACACTAACACCGTATGGTATTAAAAAACAAAAAATCGAAGCATATAATGCGAATTTATAAATTTTGGAGTGCCCAACGTCTGTTCTCACAGCAATGATCTCATCATCTGATCGTATAAAACTAATACAGAAGTAAGGTGCAGGTTTCCTATTTTATAATTGAACCGATCCGAAACCTCTAAACTTAAAAAGCTTTTACTCTTCCAAAACTAGTAAAGTACACTTCAAGAACCTTAAGCTCCTCGACTTCTTTTCAAAATTATTTACTTAAATGTCGCTGCAGTCCGGAATGAAGCTGGGCCTCAACCATAATGCCTCTTCAATTCGCCCGGTCCTTTGATCACTCCAGTTGCGCACTACAAGTTGGTTGAGGTCGGTTAATACTTGTGCGCGCCACTTAAGGCGAGGTCTTCCTTTACTGCTTCCGACGTCTGGCTGGGAATCGAAGACTCTGCGATCCGGAGTATTGGTGTCCATTTGTTCTACATGTCCTAGCCATCTTAAACGTCCAATGCGGAGTTTTTTGACCAGGGGTATGTCGCTGTACAGCTCGTATAGCTCTTGGTTGAATCTTCGTCTCCATAGCCCGTCAACGCAAACGGGACCGAAGATTTTTCGAAGAATTTTCCTCTCGTATCGATCAAGGATTTCTATATCCGCTTTGGAGATGGTCCATGCTTCAGCACCGTAGAGCAGTACTGGGATCAACAGGGTCTTGTAAATGATCTCCTTAGTAGTTCGGGATAGTGCTTTACTACTGAGTTGCCTTCTAAACCCGAAAAAACAGCGGTTGGCAAGAGTGATTCTTCGTTTAATTTCTGAGGAGATGTTGTTGTCAGAGTTAATAGCGGAGCGGAGGTAGAGAAAGTCCCGTACTATCTCAAAGTTTTATCTGTTAGTGGTGACGTTCTGTCCAATTCGTCGATGTTGTGTGTCCTTTCGTGTTTAGAGCATATATTTCGTCTTGCCCTCATTTACTGCTAATCCCATTTTTGCCACTTCCTTCTCTATACTAGCAAACGTGGCTAAGACATCACGTTGAGTCCTACCAATGATGTCAACATCGGCGGGGTATGCTAGTAGTTGCATCGTTTTTTGGAAAATTGCACCTCTGGTGTTGGCTTTGAAGTTTTGCACAATCCTCTCAAAAATCAAATTGAAGAAGTCGCATGACAGCGCATCGCCTTGTGGTCGTTTCCGACCCTGATGGAGGCGGCTTTGAAATCGATGAATAGGTGGTGGGTATCGATTTGGACTTCTTGGGTTTATTCCAGGATCTGCCAAAGTGTGAACATTTTTTCGGTTGTGGACTTTCCTGGCCTAAAACCACACTGATCGGGTTGTTGGTAAGCCGTTCTCAAGCGTTCACATACTACGCCAGATAGGATCTTGTATGCGATTTTGAGGAGACTTATGCCTCTGTAGTCGGCGCAGTTTAGATGGTCTTCTTTTTTTGTGGATCGGGCAAACGATGCTGAGGTTCCATTCTTCATTCATACTTTCTTCCGACCAGATTTGGTTTATGAGTTGGGTATTTATTAGATACAGCTTATAACCTAACTCTGCTTCTGGTACCTAACAATTCGGAACATTGGGGAACCGTTATGTTTAATCGCATCTCAGTGATCGATGATATCATATTGCAGTTCTCCTTTGAAATATTGAGAGAATCAGCTTCGAAAGCTACATTTAGACGCTTAAACCTTAGTTTTGGGGATAAGTAACTAATTGTAACTAATTTACCGTTCCCGAAATGAGCTTGATTTTTAAACTTCGAATTAACATGTTTCAACAAAACTAGTAAAAATAAAGAAAATGTAATCTATATCTAATCAAACAGGCTTTTCCTGACAATATGTAGGGCTGCTTTTGAATTGTATTGGGCCTGGTATATAGATTTATATTTAGGAATTATATCCACGAAGATCATATCATGAATTCTGCCTCCGCAAGATGTAAAGGGAGAATAATTTCATAGAGATTTTTTTCATTTGTCTTTAGAGCTATGGTTACCCCATATGGAATGGAGAAAATTACCAGGAGGTCATATACAGATTGGTCTTTTATTGATGAATTTGTTTGTATTCTCGCGTGGAGCCTGAAATGCTGTTCTATAACATCGTATGGATGGTTCCGATTCCGAAAAATAAAACTTCAAAGTTGTTTGTTTCCAAATCGATCCTATTTACAATTCGATAAGAGCGATATTGAAGGTGCCACCTTTTACCCCGCGGTTATTACAAATAATATTTACTACGACGTCCCTTTCATCTCACTGAATCCATTTTTTCGCCTTTCATGTCCAAGTCTGTTTATTTGAGTATCTACGATATTTGTATATTTTGGTGCACCGATGCTTGTCGCGGCTTCGCTTTATCTATTCGATTCGCCCTCTCCTTTGTATTTGCCTGCATCTATTTTGTTCCAATTCAATGTCGCCGACAATAGTGGTCGCTGCGGTAATGGCTGGTGTTGCAGCAGGTATAACCAACTTTGAATCACCTGCTGGTGGTGTACCTGGCACCTAATTACCGCTGCGGCGTGTATATCTTATTTATTCTCCATCAAGAGCGGTGTTTGCTTCCTTTGTGTAGCTTCGCGGTGTTTTTGAGGTCCTTCGGAGGTGTTGTTAAAATGTCAGTGTTATGTTTATTTTTCACAGTCTCCAGTTGAATCATGAATTTCATAAGAGAGATGCTGTCGGTTGCATATGTCACTATCTGTTGCATTCATTGTGGTTGATCTGTAGCAGAGTGTGTAATTAGCAAAGGAGAATTCTTCTAAAAATAGGATACAAATTACAAGGATTTAGCAGGTATGGAAATATAACGTAATGAGGGATATTATTAGGGCGTAATCTACTTCAAACTTGGATTTGGGGAGTTTAAACCATGATCCCTTGAGAAATCTTATAATTAAAGGAGTGGATTTCAAGATATAATTTGAAATCATAATCTTGTTGGGTATTCTTGTAATAAAGAGGCAGATTTAGTTAATGAAATATATGCGAAAAGAACTGCAAAAGGTATTACTGACTTTTGGAGATTTAATTTTTTTTTTTCAAACTGGTAGAAAAACCCTTTAGTAGTACTGATACTATTTCGGACACAGGGCTTTGCAAACTATTTTTTTTTTTAAATTCAAAACCAATGAGCTGCAATAAATGTCGTAGTCTAGTCTAATTTGCTATCCACTTGCAGTTAAGTCTTAAATATAAAATCTGACAAAACAAACAAGCAAGATACGATCTTGCATTTTTATCGAAATATATAAATAGGTTGAAATTTAGATGGCTATGAGCATAGACTAACACTAATATTGGACGTTTCAAATCACTAGGTTTTATTGCGTCAAGTTATGTGCGCACATAGCAACGCTAACTTTTTGTGAATAAGTGTGGAGAATGTAGTCGAAACTATTTTTTTAAAACTGTCCAATGTAAAAACCGAAAACAGTAGGTTACAAAAATTTCAGATCTATGCTAAGTTTCAGTTGAAGCGCTTAAGAGATGAAGGTCCCGTTCAAAAATTGCATACACAAAAACTTGAATATTATGCCAATTTCAAATAGCGGTAACAGCAGCGGATGTTAATGATTTTTGGTGAAGGGGTTTATTTCCATTTCCAAAAAAAATATTAGCCCAAACAGGACTATTTTCTTTTTTTTTGGAATTTAACCTAATGGGAATTTATTTCGCGGGGTTAATCAACTGCACCAGCCCCAAGAGTGCTATTTTCTCTTGTTTGGGAAATAAGCCCAATGGGGCTTTGTAGCATAGAGAAATAATTGATGTAGACATACCTTTACGTATATGGATCGACTCAGAATCGCAAGCTGAGTCGATCAAGTCATGTCTGTCTATCTGTCCGTCCGTCCGTCTGCCTGTCTGTCTATTCGTCACCGATTTTTTGGGACTTACATTTTGAAGTAGGATTGTGAAATTCGGCATATGGAATGCTTGTCCGTGCCTACAGAACAAATGTACAAACTTTCAAAATCCGTCCACTTTTTTGGAAAACGTTACTTTTGGCCAAACTTTAGTTAATTTTGTAAAGGTATTTAAGCAAAATATTAAGGCAATCCCAATA
The DNA here is from genome assembly GCA_949824845.1 of Rhingia rostrata. Taxonomy (NCBI): domain Eukaryota; kingdom Metazoa; phylum Arthropoda; class Insecta; order Diptera; family Syrphidae; genus Rhingia; species Rhingia rostrata. Next base: position 141,549,386 of record OX463756.1, on the reverse strand, counting down.
TCTTTATTTCGTTCTCACAACGATTTTTATACGCCCAATTTTTAAGGGTGTTATTGTTAAAAAACATTGGTCAACTTTTATAGAAAATAATTTCGATGCAAATACTGCGACAAATTCAGTATATACATTTCGTTTTTGGATTATTTTAACCCACGCCCACTTTTTGCAGGCCTTGTTTTTTACAAAAAGCATTGGCAAACACTACGATACCTTCCCGGAAAAATTTAACGGGTGTTTTTTTTAGAGAATGGTTTTTCAAATACAGATAAAACTCACATTTTGTGGTCGAATCAGTGTGGTTTGCCATTTCATCACAAACAAGCGATTGTGGTAAACTTCGCTTGTTTGTGATGTTCGACATAATGATCAATCAGAGCAATTAATTCGGTTAACCATGGATCGTTATTCTATGTGATAATACGCATCCGCAGAGACGTCGAACATTGCCCACCGAAGAAACAATTGCCGCTGTAGAGCAAAGTGTTGAAGAGGACTCGAATGAATCGATTCGCCACAGTGCACAGCAATTGGAGCTTTGTGCATCAACTTTATGGAAGATTTTGCGCAAACATCTTGGCTTACTGCCTTACAAGATCCAGCCTGTGCAAGAATCAAAGCCGCGAGACCATGCAATCTGTCGTGATTTTGGTGTTTGGGCCGAAAATGAGATTTATCCCGATGCTTCATCGCAACATTTTGCAAATTTTTTTGAGATGCCATTACATCCACAAAAACTGTTTGGTGTGTTCTATGGGATGGTGGAGTCATTGGGCCATAATTCATCCGAAATGATGCTGGAGAGTCAGTTACCGTTAATGGAGACGGGTATAGAGCCATGATAACCGACTATTTTGTTCTCGAATTGCATTGCATAAGTGTGGATGAGATGTGGTTCCAACAAGACGGCGCTACATGCCACACAGCGCAAGTCACAATCGATTTATTGAAGGAAACATTCGATGAGCGCATAATTTCGCGGAATGGATCTGTCAATTGGCCACCAAGATCGTATGATTTGACACCATTGGAATATTTTCTATGGGGATATGTGAAGTTGCTTGTCTACGCCAACAAACCAGAAACGTTAGGGGACTTGAAAGCCAACATTCGTGGCGTTATTGCCGCTATTCGTCCCCAAATGCTCGAAAGAGTGGTTGAAAATTGGACCTCCACGGGGCCTACGGCACTACACTGAAATTAAAGTGCTGTTCTGAACTCAGCGCATCCTATCCGTTATAATTTACATACACAAATGTGCATATCTACATCATTCCCCATATCCCCAATGTCCTCAACTACCGCATTGCACGAAACCATTTAAAAAAATTTCATAAATGCTTGATGTTGCTCATTGACTATAGCGTTCTCAAGAAGACGCTGCTCAAAGAACTAAACACTTGGATTTGGCCGGATAATAACAAACCGCACTTTAAATTGCGGACAAGCAGGAACTCACAAGGATTTTTTAGTTTTAATACAAATAAATGTAAACGTAACAAAAAGGGTGGCGGTTTTCCACCAGACCATGGAAAAAAGAAGCTGCGAACTCACTGGTTATGGTTTCTGTGACGTGTATAGCACAAATCTTGGCAGCATGTGCACAAACAAAAACATTTGCGTTGTTAACAGAGCAGTCCTTCTATTAAATACGCAGATGTCAATTGCAATAAATGTTGTACACATGCAGCCCTTTAATCTTTTATCCTTTAACATATAACCTACGAAGTGTGTCACATATTGAATTCAAATAATTTCCTATTGACCTCTTGATCTATCACCACCTGCCTTACAACAAAAACAATTGAAACATACCGTCTTATGTTTGGTCAGCACTTCCTGTCTGTCCGAGATAGCATTTCATATTCACATCCTCGTCTATAGGTGGGTGTGAACAGAGTTAATGTATCGCAAGCCACCTACAACATATCCATGCTCGAAGGTGCTCAGATAATCCTGAAAAAGGACAAGAGCCGAATTACAGATGTCTTTGACATCCGAAACAGAAACTGGATTATCCCTCCCTCTATCTCAGCACCGCGCAGTACAAAAGCCTCTCATTAACCATCATATCCCTTCCAATTCCCTACTAATTCATCCAACTAATTACTCGCCTCCTAGAGTATTGCCATGGTATGGTGCAGGTGTCAACCTTTCTCCCAACGAACATCTCACTCTAGGACAATCGACACATAATTTTAATTGCCTAAGAAATTGAGCTGCGGTGATCGAGAGCGAAGCTGCAGGAGGTCGATCCCCGGTCGACCCAATGTATTCCTCAAGTTGACCCACAACTCTCATAAAAATCCCTAGTTGTAAAGAAACGAGAAGAAACATTGTCCCATTCAAAGGTTTAATGGTGCGGCGTTTATCTTCGTTTTTTTTTTTTTTTTTTTTGACGAACGGGCAAGATTTTAAAGATCAGCCAGAGCACTTTCAGGGTCGTAAATTTCTTTGACAATTAACACCTTCTTTGGGAGTGGAACTCGCGCATTGGACTTATACGGGTGATGTTGTTAGCTGAACTTGTTTGTTCATCGGTGTAAAGGAATGTGTCAAACAGAGAAACGTGTTCTTTGCCCTGAGGGTCCGAGAAACAGGTGAAAACAGAGCGAAATAGAATAGGTCCTATTCGTTGATAGGAGTGCATGTACCCAGCTCGGTGAAACGAATTTGTTGTAAAATGTAAATTTTTAGAACCATTTCGGAGCGTGTTAAGGTCATCAAGATGCCATTAGGAAGAGGAGGATATCACTGCGGACACCTTGAACTTCTGTGACATTAAACGCAATAACATGGAAGATTTTGGTGACATCTTGTAGGCATTGACATTTGGATCGTAAATCTTCATTTAAGTGGAAAGAACGCATGGGTTTATCCCCTAAAGCGAACCAAAAGGTTGGGTGATGGGTTATGTGGGTTCTAAAATATAATTGGTGTGCAGCAGAAAATGGGTTTTAAAATGACACCTTTTAAGGTGAGAGTGACGATTAAGTTTTTGGTGAAATTGATTTGAACATGAGGTGAGTGTGATGGCCAAGCCCTGATGGTTAGTTCAACCAATTAATGAATATTTCAGTGGAATAAGAACCCGTTGAATGTTTGCTTCAGAGGTTGTTAGAGGTAAAACGATTAGACAGAGTTCTTAAAACGCTTGAAAATTTACTTCACCGTTATAATACGTAATGTTGGTTGATAAGTGATGTGACTGTTCCATGTTTAGAGTGACCTCATAGCAAATAAGTCAGGTGTGAGAATGTGCGGGTGTGAAATTATTCGGTGAACCTAATGAGATTGATATAAGATTGCTATAGGTAATAATTTTTTCTCATGTTCACCTTGTGTATTAAGGCACTCCCGCACATTTTTGGGATCTAATAATGCTTCTGATATACTACCCTGATCTCCTAAGGTCAAAAATTTTATCAAATCATTTTGTATTTTCCTACGCAAACTGCTAAGCATTCAGACATCTTCAGCTGACATAGCTGAATATACCGACGTCGGCCCAAGCAATTGCCCCAAAACCCCGTCGTTTCTGGAGTAAATTTTAGTAAAAGACTTGAAGAAATAACCTTCCAAATTCTAGACAGTTTATCAGCTTCAGTTTGCTGACTGCAAATCTTACCCACATTGCACTATCGTCTAAACTCCGCTTTCTCTGACCTCAGCGGACGATTATCGGTCGGACTTCGAATGAACTCCATTTCCATCCATACAGACACATAATCAATTTCGTGTCTGTGGCACTGAGTATCCTCGTATCATTTACGATTAGCTATTGCATCACCTCAAGTCCAGCCAGAGGTGTAAACATTTTAGAAGGATACCGTGGACACATTCTCTACTTCAACCGTAATCCCCCATAATGACGCCAATCCTGCAAAGACGGACGAGTATGGGCGTTATACCAAAACTAGTTATGGCTCTGTGTAGTTCGTCTCCATAATTGCTGTCGTCTGCGGTTTTGAAGTCGATGAATAGGTGGTGGGTATCGATTCGAAAATCTCGAGCTTTTTCCAGGATCTGCCAAATTGTGAAGATTTGATCGGTTGTGGAATTTCCTGGCTTCATACAGCTCTGAGGATAGGCTGTTATTTCCAGCAGACTTGTTAAGCTTGAATTTAGATATTGCTATTCACACTTAACTAAGACTGTTGGTTGGTATTTTTCGATGACGTCGCCTAAATTGAATGATTTGTTCTACCTGACGAATATTGTTCGTGAACTCTGTTCATCAGTCTTCAGGAGTCGTTCTTCCATATGCTCAGCATCGACTGTGTCTCATCTCTACACGATTCTATTCGAATTCTATTCTATGGCTTTTATGTTTTGCACTTTTGTAAGACTTGTATTCCTTGAGTGGCACCGAAAAGCTGTTTTCGACGGACTCTGTGGAGCGATGGTTAATGCGATGAACTTCCCTGCAGAAGGTCTGGCTATGATTTCCAACAACACCAGGATGATCTGTAAAATCATCTGAGTAGTATCGATTGTCAAGAAAGGCTTATTTCAACTTAGCCATTCGGAGTCAGCATAAAACAGGAGGTCCTGCCATCGTGCAAAATATCACACATGAATGGTTGTGAGAAAGGGATGCCCTGGGTACTGACGAGAATGCTGTATTTTTTTAAATCTGTTTTTGCTCCCTATAACACGGTCCGTAGTACATAGATGTCATAGTTTTTCATCATCTTTTTGCCCGATCCATCCCATCGTGTATCATGGATGGCAGTAATGTCTGCTTTGTAGTAGCTTAGGGCTTCCGCTAGCTGTCCGCCTGCACCTCTCCTTACATTTCAGGTTAAGATCCGAACTTCGTTGTCCTTTTTTTCGTTTTGCATGGTCTTTAACAATAAGGTTAGTCCTTTCCGAGGCTCTTGGTTGCTTCGAAACAATTACAAGTTCCAATTGATTCGATACACCTAGGAGACTTGATCGTCAGTATCCTCTACGGGATTTAGCGCTGCCACTGGGCTTTTGGATAATCTGCCACTATCTCGGTTCAATGAGCCTGAGTTTCCCTTGAGATTTCTAAATGACCTGTCGTCCGATTATGTCGAAGCATCTCAGTTAGGTTATTCATTTTGTCAATCCTAACTGGGAATGTGGACGCCACCGTTGATTCCATCTTGGTAGTTCTTCCGATGCGAATCGCTTGGAAATAGAATGTGTTCAATACACGTCTTCCCCCCGCTCTCATCTGCTGCCGCAAAACTTTACAAAAGATTGCATCCTACCTACGGTCGAGTTACTAGGCACTAAACGTTCACCATGGGAAAGCTAAGATTCGCAGTAAGTAGGCGTCAGCTAGGTGAAAAATCAAGGTTTCATATAATTGCATTGCCTACCATTCGATTCCGATCCGCAAAGTTTTATAGGTACTGTGTAAGTTTTGTAAAACTATTGCAAGACGTTGAAATTGACAAAAATGTTTAAGTAATAACAATAATCCTTGAGTTACAGCAAAGATTATAAATCATACTGATGACGCACTGCATGCAGGAAAAACTGTTCTATGGCGGGTCGTACTGGCACAGCCTGACATATGTTTTGATCTCGTTTCTCATGTGTGCACTGCACGTGCATACCGCCTGCCCGTACCTTGAAGCTAGTAAGCAAAAGTTTCTTTATTCTCAATGCTTCATCTGTATGATTTTATAATCTTTGGTAACAGGTATAGAAACTTCGTATTTAGACTACCTACCTCGATTACCTCGATTATGTCAGTAAGATTCAAGATTTGGTGTTGTGTGACAAGTGCAGACTATAAAAGACTAAGGCGTCCTTTTCTGGTCTGTATAAACCCTAGAAAATGAATTCTGTAAATGTCAGAAGCTTGTGTTTATATTCAAAAAGATTGATTATACCTAACCAACTCAATAGAAGCAACTTCCATACTGTTTTCCCCCTTTTAAATCCGAACCGGGACATCCAAAAATAAACCTATGTTCACCCTATGAGACCATGACTCACTTAATTCAACAAGGAAATGAAAGGCAAACGTGTACCTTATCTCCGACTTAGCAACATAATTCACTACTCCACTACCAACCATTTATTCAATTACGATTTCAAACCCTTGAGGACGAAAAAAATATAAATCCCAGCACACTTCAAGCCACTTCCACATGTCATTCTCGATTCTCGGTTCTACTCTAAGAGCGCACAACACGTCACCAAATCAGAGGCACTCGCCATTGTATTTGGTTTAGGTATCTAACGTTATCAACCGACTTGAAGAGTTTTCAATTCCCCATCCCCAACACCGTCCAACGTGTGGTGTTCGTGTCCTAATGCATAATTTCAGAACTGTTTTTTATCTCACGAATTTTTCCAGGACATTCTGTGTGCACTTCACTAGACACTTTGTGTTATACTCCCGGGGTAAGGTACCGCTTACAAAAGCATTGCATTTGGTTTCAGTTGAAGCGTGTGCACACATAAAGCGCACCATTGAGTTCCCATCTCTCCCAGCCTAGCCACAGAATCGGCTCTAAATTTTATTTTTTGTGTCGATCCTCATGCGATATAAAACGTTCATACAAATACACAACTCAAAGTGCACTTAAGAAAATCACACAACATACACACACACACAATAACAACGCACGTCAGGATAAATAAAAATTGAATTTGTACACTTTTAATGTTTGTCACCGTTTCGTTGCGATAAGGATGTGCAAGAGTAGAGAAGTTTGCGTCTTTCTATGACGAATAAAAAAAAAATCGAAAAACAATATCTCGAGGGGTTGACAAATATCGCGCCGGCCATACTGTCTGAGAACGGAACCCCAGTTTTCGTGTTTATTTTTTGGGTGTCGGAAAAAAAGGAAATAAATCGAAAAAACATAAATGCAATTGACGTGCCAGGATAAAAGCTGATTCTGTTGATTCGTGGTGTCGGTTCCCATAGAAATTCCGAGTACAGAGGCAGGATGGACAAGACAGCGGGGCCTGTGTCGTGTGAGGGATTTAATGGTATTGCAACCACTCGAGTGGAAAGTGTCAGATACAGAAGGAGTGTACAATTTTTGATGGACTTATTGCGAGTGCGAGGATTTTGATTTCTACACCGTGCCGCTGGAAAAGTAAATTAAGGTACTGATGAAGTCCTATTTAAAAAAAAATGGGAAATCGAAGTGATGTAACAAGGAGAAAAAAAACTGGCAGTCTATTAAAAATGTCTAAATCAATCGGAAATTCATTTTTAAAGGTGCGGCTTATAAGTGGTAGGGGTTAGGTAAGGGAGATTCTAACAAAGATATCTTAGTTCGATAATTCTGTTAGAAATGGGCTTTGTCTCTTTAGTTTTCTGTGTTCCTACTAGATTTATATACAATACCAAACAGTATAGAACTAATGGGTGATTTTTTAAGATTTTTTAAAGTTTTTTTTTCAGGTTGGCAGCACTGGTTAGTAATGACATCCAAACGTCATCTGTCAATGTGAAAAGTTTTCAGTATACTCTGTCATTTAATCATGGAAAGACTAACAAACGAGTAACGATTGCAAATAATTGAAATTTATTATCATAATTCGTGATCTGTGAAAACTGTGCACCGTTTGTTACGACCATAATGGGTATTCCCGTGGTTAAAGATGAAACGAACAAATTTGCACGCAAATATAAAAAAAACGTGTATTGGGACACGTTAACACAACGGTCCTCCCAATTCTAGACGAAACAAATTTATTGCGGCTTCTTACAGGAACTAAGCCCTTAGATTTGGTCCGATAATAACAAACAGCGCTATAAATTTCGGAAAAAGCAGGAATTCTCACAGGAAAGTTACCTGCCAAGCATTCATTAGCCGTGATAAAGATAAGTCGCATAATTAGTTGTAATACAAATACAAAAAGGGTGGTGGTTTTAGTGGGTTAAAGGTCACTTGCTCATCGTGTTTTTCGAGATTTCCAACAGCGCAGCCCACTGATTCTGGCTTAACGGATACGTAAATAAGCAAACCTGTCGCATCTGAATTGATGAATGCATCCGAAAAAATAACAATTTGGTGTGGTTTATGGGCTGCTGGCATCATCGGTCCATTTTGCTTGAAAGACGACCGTGGAAGAAACGTTACCGTCAACGGCGAACGATGTCGAGCCATGATACGCGACTAGTTTTTGCCGCAGTTGGCTGAATTGAACTTGGTTGACATGTGGTTTCATCAAGATGGTGCCACATGCCACACAGCTCGTGAAACAATGGATATGTTAAAGGATGAATTTGGTAAGCAGTTTATCTCTCGAAATGACCCTGTGAGTTGGCCGCCAAGATCATGCGATTTAACTGCTCTTGATTATTCGTTGTGGGGTTATATAAAGTCGTTGGTATATGTGGACCAGCCGAAGACGATTGAAGCCTTACAGGATAACATGACACGCGTAATTCCTGGAATGCAGGCCGAAATGCTCGAAAAAGTGACGCAACATCGGACCTTCCGAATGGACCATTTGAAACGGAGCCGCGGACTACATTTACATGAAGTTGTCTTTAAAACGTAAATGGCGAAGACCTATTTATCGATTACAATACAAATTTTAACTATTTGATGTACATTTGAGTGTTTTATTCGATTAAAAAAAAAAATACGCTTAAAAGATCACCCGTTATAAGGATTTCTCCTTTATTCCTTAGGGCTACTGAGGCGGGCGCATGGAAACCACGTCATTATTAATTTTCCTTTGTGTTCATTGGCATTTTCCGCTTACTTTTCAAAAATCAGTCTTTTCCGAAAACCTTAAAATATACAACTCAACCAAAATCATCGCATTTACTCAACCAAGTTGACTCAAAATCGATTTACTTTTCAAAAATCTGTCTTTTCCGAAAACTTTAAAAAATACAACTCAACCAAAATCATCGCATTTACTCAACCAAGTTGACTCAAAATCGATTTACTTTTCAAAAATCTGTCTTTTCCGAAAACCTTAAAAAATACAACTCAACCAAAATCATCGCATTTACTCAACCAAGTTGACTCAAAATCGATTTCAATAAACAATGTGTACATTCCAGCCACATTCAATAAGGACTCAATGTAAGTAAACATTATTAAATGGAAAGCATTTCCATGAACAAAACGGATCTCCTAAATTTGTTGAATAAAATATTGAGATTCAAATCCGTAAATTGTCATTTTCACTTTCAAACGTCCCTCTTTAAATGCTCATTTCCACAATCTCCGGATTCTTTAAAATAATCCCTCAACATGCTATACCCCCGCAGCGATATTCCCAATCTGTGCACCCATAACAATATGCAAATCATTCGCAAATACCACCACCACATCGCCTACCGAAACTCACTCAGCAATCGAAAATCCCAACACACACACATACAACGGGAACAAAAATCATACTCCCAAAACAGCTCATTTGAAAATTTGCGCGTGAAGGACGCGATAAGAAATTTTCGAAATCGAAAATGTTTTCATTGACGGGTTCTAACGACCGGATTGTGCCCACCAAGAGGGAGGACACGAATTTGGCTTTTGGTCATTTTGGCAAATGGTCACTAAATTTCGCCCGCAATTTGGACGTCATTTTGTGTTACGGGTGTCTGTCTGTCCATATACGGCTAGATATGCCTTTACTATGACTGACATTCGGCGGTTTGGTGTGCCATTGAATCGTGGGTGTAGGTGAGCACTGTCATTTGCATTTGATGCGACAAACGACAGATGACACAAAACAACAACAACAACAACGGCGTACATCCCCGTTCCATGCACGCAATAATGGACGTCCATTAACCTTAATCCGATTTTATGGAATTCACCAGCATTCGACTGCAATTTCGCAGAAGAACTGCAAATAGCTGCGCGAAATTGCTAAATTTAGGTTGTTTTTGTTTGGATTAGTGCGGCTAAGGGAATTGGATTGATGCGGGATTGAATGGATAGATAGATGGATGGATGGATGGATGGACGAATGCCTAGATGCATGGATGGATGGGTGAATGTATGGATGGATTATTGATGCGTGAGGTGGGTGCGATAAGAGTGCATACATGTTTTGAAGAGTCAAAATTGATGAATTCAAGTTCATGGCTTTGGACACATTTAGAGTGGGTGAATTGATACTCAGAAATCAGAAGTTATTACAAATTTGATTTACACAGCACGTTCTGTGTTGGCTACTTTACTTTACAGTAGCTGACGTTTTGTGATGAAGATAAAGTCACCATTTCCTCAAGAACAGAATTTTGACACGTTTACGTTAAGAGATTATTGAAGAAATGATCAATACAAAGACCACAGTGAGGATCTCAGTCTGAGACAAGCTAGCCTTCGATCATCTTCGAATCTGGGAACGTTGTATATGTTTTTTTTTGTCCAAGCGTTCTTGCATCAGCGATTGCTTGATGCTTATAGTCCAAAAAGCATTGGAATATAGTTGCTATCATTTAAATTGGAGCGCCCGTTTTGGTCCAGTAAGTAGATTAAGTAGGAATTACAATTTAAACATTATTTCTGGCATTAGACCGCAACGGCTGTCTCGGATGTAGTCTTATCTGGAAGTTCAATTTTCGATGTCTTTTTCCAACATTTGTGGCCATACATCGGCAATAACGATGCGAATATTGTCCAACAAGTAGTCAACCGTTTCGGGCTTATCGGCGTAGACTACCGACTTCACATATTCCCACAGAAAATAGTCCAGCAGCGTTAAATCGCATGAACTCGGAGGCCAATTTACATGACCAAAAAGCGAAATTATGCTCTCAGCGAACGATTACTTCAACAAATCAATTGTGGTGCGAGCTGTGTGTTGAAACCATAGCTTTTGCCCATCATGGTTGTTCAATTGATGAACGAAAAAGTCAGGAATCATGGCTCTATAACGGTCATCATTAACTGTAAAGTTCTGGCCAGCATAGCTTTTAAATATTTATGGACCAATTATTCACCAACCCATAAAGCACGCCAAACATTCCGATTTTGTCGATGTCACGGTGTCTTAACATTCACTTGAGGATTATCATCACTCCGAATACGGCATTTTTGTGTATTGACGTATCCATTCAACCAAAAGTGAGCTTCATCACTAAACAAAATTCGCTCATTGAAATTGGGATCTTCGGTAATCTCACCGAATCTACGCCTTGCTGGGGTACCCTGTGGCTTCGATTCTTGCACTAGTTAGATTTTGTAAGCACGCATAAAAAGAACGGCCTAGATGCGTTCCACAGAATCCAGTCGTAAAGCGGCCCAAACCCATTCAAAATCTATTAGATTGGTTCCAAATCTTGAACAAAGACGAATCACTGTCATCTACACAAGCGGAGGCGTGCTTAATAAATCGGTGCAGCGTCTAATATTCTTCGCGTTTAATATCTTTATATCAGTTAATAGCTACGTTAACAATTTTTGTTTTAAAGTTGCATTCCCTTTTCGAGATGATGCATTGCTTGACACGAATTTCTTGATGTCAACTCTTGATCTGATCCCAACTGCATCAACTCTTTTTATGTTTTTTTTTTTTGCAAAAGATCTTCCCGCGTAGAACCATGATTTTTAAAATAAATTTGCACAATTTGGAAGCGATGTTCAGAAGTCAGCCCATTCATGTTGAAATGCCAAGCAAAACTAAAAATAAATCACTTGACAGCTGACAAAATGGCCGCCATTCAAAATAGTGTTGACAACCTAAAGCTCTATACCTCTAAAAAAAACAACAAATGTTACAATCCCCTTGCGAATCTTTTTTATGGAAAAAATACATAAAAAATGTTTATCGACGAACTACAGCTATAAAGAATGTTTAAATACGTTGTTCATAAAATTTTTTAAAATACCTTATCTGCATCGTCGATCAAAAAGTTTTCACATCAAATTTGATCCTTCTAGCCAAAATTTAATGCCTAAAAATCAGTGACACACGGACGGAAGTACAGCCAGCTGGTGATTGGTTCATCTGGCGATTCTAAGTCGATTTATACACTTTAAGGTATATCTATCGAAAATAGTTTGCAAGCCTAATGTCAAACCAACGGGTTCCGACTTGACTCCAAAATTGCGATACATGGTCTTTCATATATTTTGTTTCACCTGTTTGGTGACATTTCCTAAGCGAGTTAAAAAGTTTTCATTTTCATTGACCATTTTTTCCCACAAAGATGATGACATCCTGCTTAAAACCGAATCCGAACGAGTTCGCAGGTGTGGAGAAGTGAAAAAATAAGCCCAGGTATTGTAACTTGCTTGGTATCAGGGGCGATTCCTCTCAGTTAGCTAGTTTAGCGGCGCTAAACCAAGAATTTAAATAAATAAATTCTTTGAAATCGAATGACAAGGTTAAAGTAATTAAGAAGATTAATAATTTCCATAATAAATGGCATACTAAATAACAAAACTACCTATTTACAAATCATATTTTCCTACACACAACACAATACTCAGATACAAAAAATTTCCTTTCAAATATTCTTTAGCTTAAAATTTGCGATATACAAAACATACCCAATGTCCTGCCTGCACTGCACACAGCTTACACACAATCCAAAACTCCCTTAAAAAATACTCTCTCGCTTGTAGCTTTAGCCGTTTAGCGTAAAAAATTGCGCTACCAATTTCCATACAATCTATTTATGAGTGTTTGACTACCAGTCATAAGCAAAACCCAGTAAAATAAGCGGAAGCGTTAGCGCAAACAAATGCGATAAACTTGAGAGAGGAGTCTGTACTCTGTACGTGTTTAGCAAGCAGAATGCAGATACATTTTGTGGGTTCTCTTTATTTGTACTTTCGTATCGGATGTTTCTCTTCATAGAGAAATTGCATTAAGACGCATTGTCGCAGTGTGTTTATATACTTGTGTCGTTATTTGTTTGAAATTGAACAGTGTTATTAATTCTCAAAAGTGCAGTGCGAAACTATTTAATATAGGTATTATTTTATATATTTTGCGTGGATTATAAATGTGAGTAAATAATATATTTGAAGTGCTTTGGAATAAGAGAGTGCTCTTGTTTTTTTATTATTTGTGAAAAGTGATATAAAAGTAATGCAAATGGCTAAAAATACCTATGGATCATAGTGAAATATTCATTATTTGTATAAAAAAGTTAACGTGAAATTTTGTTTGCATTGTTAAATGAACACTCTTCGTTTTGTTTTGATGATAAAACAATGTTTAAAATCAATTAATTTTTTCCTTTAATTGGTTTTGAAGATTGTGATCATCCAGTACCTACGAAAAATTGATTTGATGTATGAATTTAAAAATGAACAGTTATATTTTGGTCATTTGCTTGCACTTTTTTTAAATTACGGCGGTCAAAAAAATGTTCTTCATAACATTTTAAAATAATCTTGTAGGAGTTGTTCTCTTCTTTTTGAAACTGCTCATACTTCAAAGCAAATGCTATGTTTTTATTTATTTGTTTCATATTACATATTTGAATAGGAACAGGTACCTTTTTATTAATATTATTATGTAATAGGATTTTTATTTTGGTAGGAAATAAAATGGAATCTGCAACAATAACTACTCAAACAAAATCTATAATTGAAGATCTATTGGACCATTTGCAACGAGGTCGTTTTCGGAAAAACTTTTTATTATTAAAAATGGACGCCCGTGCCCAAAACTATCAGGTTTAAGATCAACGCACAAGGAACGTAATAGAGAGTATACTAGAAACTTTAGTGAAAATCAGTTTTCCCTCTACCCATGGTTAGCTGGATGTGAAAATAAAAATAAACTTTTTTGTTGGGATTCATTCTGTCTGGAATTCATCGGGTGTTAACAATCTGAATACTCTAACCACACTTCAAAAAAAAACACAAACAAAGCGCATCCCATTTACAATGTGTGCTTAAACTAGCTCGATTTGGTGAAAGTAGGATAGACGAAGCTTTAAGCTCCCAGTTAAAAACTGCTAACACTCAACATAACATCCAGGTTAGGAAAAATCGTGAGGTGCTCAAACGCCTAATAGATGTGACATGTTATCTCGCAAACCAGGAGTTATCATTTAGAGGCCATAATGAATCTGCTTTGTCTTTAAATCGAGGAAACTACATTGAGCTTTTAAATTTATTGAAACAATACGACCCTATACTATCACAGCACCTTGAAACGGCAACGGTTTTTAAAGGTACCTCAATGGCGATTCAAAATGATTTGATCAAAGCGGGTGGTGAGCTTTTAAAAAGTCATATTTCAAAAACAATTAAGCAGTCAGAGTTTGTCGCAATAATGCTTGACGAGACTTATTCAACTGAAATCTCAACTATCCGTTGTATTTCGGTATTACTTTAATAAGAAAATTCATGAAACGTTTGTTGGATTTATCGATGTAAGCTCTGGGCGAACAGCAGAAGATTTGTTTCAATTAGTTACAGCTCTGTTGGAAAAATATGAAATAAAAGATAAACTTGTAGCCCAGACTTTCGACGGGGCTTCCGTTATGAGTGGTCATTTGAATGGACTTCAAATGAAAGTTAAGAACGTATGTCCCAATGCTGTATTTGTCCACTGTTATGCACACGTATTGAATTTAGTCCTGTCTCAAGGATTAAACAATATAAGAGAGTGCAGGATTTTTTTTTAGCACTTTGAATGGCATCGCAACGTTTGCATCTCATTCAAGCAAAAGGACATATGCTCTTAAAGAATTTTAAAAAGAAAAATTCCATCGTTAGCCACGACTAGATGGTGCTTTAGTTCACGACTTGTCAATGTTGTCTACTCGTACGCCGAAAACATTCAGCAATATTATGAAAGTATTCAAACTGATGAGACAAATACATGGGAAAGTAATGATCGGATGGCTGCATCAGGTTACTGTAAATTTTTGAAAAGCTTTGAAACTGTTTTTCTTTTAAATGCGTTTTCGAAACTGTTTTCACACACAGATGTACTTTTCAATACATTACAAAATGCCAATATAGATATTGTTTTTTGTATAAACCAAATAAAAAAGCTTAATGAATTTCTAATAGTTCAAAGAAACGAAGCGTTTCAGGAAATTTGGCAATCAACATTGCAGGCTGTGCCATCACATGCTGACAAACGAAAAGTTCGAAAAGATCAATTTGATACAGATGAAACCAAATACAGAAAATTATTCTTTGAAATAGTTGACAATTTAAGTATGCAGATATCAGAAAGGTTTGCATCCTTTGAAAAACTAAAATATTTCGATTTACTGAACGGGAAACAATTTAGTAACTATCGTCAAAAAAACAATTTTCCTGAAGAATTAATTAAAAATCTAATAGAAAGCTACCCGAACATGTTTGAATTCACTCAATTAAAGAATGAATTGACTGTTTTTTATCAAAACACAGACTCTGTACAGCCAACAGGTACAACATCTGCTGGATCGTCAAAAACTGCAACACCATTTGATGTCTTGCTCTGGATGGAGACAAATATCGCCGACAGTTTTGAGCAGGTGTACAAGCTTGCAAAACTTATATGTACAGTACCAGCTACAACGGCGTCTATAGAGCGCTCCTTTTCTGCATTGAAGAGGATAAAGACGTACCTTCGAAGCACTCAAGGTCAGGAGAGATTGAGCTATTTATCTCTCATGTCTATCGAGAAGGAAATTTTGAAAGAGCTGAAAGAAAGTGACGAATTTTATAATCGAGTCATCGAACATTTTGTGACCGTTGACCGACAAACCGAGTTCATGCATCGATAAATGCTATTTATTTGATATTTTATTTATTTGTGTAGTACATTTTTCTTTGTCGTTTTTGTAATTATCAATAAAATTTAAAAAATCACGATTTTTTTTTATTTTAAACTTTCCCAAAGCACGTAGCTAACCCAATGCTTAAGGCCAGGAATCGCCACTGCTTGGTATCCCCAATGCAATAATCACGAATATCTTTGAGATACTGGTGGTATAAATACAATGGTATTGGTGCCATTTTATTGGCAATACGTTGGTTGGTGACACACACACGCTTCATCTAGTATGAGTTGAGAAATGGCAATACACTCACGGTTAATGTCCTGGATATGTTCCACGAAATCAGACTGTTAAGCGTCCCAAACCATACACTATCCATTAGATTAGTTCCAAATCTTAAACTTAGAAGAATGCTTGTCATATGCACCCTGTCCGGGTATAAAAAATCGTTACAGTGTCGGCTGTGTTGTTTTACTTTTTAATTTCTTTATGGCAGTTAATAGCTACGGTAACAGTTGTTGTTTTTCATTTCCAATCCATTTTCGAAACGATGCAGAGCTTCACACAAATTTCTTGATGTCAACTCGTCGAAGGCTCAGGCTCTCACTCTTGATCTGATCCGTATTGCATCAACTATTTATTTCAAAGCGGAGGTCTTTCAGTGTTAAGAAGACATGGGTTATCGTGCTTTTTAAATCCTCAAATAATTTTTCCACCGCCAGAAATTAAATGTTGCGTTCAATTTCAGGGATAAATGGATAAGCATCAGATTGGCTGTTGGTAATGCATAGGCTGACTAGGCGACCTCTTTTAAGAGGACATATCCTAATTTTTACCATACAAAAATGTCCGGTATATATTTGAAAAAAAAAAACATGCAATTTGTCCTCATTTTAGGTTTTCTCAGTTAACAAAATTTTTCGACATCACAAAACTACAACAAAACTTTTTTCAACACTAACTCATTCCGAGGCTCACTTATATTGTAAACGGCATCTTTGATGTTTTAGTTTTTCCAAAACTGTTTAATAGAGCATCTTTCTTCCGTTTCATCAACATGCTTCTAAAAACTTTTGCGCAAATAATTTATAAAAATACGCCTTAAAAGTGCTATTGTACCCTGCTTCATAGGGCACTCTTACATTTTCATACACCTCAGCTAAATTAACCCGGTTGCCAAGCATTATCCAAAATAAGCATGACATTGTTGCTTAAATTTTTCTTTCCCAGGTAGGTTTTCACTTCAGGGCAAAAGTAATTTTGAAACCAGTCTTCGAAAAGACATTTTAAACCCTTTGAAAGCTTTTGGGTTTGAGACAGGTACACTTGATCTTAAAATCCCCGCAGCATAAGCATCAAGAAAAAGAGTCAAACGTTCTTTTCACACATTATATTCAGATGCAGATTTTTCATTATTTGAAATAAAAGTCCGGTCAGGCAATCGCTTCCAATAAAGATCTGTCTGGTATACACTAAAAAAACTTTTTCTGGAATGTAGACCCCTTTTCCAATGATTTTTTTTAAAGGGTAGGATATTCGAGAGCTGCAACTGAATCCGCACTTTCTGCTTCGACTTTCATCTTGATGTTATGCAAAATATGTCGATTTTTGATTTTTTTCGAACCAACCTCGACTTCCGAGGAAAATTATATAGTTTGAGGCTTCATCAACGTCCTCCAATTTGGAGTATTTAAAAATTCCTTTAGCCTTTGCTTGGATAATCAATTGACGCATTGCCATCTTTCTTTTGTTGTTGTCTTCGATCCATAGGATGAGACATTTTTCCCTTTTCTCCCTTTCTTCTCATTTATTTTGGATCGCAAAAGGGGCACCGCACAAACGGTTGCAAATAATTTCCGATGAGAAAGCTCTTAAGAAGTGGAAGCTAATTTCAAAGAGCATGAAGATGTCAGTTCCAAGACTTTATGGACGGTGCAGTGAAATAACCCCCACGGAAATAAGCCATGCCACGAAAAAGCATTAACCCCTGCGGGTGTTATTGCCATTTTATTGGAATTCTACTCAAGTTTGGTGTATGCAAAGTTTGAATGTGAGGTGAGCAATCTCTCTGCTGGACTTACTGTTGGATTGGGGATGTGTGCTAGTTTGGATGCATAAAAATGAGATAAACCCCACAAGCAAAAGGCATTAACAGCCGCGGGACTTATTTTAATTTTCAAAATGAAATAAGCCCTTCAGCGGCTTTTTCCTTTTTGTTGATAATTAAGCCCTATGAAGCTTATTTTCGCTGGGTTTATTTCACAGCACCGATAAGGATGGCATTTACACGTTTCGCAAGTTTGATGCGCAGCCGAGGAACAATGAATACTTGGCCTAAAAAATTGAAGAAAAAAAACGTAGAAGAGAATTGGACTTAAACATTTCTTAAAACCTTCGCTCTGCATTCATCCTAGTACGGAAAGTTTTGTGTTCCATTTAATCCAAACCTTGCGGCAAAGTTTGATACAATTACGTAGCCTACCGTTTCTTGATGAATTGAATCAATAAGTTCAATAAAAAGAGCAAGGACGAAGATGAACCCGAAGATAGGGGCCACGTTAAGGAATTTAAGAACAATTTTTGCGAAAGCTGGAAAATAGCTATAAAATGAAGGCGATCAAAGTAAGCGATGGAGTTTTAGACGTCAGAAATATTTTCGTTTTTTAATTAAAACTTTTTTTTGTTTCGTGTGCCATGTGATTTATAAATTTGATGGAAAAAAAATGTCTGAATTGGAATATGTGGACCCACTCTATATGGAATTTCAATAGGTATTACAGGTGCACATTCAACATATAAAAAGTCGGGCTGATTTTGTTAATGTTACAGATGCCTAATTAAGGACACTTTCCTCATACATTCCAAAGATTTAGAACAGAAGTTGACATTATGCTTGGCTTCGCAAGCTCAGTGAATTGAAAAGCTTTAAGCATCCGTTCAATAAATACCCGCCGAGAAGATGTCCCTTCTTTTCGAAATCTAAATAATGTTGAAGCCGCTGTCAAATTGAATACCGAAATGTTAGAAACTGCATCACAAACGTGTGTTGTTCTCGTGAATGACTGTCCCGAAGAAGTCCATGGCATTGGAAAGGTAATGTTAAACGGTTTTGCAAGGGCTAACACAAAACAATTCAGATTCAGGTGTTAGATGTTAGATGTTCTATTAAAATTTCTCAATGATTTGGCTGAACATGTCTCGCAGTTATAGGGCCCACCCGATCATGATAATGCTATGCTTATACCACTAGTGGGGCAACGGTATAAGCCACAAAATGCTTCCACAAGGGTTACTTAAAAGGTCGATTAGATTTCTAAAAATGAAAGTTAGCTGTCTCGGAAGTAGCTTATCCACTTAAACGAAGGAACTAAAGTACTAGGAACATAAAAATATTGTCTCTATCAAGGGGGTACCCAATTGCAGAACCAAACGGCGAATTATTAAATCAAAGGGTACGCTCGGTTCAGGATCATTGATTTTACCATACCAATATAGGTACTAGCGTAACATCTAGTGAACCATCATATATGACTCTACAAATAATGAGCCTTAAAAATGCAGCTTTTTGGTGAAAATATGTAGGCCTTATTTAGCCCACTACCGAGACCGAGAAAAACAGCGCATGGTGGATTCAAAGCAATTTGTAAAGATCTAAACCTAGCAAGGCAAAACAGGGACTACGTACATCTTCTCTTGACTTATTGTAACCACACACAGGCGAGTAAGACAGCTGAATGATTTTTCTGGGCTGCCCGGCATAAGCTGTTATCAAACCCGTATTTCCCTGTGCCAATTTGGTTAATGGGAAACTACAAAGCTTATCATCTCTGAACCGTTGTTATGGTATAGTAATAAAATTAGATCCTGCTAGTAAAGGCAAGCAAATATTTCATACCTAGATTTATATCCGCACAAGAATTGGTCAAAAATCTCTTGTACTGTCCTTACTAACATTCTAATGTGTTTGCAATTTGCATAAGCCTAATCTACAAAACAAATCCATACAGAATTCATTTCCATACATCTCTAAGCACCTGTGCCCTTATGCAACACCGGAAATCCCCTAAACATCAACTCCATTTTGACCCTAAGACCAGATAATAAATTCCATCTTCCACAAAGTTCCTCCTGAATAATAAATAAAACAATTCACCCGCACAAAACTATTACCATTACACAAGTCCATATTTCGTATCCTTCTAACTGGGTCAGAAAATCCGAAAATTTGCTACTCCAAATAACTGGGTAAATCGCTTCAAAGATTCACCCAGGTATTTATATCGAAATCACTTTTTCCATCATATCCTCCAGTGGGGAATACGCCATTCGTCCTGTTTCATGCTGATATCAGGTATGATTTTTAATCAAACTCCAGAAATATCCCCCGGCAATCCCAAAGGATAACATGTTTTAATTAAAACGTTTAATCTCCTCCAATGCAATGATTTGAGAAGTCAACCGTCCCACTCAATTGGGGGAGCACTGTTCCTCTTATCCTTTGCAAATCCTTTTGAAAATTAAATTGTCATCAGTAGCATAGGTTGTTGAAGGTATGCCCCACACCCAACGGGCCCAGATTAGAGTCACAAATATGAAATTTTTGTGTTTTGTTTGGGAGGCAACTACTAGGTTGTATGTGAATGGGAAAACTAGGTCACCGTTATAATGAAAACTGAAATAAGTGTTCGGCCATTTATGGAACATGATTACACACTTAACCTAAGCCTGTTCATCCTTGTTCTTTGTGGGTTGGCTATGGTGAGTGGAGGCCATAGGATGCTTCCATTCACCGTACTGTAATGAAAGGTGTAGTACTGAGTTTTTAGTGCGGAGGATCGAAGTTGTTTTTTGCACCAGGCAAGGATGAGTTAGTAAGGTGAATGAGAAGCTTTTCATTGGGCTATGTTCCGGTTAATTAATTGTCCAACCCTCATTAAGTTGTGTGTGCTTGCCTTGATGAAAGAATGTTAGGTAGGATAGTGGATTGCAGATAAGACTACACACAATCTGTGAAGGTGAACCAAACGTGAGCGAAGATGGGATTAAAAGATTTGGTCTGTAATTACTTCTAACAATCCAAGGGAATCCCATCTGAAATAGGACACAGCAGTTGACTTAATATAGGATGGGCGGAGAATCTGTAACAGTGAAAGTAGGACTTAATATTTATGAAATTTTATGCATCTACATTATTATTGTAGTCAAGTGGATAAGAGTGTTCCAATTAATCTGCCTTGTATCCTAATTATGATTTACCAACGTGATCAATGCTTAATTGTAAATAAGTTCATTTGCTTGACACACTTATAAGGCCGAACGGAAACTATGATGAATCAGAACTTAACGCTTCAGCATTCACCGAGAATATTCAATGAGGTCTAAAGTTTGGCGTGAATATAAATTATGTGGACTATCAATGCTCATTTGTCACATTTGATGTACCCAACTAACATTTTCGCTTCGACAAAGCACTTTGAGAACTATTTTCCCTTGGGCCATATTAACTCTATAAGTTCTGGTGCACTCTAAAAGATTTCCCTACTGAAGAATTCGAATTTTGTAATGTGAATTTGATGCAATTTTACAGAAAATAAGAATCGAACCCAAAACTTTTGCGTTGTAATTCATCCCAAAAAAAAAAGAGTCACAGCTGCTATAAGCCTTAAATCAGGTGCTCCAAACAAATTATGCCTCTACATTACTTCGGCAGAAGCTCTATTAAGACTTTGTAACAAATGCCACATGTACATACATCTTTGCTTACAGAGGATATCATATTCTACAAAGCCAGTGGATTTAGAACAACAGTTATCAAACAGGCACACCTTCTGCGCACAAGCACTAAACAAGCTCAATAGAAGTAATTGCTCCTGGAAATTGGAAATTTTAACTTTATAGAAGAAAAATTGTGAAGTCTATGGCGTGGATGTATCAGTGAAATAAAATTTCGTTATGGATGCAAATTGCACTTATATACGTTAACAGTACATGAAAGCCGAAAGCGAACTTCTTACAGAGCACATCAATCTAAATTTTATAGTGATAAAACATTTTAAATAACGTTTGCAAATAACCCAATACTGGTGACACAGGAATGTCAAACTCAGTACTAATACGAGTAAGTTTTCGTCTGCCCAAGGACAAGCACAAGACGATCAGTGGCGCGATGGTTAGTGCGATGAACTGCCGCGCAGAAGGTCTGGTTTCGATTCCCAGCGGTAGCAACACCTAAATGATTTTTCACTGGCCCTCCTCTCGTAATGATCTGACAAATCCTCCGAGTAGTATCAATTGTCACGAAAAGCTTATCTCAACTAAGCCTTTCGGATTCGGCATAAGACAGGAGATTAATGGTT
This sequence comes from Rhingia rostrata, assembly GCA_949824845.1. Lineage (NCBI taxonomy): Eukaryota > Metazoa > Arthropoda > Insecta > Diptera > Syrphidae > Rhingia > Rhingia rostrata. The sequence goes on along the minus strand of OX463756.1, from coordinate 141,527,378 downwards.
GTGAGAAAAAAGCTAGGCCCTGGGTACTAACGCGCCTGTTGCGCCATAAATTTAATTTTTTTTAAAGACAAGCAAAGCAAGCGAATGACTTTCCAGGTTAAGTGTTATGCCTTTTAGACTACTAAATCACTTTGATTTTCGAGTTAGGAATTTTGATCAATCTTCATCATAACTCCACTGATGTGTAATTCGTGGGGTTTAAATGGACTTAGGATTGTTGCTATCAGCATTGAGATTTGACAAATTCGCGGATTTTTTTAAATTTCATATCATTTTACGAAATTTCGATTTCGGGATCATAATCTCTAGTGTAAACAAGCGTGAAAATATTAACAAAACTATAACTGTTAGGTAGAGTTAGGTTGGCGTATTGAGGAGGTAGGCGATGTGCGTCTTCCTTCATCACATTCTTGTCAAGATAAACCCATTGTGATACCCGTTGGATGTCCACGTACGTGGTTGGCTTCATTTTATCATTTCATTTATCCCGTTACTCTCCATTGTGGTAAGTCCCTTTGCAGCCATCCAGATCTTGATACAAGCCTGCAAATGATTTCGCATAGATTCTTGAGATCATCAAAAAAGTGTTTTCCTAAGGATATCATTCGTTGTGTGTCGTTCGTGATAATTGCATCTATAAGATGCATTTTCACTATTTCGCTTTTCAGCAAGTTTTTCCCAGATAGAATCCCTTTTAGTGTCGAACAAAAGTTCCTGTTTCTTTGAAGTAGTTTGTGGGACCTGGCTATGTCATACTCAGACCACATCCATTTGGATATTTCACAGGTGGGGAGGGAGCTCCACCTATTTTTGGCGATATTCAGTTTTTACTGTCCCATCCGTGATTTGAGGTCACCTAGTGGTGGTTTGACAGACTGGTCTGCCAGATCAATACTGGAGGCAGATCCTTTTCTAGCCAGCTCATCAGCAATTTCATTGCCCTGTACGCCTGTGTATCCGGCGACCCAGCAGAACTTAACATTATGTTGAACGGCAAGAACCTTTGCCTCTTCAAGATAACACTTCTCACAAGCTTAGATTTTATTTCGACAGCAGAGATTGCTTTAATTGCATCCTAACTGTCAATGAAAATGTTGATATCAGCTGGGTGGTATCACCAGCATTGAGGTCTCAGCCTGAAAGACATTTATTAAGGGAAACGCCAATTGATGTTTAGCTTTAGTGTTTCTGAAAACCCTCCAGCTCTAATGTCGTCATCCATTTTCGAGCGATCAGTTTAGATGGATATTGTTCCGGTGCCCGGTTTGCTCCCCTCCCACTCGTAACTACTTGGAAAGATACAGAAGAATGACCTTTGAAAGTCAGGATAAGGCACCATGTAGTCAGACGATTCAGCTGAGGCCAGCTATCAGTTTAAAGTTGAGCGGACCTCCTAAGTTAAGCTTCCTGCAGTTAAGTTTGCTTATTCTTGGAGCACTTTTGGTTGCAGATTCTTGCACGTAATTTTCTAGCGGTAGCAGTTTTATCATGGTTATCAGTCCCGCAATCATTGCGCTAGTAGGGACCACACATGCTATCCTTTGTATTCAGTTTCCAGCAGTTGAGCTGGCTTATTCGTGGAGCACTTTTGGCTGCATAATCTTGCATGTAAAGATCTAGCGGTATCAGGCTTAGGATGATTTTAAGTCCAGCTGTTGGTGTGGTTGTCATTGCGCTAGTTGCGTTAACACTTGCTATCCATTGTATCCTTGTCATTTTATTTTCAAATGGGTGACTTTATTTGTCATATGTATAACAATTATAACTGGCTAGAACATAATGTACATATTCTACAAGTTTGAAAGTCTAATTTAATATCTATATCTTCGTAGTCCTGCTACTAGGCGCCGAAGCATGGACGTTACAAAAAGCAGATTAAAAATGTTTGGAAAATCATCGTCTCGTTTGCGTTGACGGGATATGGTAATAAAGATTTTACCAAGATCTTCAATAGCTATTAGGCGACATAGATCTTGTAAGCGAATAGGTTGTTTCCGATAGCTATGTGTTACAGCTGTACATGTAACAAAGAGTCTTCGATTTCCTGCGACGTCTTGCATCGGGCGCAGTAGATGAAGACCTCTTCACAATTTAAAAACCTAACTCGGCATGAATTGCGCAACTGGAGGTAGTTAGCCACTAACCGGGATAATTGAAGAGGGATTCTTATTGGGGCCCAGGTTCATTCCGAACCACCTAAGTATCTAATAATGTTTTTTTGTTAAACAAGGTTTTGGTACAGATAAGGTTTCAATATCACGGTGTGAACCTCATCGAATTTCAACAACTTGAATTTCGTTTGATATTAAGTATCTAGGAGTCAAAACAAACAAAAAATACATACTTCCACTTACTGACTACCAAGTGTTTTATAAAGTACTTTCACAAGACAAAAGAGTATAGCGTTCTGCTAATTTACCAGTTCCATTAGGTATGCCAAAAAGTCAGCTTTTAGCACTTATATCATGCTGCAAACTACACGCCACGCTTTTAGGTTTAATGTAATTAATTAAAGAAAGTCCTCACTTTGAGTTTCAATTTTCTATTTTACCCGTTGCATAGGTACAAAAATCTAGTACATAGTTACAATTTTTTTTTTCAGCTCATATACTCACTTGAATTTGTGCTTCATTAAGTTTGGTATTTTTTTTTTTGTGTCGTTCGTCCTGATTAAATTTGATGGCGCACTTAGTTAAGAGGAGAGGACGAAAGGAGCTCTTCGTTACTTTTTCGTACTAATTTATGTAAATTCCTTTACACAGCATGCTCAGGTGTAGACGATAGAGATTTCTTGTCAATTAGTATAGAAATCAATATTTACTACTAAATCATATAAAGTACTTGGGTCCCTGCGGATGAAGAGACACAAGGAAATTGTAGTAGTAAACAACTTTCAGTTGGCAATTAAGTCACTTCAATGGACAACGATGGACAGTGGTCGTTTGGAATGTCGAGTATAAGGGTTGCCATCATTGTGTAATTATGTTTAATTTCTTTTTTTCCTATAACTGTATTTATTTGTAGATCACGGTGCAATTCGCTGTTTCTAATATACCAAGGGGCATTTAATATTCTACAATGGACTATGATTTGGAAATTTCTTCTTTTTTTTTCTTAGTATGGGCCCATAATTGTATGCCATACGTCCAAGGATGCTTCAATACATGCTTACGTAGCATGAGTTTTTATCTGGATAGAGGGTAACCCAGAAATCAGTTCATTTTTCTATATTTTAAGTTCCATTTTGAAAAAAACTGGGATTACGTAAAAAGTTCTGAAATGCTGAATTTTTAAGAATTAGTGAATTGATGGAGTTGCCTTTGAAAAACAAAATCCAACGACCAAAGACATGTTGTTTCAAAAGCTCTTACAGTTTTAGCTGACTGTATTAATAGAGGTGTTTTGCTGAGAATAAAGCAAAGCAAAGTTAAATGTTCTCAACAAAACGATGCAAACTCAATATTTGTTATTTAACATCTGAAGATTGGTCCGCCTACCCGCAATCAGATGACGTAATTTGTCAAAATACACAGTAGGCCCGTTTCCACTTTTGGTTGCAAATAACCTGACTTTTGAATGACTCTAGATATTTTTTAGAATATTATTTAAATAAAGTTGAACCCCTAGCTACCAGTATTATTAATTTAATGAAAACATTGCACATGGGGAACCTTAGAATCATGTGTTGAAATACGTCTATTTTATCAGTTGATTTTGTGTGCTAAGGTAACGACAAAATCATACAAAGCTTTTTCAAAAAACTGCAAGAATATTGATATAAAAAAGAAAAGATCAAATAAAAATTATCAATTTAAAGCTAAAAACTATTAACTAAAGTTAAAAGCTAGCAGCTGTATCGATAAAATAATTTTAGAGTTCGTCTAAAATAAAATTTTATCATAATATATCTTCTATATAATATAAAAAATTAATGTTTAGGCACGAGTACTAAAACTTTGGCGCCAAAAATTGTTAACGGTTTTTAGAAGGGTCAAAAACAAGCATTTTTCAAACCTTTTAGGATGTAAGGGCAGTTTTAGAAAAAAACTAATTAAAATGAAAAAAAAAATAAAAATCGCCTCCTAAACGGGGCGAGATATACCGAGTTTACATGAACCTTGCTTTTCAGATTTTCCCACAAAAAGAAGAATCAGGCGATCGTGGAGGCCAATCAACATCACCATTTCTTGAAATAACTTGTTGTGGAAAGAGGTCTCGCAGTAATGCCATTATAATCCTGGATGTATGCGATGTGGCAACGTCTTGTTGATGCCACATGTTAATCAAGCCTAAAGCACGTAGTTACGGCGTTAAAAAGTTTTAAATCATATCACGATATCGCTCCTCATTCACAGTTACCATTACGCCGTTTTCATTTTCAAAGAAGTAAGGTCCAATGATTCCTCCTGACCAAATTGCACACCAGACTGCAACTTTTGCTGGATGCAAAAGTGACTGATGAATAATTTGAATGTTTTCCATTGCCCAGATTTCAAATGAAAATGTGCCTCGGCACTCATTATGATTTTTTCATGAAAATCGGGATTGTCATGGGCTAGCTGTAACATCCTTTTGGCATACGAACGGCGGCGTAAATGGTGTTGTGGAAAAAGCTCTTGTATCCACTGAATCTTAAATGGAAACAAATGCAAATCCTTGTGAAAAATTGTGACCAGAGTTGTTCTTTGAAGACCAAGCTCCTGAGTACGGCATCGAATTGAGGTTGAGGTTCACGTAACTTTCTCATCGTGACAGTAGTCGATGATTGGTTATGATAAAATGTTTTAACGATTAAAACACGTTGGTTCATCGAATATTTTTTCATCACGACTGCCAAATATGAACTGTCAAGATTAATTTTTACCGAAATGGCGGCAAAACAAAGTAGTATACCTTCCCGTCGGACACCCTGTAGAATCATAAACTATGCACTTGATCATGTGATGATCTTGAGCAAAATTGTTGTGCATGCGCCCACGAAGGTTTCTGAGATGGTACGACCAATTTTCGGCCGATATTGCCACTTCCATTCCAATGAATTTCATATATTGCCGTAACAGTTCATGCTGATATTAATTGAATCGAAAACAGCGAGCGAATGGTGACGTTTTTATTTGAGGGTGACATAGGAATCCATGTTAATTGAAATTTATGTCCTGTTTAGCAGACAATTTTGTCATTTTTTGAATAGTTTTGTGCATTTTTCACAATTAAATTAATTTAGATAAATAATTCAATCGAATTGAATTTTCGTAGTTTTTATAAGATTTTGCACTTGCCATTGCATCATTTGGAATTGTGGCAACATTTTTGGATGGTGGCCAAACAGCGCATTCAGCATTGAAACTGCCGTTGCATTTGCAAAGCACTAAGGCACCAACATCCATCACAACTTTGCAACGGAACTAGGCAACAATTTTGACTGGAAAATTCAAAGGTGAAGACGTTCGTTGCCGCGTATTCCAATCATCCCGACTGAAATGCCATTCGAACTCAAACGTTTGCAGTTCACTGCAAATGTGTGGATTAATTTTGGAGAATCCATGCTTCTCACATGGGCAGATCTATGTGGCCAGCTCACGCGTTGGAAAACCCTCTGATTTATTCCTTTTAGTACCACTTGAAACAAGAAATATTGTGTATCCCACAGCCCTTCAATAAACGAAATGCTGTTGAAAATCTATGAAAATATGTACATACAACATGAACCCCGATATGCAATGGTGATACTCTTACAACCCACATAAGCAGAGGAGCATCTTTACGAATGATTTCAATATCAAATACGCCAATCAGTTAATTGCGACAATCCATATCCATAGGCAAAATCGACGACTCAAATGATGGCAACCCTGGGAGCACATATTTCATTTTGTTCGTTTTTCAACACTCGACCCCCTCATAAACACCTTTTACAAATTGCATGTCCACATTGGATGGCCAGAAATCTGCAATAATCTCTGTTCACCATCCCCCCATCAAGCAAACGTCAAGCAGTAGCAACACGACCATCCCTGCCCCATCCCCCCAGTAGCTGATAAATCAATCCAAGTCATCCTTCAATTAAGCGTTCAGTAAACAAAACTAATGTTATTTGTTTACAAGTTCGGCACTTTAGTTTACAACGTATAGCATGTGCACTTGGGCAAGGAAGACGATCTGACTGTTGACTGCTGACTGCTGTTGCAATCACCGACCCGTTCCCACTCTGTTCTGCCGGTACCACTGCAACTATACAACTGCTGACCAGTCATCCCAGTCGTTTAGCACACTAGCCAACCATCACCGCAACGCCCCAAAGGACAAACAAACAAAATATTATTCAAATTCCTCAAGCTAAAGGCGGATAAGCACACATGCATATAGACGCGTACATACAGACACAGATGTCCAGTCCAGCATCCACATCTCAAACAACAATTCCCCGTCGGTCCGTTCGGGAACGAGACGATGCGAGGCATCCTCCTTTTCTCCACCTCTCGATGCACAAAGTAAAGGAATAGTCGGAGTAGCCGCAGCCGGCTGTATGATGGAGACTCAATCCAAAACGAGGAGTATGGGCCACGGAGAAGTTGAAAGCAGATTTGCCAAATGCAAACGGAAGTCAATTGATACGAGGCAACCACAAACATGACATCTCAATATGTGAGCAAATCTCTCGGTGAAAGCTACGAAGATAGATGCAGATGTAGATACATAATGCACAAGGCTTCGGCTAGCTGAGTTTTAAGCGCTGAACTGTTTGGTCTGCAGGAAGTTCAAACAGTACATATCTACAAGATGGCAAACAAGAAATGTCACTTGGCGTTTCAGAGAGGGTGGTTAGATGCGTTGAAGCCTATCGTGAGGCTAACTAAAAAGCTGTTGCGATGTTAACAAAGATTTTGTGTAGGAAAATTAACTAACACGTAATACCCTTATTTGGATTAAAATATTAATTTGAATTGAGAAGACTTAAATATATTTTTCAATCACAAGAGATGGTGAATGATGATCACTTCTGGCAACAAAAAGCCATCAGAAGCCTATTCCTTAACATTGGTATTTCAGGTCTTTTCAAGCCTCTCTTTATACTTCTGGGAAATGGTTTATGACTACGAAAATAGAGATCCCCAGTATTCAATCTCGATCACATGCTTGGAGGCAAAGTTGCAGGCAGACTAGGAAGATTGAGAAGCTTCTGATGACAGTTGTATACTCTTGGATGTTTGTCAGTGAAAAAAGTGGTGTATCTGTCAGGTTCTGAATCAGAGACCTCGCGCTTAAAAGTTTGTTTGCATACACCTCTGACTTTAAAAAAAAAAACAAAAAAAAAAGTCCAGTGGATGTCCAATTCTGATGATTGGCCGTTAACTCGATTAGGAAAGGATTCTTGCAGTAATTGAATTGTTCCTCTCGCGGTATGGCACCAACTTATTGAAACCACATTGAATGTGACCACATGGTTAGCACCTGGGCTGCAAGTTGTGGCCTCGGTGAAAACTCGAGCAACCACAAACATGACATGAATTGGTACTATTCACCACCAAAACCAAAATACCCGATTTCACGCTCCCCCGTTTATATGACCAACCACTCACAGTATCTTCCAGCGCTAGGAATTTGGGTATCATGCTTGACCCAAAACTTAACTGGAAACACAACATCGAACACAGTGCAAGAAAGGCTGGTGCTGACTTCTATGCTTGCAGCAACCCCATTGGAAAGAAGTGAGGAAATTCAACCAAATATGACCTTGTGGATGTACACAGCTGTAGTACGTCCAATGTTCACATATGGTTCACTAGTATAATGTCCCGCATTGAGTAAAGGCTACAACTTCACAAAATTAAAAACGCTGCAAAGAACAGCCGGTATATGCACCACGGGCATACTGAAGTCGGCACCAACGGATGCCCTTATTATTCTATTGCATCTCTTGCCTCTCGGCCAACATATTAAAGATACAGCTTTATGCAGCTCAGTAAGACTCTAGGAGCCAGGATGATGGCCCGCAAGGCCTTATGGCCTGGACTCGTAGTATCCTGGACTCGTTGCCAAATGGGATGGTCACGTTTCCAACAGACTACATCACACCAAGTAGGTTTTCCTACAACAGCTCAGTGGAGCAGAAATGAAGTAGAAGGGGATTTCGACACGATCGTCTACAGTCTACACCGAAGGATTTAAGATGAACTGTGGTGTAAGGGTCCGGTATCTTCTTGAAATTTCAGTATCATAATGCCTACCGGATTTTGCCAGCATATCCTATGGGGAATTACTGGCTATCCGACAGGTTTGCACGCTACTGGGGCATGACACTACGAAAAACCAAAATATTGCTATTCTCATACGTGGCCAAGCGGCCAATAAGGCCATCAACTCGACTACCATATCCACCACACTGGTACAGAAATGACGGAAGGAATGGAAGGAAGCGGACGCTTCAGGATCATACTTCTCTGGGTCCCAGGGCATAGTGAGATTGAAGGAAGCGATCTTGCAGACCAGCTCGCCAGCCAAGACTCAATTCTACACGGCTCACTTGCGGCAAGGAACCACATTTCGAATGTTAAGGGACAAATTTTCTTATACTTCCTGAAGAAAGCCGACTCAAAATGGAGAAGGTTGACAAATTGCGTCATATCGAGGAGATATGACCTTCCTCTCCCATTTCATTTGCGAATGTCCGGCGCTAGTAAGATCCAGATTGCGTGCATTAGACCAACCATTCTTCGTAAACCTCGATCTCGGGTAAAAGTATACAAGATCTTATCCGTTTTCTAATCCTCACAGACCGCCTTTATCAGATCGACAATAATCATAATAAATGTCACAAGAGACCTGGTAACAAAAAGGCACATAAGTGGTACTTTGATGGCCAATTATGATCGCAGAACTGGCCGATTATACGAATTGAATTGTTTCTCTGGCTGTATGGCACCGACTTCTTGAAACCACATATTGGTCACATACCTTATAATTTAGACACTAAAAACTGGGTTTTCATGTCACGATACGAACACCATCAATCGTTACTGCATGACCAGACGCATTTTCGAAGAGGAATGGTCAGACAATGCCTCCAGCCCAAAAGCCGCACCAAACAGTCACGCATTGTGAATGTATTTGTTTCTCAACATTACAAAAACAAAATACAAATGTTTGTCGCAACAGGCTCGTTATTACTCAGGGCCGAGCTTTTTCACAACCATTCATGTGTACTTGTGAACTTCTTGTAGGATGGTGGGACCTCCTGTTTCATGCCGACTCCGAACGGCGAATTTGAGATAAGCTTTTCTTTACAATTGATACTACTCGGACGATTTTTCAGATCATCACGAGAGGAGGGCCAGTGAAAAATCATTTAGGTATTGCTACGGCTGAAAATCGAACACAGACCTTCTGCACGCAAGTTCATCGCGCTAAAGATCGCGTCACTGAGGCACTCAACTTTAGTTTCCTGAAATCCAAATGCGACAATTTCGAAGATTAACGAATCCATCAACATGGAAATGAGCTTCCTCCCGAAAGATGATTTTGTTTGAAAAATCAGCATCCACTTGTTGTTGTTCCAAAATCAATTAAACCAACTCTTTTCACGCTGCGTGGTCTGTAGTCTTCAGTTATTGAGTTAATGGAACTTTGTAGGCATGAAGTTTTAAGTCTTTCGTGACAATTCGATAAAGAGATCTTCTCGAAATGCCGAATTCTTGAGTACGGTGCCGAATTGATGTTCCTGTCAGCAATAATATCGCGAGTTGCTTCTTTGTTTTCTGTTGAACGACTTGTGACAGGACACCCAAAGTGTCTACGATTACTAATTATTGATCCAGCCTTCCTGAAATTTTTATTTATTCTCTACACAGTTGATGGGTTTAAATCACTATGACTGCCATATTTTTTATTTAAATTGCGGACTATAACCTGCAAACCTTCATTATTTTTAAAATATTTTTTTATATAGCGCTCCATTTTTGCTAGCCCAGAATTATCAACTGTCAAATTGTAATAATTTTTTTTTGTCAAAATGAGGTTCTTCGGTTGGGATGATTTTTCTTGAAATATTGTCCAATGAAAGTGTTTACTAGCCCTTAACTCTTAAATCTTTCATAAACTCTGAGACACGTCAGTAAAATCGTCTCAAAAACGAAGAATTCGTAAATCATGTTTCTACAGCGCTCTCCATTGCCGGTCACATTCTGAACTGCATCGTCTACTTCATAAAGAACACCAAGCAGATAGGTAAATTGTTGTATCTGTATGGGCGTCTCGACAAAGGCTGCCGAGCTTTCTCTACTACGAATTTGGCAATTTAGCTTGTTTACATATCATTTGAACCAAAAATGGGCCTCATCGAAGCACACAATTATTCTTGAATATGAGGACTAAGCTGAATCCTGTTTTCAGACTATTCCTACGACACGTATAATGGTCACGAGATTTCGACTATTATATGCTTTTAAGATCTTTCCGTGAAATCCTCCACAAAGAAGATAGGCATAGCTCCAGCTGCTGTGCACGATGCCGAATCGACTTATTCGGATTCTCCACAACCCTTTGCTATTCAATGGCAGTAACTTCTTTGATTCGCACTGTTTGTCATCTTTGAGGATGCATACTATCTACCAGAGTGTACGTGCTTCGAAAACGATTCATCGTATTTTGAAAAACTTGCACATATGGACGATTATGTCGGCCGTAAAATGTAGGTGTGGCACGATAAATTTGTCAAACCCAGCCATGGTTTTCAGAATAAGCTCACACAATTCGCACGCGTAAATCTATTCATCCTAAATGGAAATCGTATTCTTACCACAAATCAACTTGCAACTGTCAAATTGACAATCTGTAGAAACAGTGCTGCCAGTTTCAAAAACCAAAGCTCTTAGAAATTCACAGTTTATAATGGATGACTAAGGTTTATATACATATGGGGTATGTGTGCTCGGATGCATATATGTTTAAAAAAAATTGTTTTCAATTTCACTCTCTTTTTTTTTATTAATTTGTGATTTTGGAACAAGCGGTCTATTTGTCCATCTGTTAGCAGACGGAATGGCCAATTTTAAGCACATACGCATTTACCCATTATTTTGTACAAAATTCACGAACCGCACGTTATTATTTCTCACATCAAGCAACAGAGCTAAAAAAAAAAACTAAGCCATAAAAAAAGTCCGGAAGCTTTTTCACCCCACTGTATATCCCATGCACACAATAATACCAAACAATACTGTACAGACTTCAAACGGTTGATGGTGACGGTGTTTAGTTTAATTTACATATTCCTTAGGGATCATCTTCAGATTCAACTCTCCGCACGATAACCTAGTAGTGTGCCTCACCACCGCGCCGCCGCTACTCTAAAGTATCTACGTATAGAGCGCACATGAGAGAGACATATTGTTAGGAAGTGTGATGGACTGTGGAATGAATGGGTTTGCCATTTAGGGATTCTACTGGACCAGAAGCCAATAATCCATAAAACATGAGTGCTGAATGCATTTGCCTGTTGTTGCCAATGCCGTCTCAGTGAGTGGGTTCACCATCAGGACTGCCCACCATTGTTAGGCTATATTGCCCAAACCATCACCATCGTCGTCATCATCAGCATCATCATTGTCGTTGTCGTCGTCGTAGACGTCGTAGTCAGAGTCGTCATCAGAAGCACTAGCAGAAATACCAGAAACGCATTATGGTCACCCAGTCTTGTTCCTCTCATTCCTGTGTTCTTGCCTGGATTATTTGTTTGCCTCGATGGAATTTTGTAGAAAACATCGATGACTTCAGACTTGGCCCTTTGCACGATGACTATATAACGATGACAACGAGGATAACCGAGCGGTAGAGGAAGACTTGGTCATCCTTCACGTGATGAATTGAAAGGTTCTGCTTTGTTGTGTTTTTATTTTCAAATTTATAGGGTAAATTGAGTTGTATACATCGAATGGAGTAGTGATACCATCCCTATGCGAAGCTGATAATTGTTTTGAGAGGGATACTATTTAATAGTCGGTATGCGATTTGAGCAAAGAAACGACTAGAACAACAAAGAAAAGATTGTGGCACAAGAAGCATTAAGGGCTGATGTAACATATCTCTTCCCTACACCTTCTCGTAATTACAGAGACAGAAGCATCTTCAGCTTTTTAGATGTAGTTTCATCTTTTCAGCTGCATATTGACATATCTGCACTACATATAAACTGCATACACGCATCTTTTTTTTTCAAAGGTCTGACTACCACACACGAAACATTCAGGAGTATAAAATTGTTATTAGGACGACAACTGAAATTTGTCGTTCGGAATCGGCGTTAAACTTAAGGCCCCTTTATTTGTGCAAATAATATGTTTTACATCGCACAAACTAATGAATGAAGCATTCAAGCTCCTTGACGAAATGCTTATGCGACTGCCAAAATATGATGATACCCTCATGGTAGGTGATTCAATAAAAATTTATTCGGAGAATGGAAACTCTAAATTATACCAATTACAGCTGGAACGGTCACCCCAATATAGCTTATCCTGTCTGTCATAATATGTCAAGTCCCTAAATGGTTTACCAAGCCCAATGAGGTTAAAGAACAAGAAAGTCCACAATTGATTGAATCCTTACATTTCCTAAGATCAGGAAAAGGGCCAGAAATTTCAATGCTTCTATCTTTTGAATTTAAGGATTTGTAGGGGCGAACTATTATGAGTCAAATTTTAAAGTGCCGTCCAAACTCTGTGCAGGAAATCTGTGTCTCTGTGTCAAAATCACGCAGGTTCATCAAGATCGGACCAATTAAAAAAAATATGATTTTTTAACGGACTTACACTAGGATCAGAATCCTCAGGTTTTCAGAATAAGCAAAATATAATTCTAGAACACTGAAACCTAATACTTAATACTTTATACTTAAGCAGGCGCTTAGGCTCGATGAGGTTCGGCTTTTGCCACTAGTCAAGGAATCCCTGAGCCTGGTTCCAGACGAAATAAAAAACGGAGCCTTAGGTTTAAAGATCAAGCAATAGCGATAATGTAATACCGCTGAGATTAAAAAGCTGAAAGCAGGAGTCTAGGATCGGTGAGGTCCAATTTTTGAATGCGTCTTTTTTGGAAAATTCTGGGAGTATCTCCCTGATGACACCGCAAAGTTGTCACCATAAAATAAATATTCCGGTGGTGGTCAACTGATGGGCCAAACACGGTCGCCGAAGACAGTCTTCAATAAGTCATCTGAAGCGGTTGATTAATAGGGCTTGGTGTGATGGGATCTTGAAACCCACGTAAGGATTGGTCTCGCTCCAAAAGTGAACAATTTTTTGTTTACGTAACCCATTAAGTCCGTAATTAGCTTCCAAAAAAAACGAAATTTGTTGGAAAAAGAGCGGATCTTGGACCAACTTTTCCAGTGCCCACCAAGTTATCATACGACTTGTTCTATTATCTTGAGGAATTCTTTCATACACCTACTTTATCTTATTTGGGTGAATTCCAATATTATTCCACAACATTTTTCATATGTTTGACTGGTCCAATTCCTGTGCGTCGAATCGATAAATTTGAGTTTAATAAAAGACTCTCGTCTTCAGTTTACCTAGGCTTAAATTGTCTGCACAGAAGCCATAAACCCCGGCTTCTGTGCAGACAATTTTAGCCTAGGTAAACTGTGGCCTTTAGGGTATACTCAGTGCCTTCCTTTAACTTTAAATTGTACATTAATAAGCCTTTCGAACCTAGTGAATGCATGCTTCAACCAACATGCTTGCTGAGTAAATACGGTATGACTACAGGCTCATAGCAATAAAAGCCGTCGGTATGAAAGTGTGGCCAGGCACTTAGTTAGCTTCCTACGGTTGCACACTTGAAATTGGTTGAGGTTGGTTTCTACTTGTTCATGCCACTAAAGGCGAGATCCTGCTCAATTACTCAAGCCATCTGACTGGTATTCGATGACCACGCGGCTTCCATTCGCTATTATGAGCCTTTACCTAAGTCCGTTGCTTATTACAAATCGTCACATAAAATTGACCATACTAAATGTTTACATCCTTTTGCATCACCTATCCCATCGTGTATTCATTTGGCTTTTGCTACGAATAGAGCACATACTTCCGCGGCTGCAGTACATCGCAATAGCCCTTAAACCTTCGAGCGGACCAAAAATCATCCATAAAAAGATGAACGCAAATATCCCTTCATTGGGTTAGTCCTTTGCAACATTGGCAGATAATTTTTCGTACGAGTGTTTGAATGGAAGCGGATGAGCTATCCAAGATATGGGAACTATTTTTCTAATTGGAAATTATTCCATGCCAATGTTCGTGGATGGAATGTTGTTAGGCTACAAGTCGTTTTCTGGTAAACGTTATAGAAATGTTGTTCTCACGTTGCTTTCCTTTATTAAAATTTACATTCTTTAACGACTTGTTAGATATGATTAATAAAAAAGTTAAGTGTTAGCTTAATTTTGTTCCCTCTGTCACTATCTCTCTGTATTTCTCTCTGTTAATCACCTCCATAGTGTATCTATTCATCTCATTCGGCCTCCGCACACGAGATAATTTCAACAGTCGATTTCACACCATACCTACTCCAATCGCACAAGAGATGGATTATGCCGGAAACCCTTTCCATTGTGTTAGTATTTCTATCGACATTGAGAATTGTGTTGAGTACTTTTTGATAATTCGCAACACCGTTGATATGGGCTGTTCGACTTACCAAATTGATTTTCAACCTTGTTTTCGGTTGAAGAATTTCAACTTTCTTTTTGCCGCGAACCGATCGCTTACAAAATTTGTTTTGTAAGATAAGTGTGCCGTGTGCGAAGGGACTTTCTGTTAAAAGTTAACCAATTGCAAGCGGTGTCGTCATGCGGTCCCCCATATAAGTCAGACGATAACGTTTATTTCTATTTTTGTTACACTTTTTCGTTTCATAAATCCAATTCACACCGTCCTAAAAAAAAGTTTCACTTCCTGTAGGCAATCGAGCAAATATCGCCATTAATCCAGAGTGAAGGTATGCTTTCTTCAATGTAAAAAAACTGACAAAATACAACCAAAGTTTTAAGCTTTACCTTTCGGAAAGACCCCCAAATTAAGAATAAATCATCAAAGCTATATTCGAGATACACAAACATTTAAATGACAATTTAGT
Source organism: Rhingia rostrata (assembly GCA_949824845.1). Classification (NCBI taxonomy): domain Eukaryota; kingdom Metazoa; phylum Arthropoda; class Insecta; order Diptera; family Syrphidae; genus Rhingia; species Rhingia rostrata. The sequence goes on along the minus strand of OX463756.1, from coordinate 141,512,243 downwards.
CACTGCCTTATCAAAGTACCTTCAATTACCGTATTTACAACCACAAACGTCAGACGCGTTGCCGATATCATCTCGTCTTAAAAATGTCTGCACATGTTAAACACCGTCATTCCTGGAGGCAGCACTTCAATATCGAAAGTAGATCTTCGTATTCACTAACCACATACACATCAAAAAGTTAGTCAAACCTACCTGCTTGGATTCAAGCTTCCATTACAGACTCCAGGCGTCAGATTGTACTGTGTATCTGACGTCTGGAGTCTGTAATTGAAGCTTAAATCAGTCATTGAACACATTTATGGCACAAAAAAGGAATGCCAGTACCATCGATCGGCTGTAATTTCAACATTATTTTTAGAACATGTTACCAAGTGTCGAATCTATATATCTGGCAACTTTTGTTTCTTTACAACAAAGAAATAAATAATATTGGGTTTCTGGACTCTGGACTCAGTGTCATTAATTGAGCTTTTTATGACAGACCAAAGGAAAGTCAGTACCATCGATCAGCTGTCATTTCAACATCCGTGTTGACACCAGTCCAATACACACGATAAAACACCCACAACACTCCAGAACCAGCTGCGGATTTTTTTTCCTTTTTCGTTATGCTTTTTCGTTTCACAAAATCCAATTCACACCGTCCCAAAAGAATTCATGTATCTCGTATAAGGTATCATATCACCTTCAACAAAGCTGGTACTACATCTTCTGTATTTTTTTTCGCAACCTCCGAACATACCATACAATCATTCCCTATCGCGAACTTCAGCCTTGTATTTGTTTCGTCAAACGTTTACCGATGAGGGAAAGCAACATATTTGCAACCACAACTTGTTGTGCTATGATGGAACAGCTACAGCGTGCCATATATCTATGTTTACCAATAGTCGGGCCCGAAGTCACTTAATTGCTTAGTTCGATGCACTTTGCATATGCTGTGTAATTAACAGTGGCAAATATGTGCAGCACCCGAGATTCCGAGTCTTTTTAGAGAGTCTCCGTCTGCGTCGATTCATATGGTTTGGTCATTGTTTGGAATCTCCCAGAGGCGATGTGTGGTTGCACTACAGGTTCCGTCATACCGTATGTTTGCTTAGAAATAAGCAAAGTCATGCTAAAATGCGGTGAAACAGAGGGTGGTCAGGTCAGTCTGGACATAATCATGTTCACATGTGTGTGTCTGCTTGTGTATGTGTGCTTATAAAATTCCAAAAGCACTTAAGCACGATGGGTAGAAAGTGGTTTTTGCAAAAAGTATCAGTCACTCCTCAAATTGACAGTGGATAAGGGTATGGTATCTGGCTGAAACAGAGGCAAAGACACTCCTTTGTCTTGATGAAGTGGCAGATTCATCGAGTTCCTTTCAATTATTTGCGGTTAGGTAGCGGTCTAACTGAGATCTTGAGCATTGTGTTGAAAGAAACATCGTATAGTTGATCAGAATATCCCTAATAAACTTGAGCTGGTGAATGAATAAAATTAGCGATCATAGTTTAAAACAATATAATGACGACTAAGACAGAACTCTGCAATTGAATTATGTGTCACTTCTAAACAGCCCTGACTCATGCACAAGGATACCTTCTTGTTTGTCTAATTGACGAAGTTAATGTATTCCAACGCAAAACTTTTTCGCAAGGCAATTACTTTTAAGTCACATCCCAGCATTTTCTTCTCATCAATGCGTAGGCCAACATAATGAAAATCTACTTCTACACTAAAGAAGGAGGGATACAATTTCGGTGCAAGAACCTTCAAAACTTAAAAGTCAAAAAGTTAATTAAGCAAATTATTTCGAGCCATTTCCATATCAATTATTTGGATGTGCACTCACACCTGAAAGTATCTAGGGGTATCTACACCTGGTTCTAGGATGAAAAGAGTTATTTTTTATATTTGCTCCGTGAACTAATTGGAAAAGAATGTGCAGATGCAATTTTCCAATTTTAAAAGTTAATGTAGATTGAATGTTTTTAAGGGACAAAGTAAGGCACCTACCTATGTGGCGAAAACGACCAGGACTGGCCTGGATATTAGATCTGGGTATTGCCAATTAAGTCACATATTTTAAACGTACAAATTGAATGAACGACATCGTTTTTTTTTTGTCATTGGCCTCATTCTCCCTAAAAAAAGTAACAACCACCGTTTGTGTGCCCCAAATTTATAGAGAAACGACATCTACTTGGTAGCTACTTAAGTGTCCTTACCAGGTATTGGGGTCAGCTGACTTTCTGGTTAGCACTTCGTCGAGGATTCGAGTCGAAGTGGAGTTGAAAATTTACTCCAAAAAGCTGCAGCTATTAGGCCAAGTAGTCGTGTTGAATTCAGATGCGAAAATCCCCAATCTTTATCACCTGAAATTTGCAATATGCCTGAGCGAGATATTCATGTTACTACAGGTAGGTGTGAACATGGTCACGCCTCGGCACTTAGGCAGCAGATTCGTACTCCAAATTGCCGTAGGTGGGTTTATAATTATGAGTGTCTAGATCATCCTTTATTACATCCACCACCTGACTGGGAGTAGAAAATTCTGTGCTCAATGCCACTTCGTGCGGCCTCGTGGTAAGTGCATCAAACAGCGGGTCTACCCTTGATCAAATTCTGAAAGTAATAATCAAATAGTACACATTTTTGGTGCAACAGCTTAGATAGTATAAAAGATTAAAAAGTCATACAGATGAAGCATTGACAACAAAAAACAGCAACTTTTGCTCACCAGCTTCATGGTACAGGCGGGCGGTGTTCACGTGCACACATAAGGGACTAGATCCAAACATACGGCGGGCTCTGCCAGTACGACCCGCCATAGAACAACTTTTTTTGTATGCAGTGCGTCATCTGTATGACTTTATAATCTTTGATAGGACTCAACCTGAAGTTTTAGCCATGTTTGCTTGTATAAAGAAGGAAGCAGCAAAAATGGATTTAAAAGCAAATGAGGGCAAGACAAAGTATATGCTGCAACACGAAAGGACACACAACATCGACGAATTGGACAGAACGTCACCATTGACAGATATAACTTTGAGTTAGTACGGAACTTTTTCTGTCTCGGTAACTCTGACAACAACATCTCGTCAGAAATTAAAAGAAGAATCATTCTTGCCAACCGCTGTTTCTTTGGGTTAAGAATGCAATTTAGTATTCAAGCCCCCACTCGAACTATTAAGGAGATCTTATATAAGACCCTGATCATCCCAGTCCTGCTCTACGGTGCTGAAGCATGGATCGCCTCAAAAGCGGATGATGAAATCCTTGGTCGATTCGGGAGGAAAATTCTTCGAAAAACCTTCGGTTCTTGGACTAGGGTGACGAAGGGAGACGGACTAGGGAGACGAAGATTCAACAAAGAACTAAACGAACAATACAGCGACATGCCCCTGGTCAAAATCACTCCGCATTGGACGTTTAAGATGGCTGGGCCATGTAAAAGGAATGGACACCAATACTCCGGTTCACAGAGTCTTCGATTCTCAGCCAGACGCAGTAGAGCAAGACATCGCCTTAAGTGCCACGTACAAGTAAAGGGTTTTTCAATAAGAGCGCTACAAACGTTTTTTTTTAATGATACAAAAACGGTTTTGGATATCAATTCTGGTGGTCAAGCGGCTTCAGTTCTTGCGTTAATTTAATCTTGTAAGGATGTAGGCCAAGATAATTTCTCAAAATTCGCCACAAAATTTCCATCATGAAATGGCAAACCTTACTGAAGAGAAATGTAAAAAGAGCAGCAAGAAATATGGCGTCGTTTGCTGTCCCTGTCGCTCAACTTTTGTAGCGTCCCTGTTGAAAAACCCGATAGAAACCGACCTCAACCAACTTGGAGTGCGCAACTGGAGGCAGTTAGCTGGGGACCGGGCTATTTGGAGATGCATGTTGGTTGAGGCCCAGGTTTATTCCGGACTTTAGCACCACCTAAGTAACTATGTAAGCATTTTCTCCTTAAAAATCCATAAAACGGATTACCAAAAACCATTTGTTTCTGTTACTCTAATATCAATATGTTCGATTAGAATCAATCAAAATCTCGAGGTCAAACATTTTTACGAAAAAAATATCTTTCTCTTGTAAGCAAAAAGTGGTATTATACAATTTTTATAAATATATGTATAGGCAAGTATATAATATAATATAAAAGATTGTATACTTTACCACCACAGTAACTTAACTCTGAATGAAATGATTTTACCGCCATCTATAATTACTATAACGCACTAGTTCTAGATGATTTGACAATTCTAATAAGACATTTCGCCAGCATTATATTTTATCATGGCAAAATGCTTAAAACTAATTGGATCTGATTCTTGTTGCAATATTTCAACTTATCTTAATGGATTCGGATGCAGATATTTTATATTTTTCATTTCTTACTTTAAAAGTTGTATCAGTTATTCGGAGGAGGTTTCCGATCATCTAATAAGCAATATGGACTTTTAATAACAAAATTATTTGTTGAACAGCCAAATTCATCTTTTTCTTCTCGACTACCCTGTGTAATTCACTTGGTGTTGAGGACCTTACCACTCTTCGTTGATATTCCTTATGTGATTAATTTATAATTTTTTATGATTTTTAAACACTATCCCATAGTATTGATACATACGATGGTCTATCGTAAATATTTTTAGAATAATTTAATCCAAGCCCTTCTTTAATCAAAAGTTCTATTGACAGAGTGTAACAAGAACCTAATAACCACCATCCTTACACCGGCAGACGCAGCATTCGTAGACAAAAGCATATGAGTAGGCTATATTCCGCTGTGCGGATCGTCTAATACCTTATTACATCCCATCCTTAAAATTAGTATCCCCAAAATGTGAGCTTTATGGACGGACGGACTGACAGACGGACAGACAGACAAGGCAAGATCGACTCAGCTAGGGATTCTGAGTCGATCCAAATATTTTGAGGCATATCTTTTTTTTTGGGACAGCAACTCGACTTTTAATGAGTTTGATGAACTGTCTGACTCCATCTCCAGGATTGTATCCTGTATCCTCACACTGAAATCGTCATTGCTGGCGATTTCAATGTACACCAATCATCGTGGCTTCGACATTCTGGACAGTCAACACCGGAAGGAAGGTATGTTGACATCTTTGCTGAGGTAAACAACTTAACCCAGCTTGTAAATGAACCGACGCGAATTCCGGACATTCACAGTCAAGCCGCTAATACTCTGGACTTGATTAAGACCTCTCATCCTACCAAATACACTATCAATGCGCTATCACCTCTAGGCTCGTCAGACCACTGCATCGTATCGGCTAATTTCTCGAAAAAAATCCAAACAGAACCGTATGGCAATACCAGAAAGCTAACTGTGAAGCTCTTAACGGTTTCTTTAAGAATTTTAACTGGTCATTATGCTTCCTCGATAATGACGTGGATGCTACTGCCGATGCGATAACGAACACCATTCTCCTAGGTATGAAATCCTTTATCCCTCACCGGGTAAAGAGTATCAAAACATAGTATCAAACCTGGGTGGTATGACTCGAGCTGCAAAGAGGCTGTTAGGTTGAAAGAGTTATGTTTTCGGTTATATAAGACAAATATTACTGAGGAAAACCGATCTAAGTTCATACGAGCCAGAAACGATGGTAATGCCCGCATCAAGCGTGTCAAATTCTCCCACGACCAAAAGCTGAGGCAAAAAATTCTTCTATGTCCCAAAGGTAGTGAAAACTTTTGGTTGTTTGTTAAAAATATTAAGAATTCGACCTCATGTATGGTATATGGTATAAAGAAGCCACAACTTGGAAACATATTTCGGAAAACACAGCCTAAACGACAACACGTTTGGCAACGGGCAAAGGCTAATTGATTTCGCTGGGACACGAAACGACACTATAGCCAGGACACGGTTTCCACTCCATGATATTCCTAAGGGGACATTGCGGTTTCCAAATCAACGAACGGTAAATCAATTTGATCACATTCAGTGTAGTTTGGATGTCCGTACATTGCGAGGATCTAACCTCGACTCGGAAGACTACCTTGTTGCAGCCAAGCTAAGACTGTTGACATCCATAGCCCGGTAACGTAAACGGCACCGAAGATTTTTCGAAGAATTTTCCTCTCGAATCGACCAAGGATTTCTTCATCCGCTTTTGTGACGATCCATGCTTCAGCGACGTAGAGCAGGACTGGGATGAACAGGGTCTTATATAGGATCTCCTTAGTAGTTCGAGCCTGAAACAGTGGTTGGCAAGAGTAATTCGTCGTTCAATTTCTGATGAGATATTGTTATCAGAGATAGACAAAGTCCCGAATCTGTCAATGGTGATGTTCTGACCAATTCATCGATGTTGTTTTTCCTTTCGTGTTGAGGCGATGTTGGTAAGACTTATGTCTCGGGCAAACGATGCCGTCATTTCCAGCATTCTTATTAGCCTTGAGTTTAGATATTGCTATCCTCACTTCATTCAGGTTGGCTGGTTGGCAGTTTTCGCTGTTGTTGCCAATATTGAATGGTTCGTTCTGCCTGATAGCGGATTGTTGTTCGTCATTGTCGTTTAACAGTCAGCAGAAATGGTTCTTCCATATCCTTAGCATCGGCTGTGTCTCAACTACTTTGTTGATCTAGACAGGATTCTGTTCGAGCCTTGTATCCTTGATATCCACAATTTCACAATTAGAAACACTGTGAGAAAATTTAATGTTGATAGACTGCAACCTCAAGAGACCAACAAGGCCTACTTCATCGAAGAATCTTTGGTCCCGTTTGCTTTGACGGACTATGGAGACGAAGGAAGAAAAGAACTCCTCAAAGACGAGAAAAAAAAATTTCCTAATCTATACGTATGTATGCCAATTTTTTCCTTAGTAAGGACAAACCTTAAAAAGACAAATTCGATATGTATTTTCAAACAATTGCGCAATTGCTTGCCCTCCAAAGTGTGTACATGCACCGACACTCCAGGCATTGTCAGTCGCATTGCAATTGGCAATCGTTTGTCAAAGTTCCCCCAGGACTCTGGCTACCCGAAAATATCTCCATTATTTTCAAATATTCATTTCAAACAATGTCGCCTGCTAACCGTAATTAAGAATTTAGATCCAAACGGTGTCGACTGTCCTACGTTTGATTTTATTTTTCCTCGTCCTGTTCATTCTTCATTCAACCCATGTGACTGTCAGCAGACGAAAGCATCAGAGAAACACTTGTGTCCTGTCTCTGTGAATTGGAAAATTTAATTTAATTAAACTTTGACCACCATCTGAATGCGGTCATTAAAAAGAATTAAATTCCTTTGTGCGGTACGTTTTGATGTCCTTTTCTGTGATACCGGCAAGTCCTAACACATTTGTTAGAAAATTTCCCTTTTTTTGTACGACTGGTGTGTTGGCGTAAGGTATAGGTGTGAAGGTTTTGGTCCTTCGTCTTTAATTTGGGGATATTTTTTTTTTGCTCCAAAGTTGGTTGAATCTATAAGGTGGTATTTTATTGGCCAGCTGTAGAGTGTCCTTTTATTATGAAGGTGTTATTGTACCAAATGGTATATTTGTATTCTAAAATTGCTTGTAGTTATCTGATGGTTGGTTTTGAATTTTCAAAATGTATTGCGAATTGTTATGTATCGGAAAAACATTGTCAGCAATTTTTTTGTGTTGTAAGGGTAGGTCAACTTGAGAATTTCCGGTGCAGTTCTGGAACACTGCTGTCGAAAAACATACGGACTGTCAATCAGAAGCTGAATTTTATTTCGATGTCCTTTAGCATCGAGATCGTAGTAGGGATGTTCATGTACACCTAAACTTCAACTACCCCATAAGAGGGTGTCAAATATTGGAATTCTGAGGCCCAGTCTTTATCATCATTTTTCACATAATTCGACCTCGAAAATCATACGGACTGTCGCTCAGAAGATGACTTTTATTTCGTCGTCCTTAAGCGTCGAGCTTGTGGTTGCGTTGTTCATAAACATCATTTCCTTCAATTACCCCATAAGAGGGTATCAAATGTGGGGATCCTGAGGCCCAATCACTGTCATCATTTTTCACATAATTCGACCTCGAAAAATTCTCGTAAAATTCGCAACGTACCACTAGATACATGTGATGTTGCACTGTATTGTTGGAACCACATGTTCTGTAGGCCTAATTGAATCACTTTGGGCACAAGAAAGTTTTTCGGCGTGGAAAAATAGTGGTCACCAATAAGTGTTACAGCATTGCATATGGTATCCTCAATGAAATATTACCCAATGGATTCGCCGGCACAAATCACGCACCAAATGGTTACTTTAGTGGTCTTTGGTGTATCAGTCGAGAAGTTTTGATAAACAAATAGCGGATCTTCTGCTTATTTACAAATTCAGCCATGCCGAAATGTCATTCATTGCTCGTAATGATTTTTTGTCAAAAATAGCGGTCGTCTCTAGCGAGCAGTAAAACTCGAGCACCCCAATCTCGCTGACGTTGATAGTCATTGTGATGGTCCATAATAAATTTTTTATCGAAGACTCTCTAAAATTGTCAAATTTCAACTGACTGCTTTAATACACACAAAATGGCTGCCATAATAAGTCAACGTGGAACATAAAACACGCCCTAGTATTACAAACTGACTCCAGATTCCTGATACAGGCATACAATATAATTTTTCAAAATCTAAAATTCGATATTGTGTCATCACTGTTAACTGTACACCGTAAGCAGGCAAAGTTATAAGTGAAACATTCATTTTGTAAAGAAGCCCTTGACCTATTTTTTTTTAAATAAAAATTCAATTGTTTTTCCGCCTACCTTGTGCTTTTTTTTTTAAACCTTTCACCCACTAAAGCGAATGCAAAAATCATCACTTGAAAAAAAACTCGTCACCTGTTCAGCTCTGCTCAAACCAACCAAACCACAGTCCTTATCTTTTTTTGTATACAAGTTTGTAGGCACTTTGGGTTTCATGTTCGGTTGGGGAAGAAATTAATTAAAATCCCCAAAGCACCATAAGCAGCCGCACCGGTGTACTAACTCCACCATAACCCTCCAGATATTATGTACAATGTAAGCCAACTTGCCCCCTTTTAGCAGAGAAACCCAACTCATTGCCACTCATTGAAGACGACGTCTTCTCAAGCACATCATTTCGGACTTCCCTTGTGTACTTCCTTTGCTGCGCTTTGTGTGTATTTTTTCTAATTTACCACCATAACACCAACCGCCCTTGGGGAGGCTTCGTACTAGGAAAACTTTGTCCGACGTAGCCGGGTGCTCTTTTGTGTTGTGTTACCGCTGTTGTTTGTTAAAAATGAACACAACAAAAAATAAAATAAAATTGTAACACACTTAAGAAAAAAAAATTGTATGAACATTTTTTTCGGAAGCTGAAGCAACATTTTCAAACCACAAAAAAACCAAAGCCTCCTGCCACCAGGAATTAATCATTTTGCTAATGCTTTACCTAACTGACACTAAAGGTTTTGGCCCGGCGTATAACGCGCTTGGAAATTAGTTTCCTCGTTCCCGTCATGAAAACAAACCAATGCGATGGTAAGAGTAGCGGACTCTTGGTAAAAATGTCCTCAGGGCTACCTTAGTTCAAAACGGGGTTAAGTAACAGAAGACCCTGAAAAGTAAAGCATAAAAATTAAAATCCTCAGCTGGGGATTTCGCCATTTTTTTTATTTTTGGTTTTTTTTATCCTTGGGCGTATATAGGGGCGAACGAAACAAATGTAAACAGGACTCAGAGATGGGAAACTCAACACAAAAAAAAAATTGGGTTAAGCTATCCTCATTAATAATCGGACAATGAACGGAGGATGGGCGGAAAAAAAGTAAAACATTGAATTGGGACATTTGCATATGTGGGTAGGTGGGTGTAGGTGGTAGGTGACGCGAGATATGTTTCTTTGGTTGAACAATGACACACTAGGCGGAGACAATGGACGATGTGGAATAAAATGCTTGAATGTATAATGGTATCCCTAAGCCCTTAAAAGCATGGAGCATGTATGCAATTTATAAATTTAAATCGGTTAGGTGTGGGAAAAAACGAGGATTTATTATGGGTCCTTAATAATACGGGGGATGTATAGCATAAGCCCTAGATGTGCTACATTGAATGGCGAATAAGTAATGGTGTGATACAAGAGGGAGGGGTGTACTATTCATAAAGAATGGAAACTTTAGCTTTAAGCTGGTCATGCAAGAGTGGAATCAGATGAATGGTTCAGGATACGTGTGACGTTTTTTGAGGTAATTGAAAAGAAGTAAGTCGGTAGGGATAATTTATGAAACAACTTATGATTTTTAATTATCTTCAAACTACATCTGGTACCAGCTTTGTATCTCTTACACGACAGAAGATTTCGGGAGAACGCGTCTAAGTCAATTATAACATTTTTTTGTTAAACCAACTTAACCTTATTTTTCTATTTAAAAACTTAACATTTTGATGAACACAAAATGTCTATTGGATTCATTCGTCTATTATAAAACAGAGCTCTTGGCTAACAGCATGTTATAAAACTCTTCTGGGTTCTGAGTCACAGCGATATACCCATCGTTGTCGGCCAAGAAATTTCCTTTGCACTTTGCACAAGAAATAAATCTGCTAAAGGCCATGAACAGGCACTCTTCAAACGGTCCATCCACCGCTCTGGAATATTAGAAAATGCGTTAAGATACAAATGAAATCCAATATCAGGAGGAAGTCTTTTACCATATATGACACATCACACCAGATTTGGCCAAAATATGACAAAAACGGAACCATAAAGCAGAATGCAAATGAAACTAAATCTCAAGGAAGACGACCTCAGTATAGACTGAGGTGATGAAGGCGTTCATGAGGACACCCCTCATTATCTCTGCACCTGAACGATTCTCTGTCATTTGAGGAACAAAAATCGGCGATTTTTTTTTTTCTAAACTTTTCAAAAAGCTTTTCCCCGTAAATAGCTCGATTATCTGAATGCTCTATTGAGGGAAAGGAAGCATATACACTAACCTCCACTAAAAGGGATCACAATGAAAGACGATATAGTTCACCGACGCGTTCACTTATTCTTACCAATAGATCCTTTAACAGATATAAGGAAAAAAGATTGGCATAGCAAATTCGTTAGCATTGTGTTCATAGTTCTTGCACAATGCGGGGACCTACCTTTTTTTTTATGCCGATATAAGCTTGACAATTTATATTGCTGGGATAATTTGTCAGATCATCGCGAGATGAATTCCGTTGCATAACATTTTATTGTTTTTAGAATAAGGAATCGATCAAGGATCTGCCACGTAGAAAGTTCAACGCAATATGTGTCGCACCACTGAGCTATCCAATATACACTCTATACTAACAAGGATAAAAGGAGGGGTACTGAATCTTTCAAGATTGATCTTTTAGAGCGAAGATATGGTGCGAACGTCTTTCCGTCCGTAGGTCACCAGTAATTGGATCTTAAATTTTGAATATGAATTTAAATTTTTGTTGCTTCCAGAAGAACAAACGAAAAACTAAATTGAAATCCATCCACTATCACCCCTTCTTCACCTTAAATAGGTTTGATGGAGAGTGCTAAAGAGTGCTCCCCGCCAATTACAAGGCCTATAAGGCTTAGCTGCTGGTGAAGAAAAGAGCTGATATTAAGCTTTATATGCAAAGAGGGAGGGAAAAATAGCAGCTTCTGACCAACCTCTGGTTTTGAAGACATAGGGAGTTTTAACTACAGAGAAGATGTTCGTAAGTTTTACCAAAGTGTAAAACGTCGACAAAAGACGCGCAGAGAATCCTGTCGAGATGTACAAGGAAAGGCGATGCTGAAAATATGACTAAACTACGTCTGAAGACTGAAGACTGCAATAACGAACAATCTATTAGCCACTCGACCCATGAAGTGAATTCAGCACTTTCTTAACATAAGCTTAACAAGGCTTCCGGAAATGACGGCGTTCCCGACGAGTGAATTTGGTAAGTCACATTCACCCAACTTAAAGCAATATTTGGGCGCATGAAAGTATGCCTGAAGAATCTCACCTTAGCAATGAATATCCGACCACGAAATAGGAGGCTCCGTAAGCCGAGTTATAAGTTTCCTCAGCATCGCCCACGAGATCCTGCCTGCATTTGATTTACCCAACCAAAAAAATAAAAATGTTGCGTCCAAAACTTGTTGTTCACTTGCAAGAAAAAGTGCTCTAAGTTTCGAGCCCAGCCTCTCGTAGCCTTTGTTTGACAAGTTTTGATATTCCACCCAAGCTCTTCGTTCTATGTAGGATAACGACTACTCCATCATTGTGGGCAACTACTTTATTGACACATTCGATACCAAAACAACCATAGAAGCAAGGACCACATCAAAGGCTGGTAAAGAAATCACTGTCCGTTTAGTGCTAAAATTTCTTCCAAAAATCAGGCCCGTTTTCGTTGACTGTATAACTAGTCAAAGATTCAACGACAAACTTTACAAGTATTCCAGGCATGTATCAAAAACTTCTTATTGAAGGTTTTAAGAGCTATAACCTGACATGTTGATCATAAATACTTCATTTCGAAAAATCTTGGATTCATACCCAAACGGTAGTCCCAGTAGTGGATTACCTTATCTATAGGGACGCACAAGTAAAAACCGATTTCCACCAAGAAGTCTGCAAATGAAGATAGTTAGCTTAGGACAGAGACTTGTTGGAGAGGCATGTTGATTAAGTACCAGTTTTGTAAGGGGTGAGGTGCAGGGGCGATTCCTCTCAGTTAGCTAGTTTAGCGGCGCTAAACCAAGAATTTAAATAAATAAATTCTTTGAAATCGAATGACAAGGTTAAAGTAATTAAGAAGATTAATAATTTCCATAATAAATGGCATACTAAATAACAAAACTACCTATTTACAAATCATATTTTCCTACACACAACACAATACTCAGATACAAAAAAATTCCTTTCAAATATTCTTTAGCTTAAAATTTGCGATATACAAAACATACCCCATGTCCTGCCTGCACTGCACACAGCATACACACAATCCAAAACTCCCTTAAAAAATACTCTCTCGCTTGTAGCTCTAGACGTTTAGCGTAAAAAATTGCGCTACCAATTTCCATACAATCTATTTATGAGTGTTTGACTACCAGTCATAAGCAAAACCCAGTAAAATAAGCGGAAGCGTTAGCGCAAACAAATGCGATAAACTTGAGAGAGGAGTCTGTTCTCTGTACGTGTTTAGCAAGCAGAATGCAGATACATTTTGTGGGTTCTCTTTATTTGTACTTTCGTATCGGATGTTCTCTTCATAGAGAAATTGCATTAAGACGCATTGTCGCAGTGTGTTTACTTGTGTCGTTATTTGTTTGAAATTGAACAGTGTTATTAATTCTCAAAAGTGCAGTGCGAAACTATTTAATATAGGTATTATTTTATATATTTTGCGTGGATTATAAATGTGAGTAAATAATATATTTGAAGTGCTTTGGAATAAGAGAGTGCTCTTGTTTTTTATTATTTGTGAAAAGTGATATAAAAGTAATGCAAATGGCTAAAAATACCTATGGATCATAGTGAAATATTCATTATTTGTATAAAAAAGTTAACGTGAAATTTTGTTTGCATTGTTAAATGAACACTCTTCGTTTTGTTTTGATGATAAAACAATGTTTAAAATCAATAAATTTTTTCCTTTAATTGGTTTTGAAGATTGTGATCATCCAGTACCTACGAAAAATTGATTTGATGAATGAATTTGAAAATGAACAGTTATATTTTGGTCATTTGCTTGCACTTTTTTTTAAATTACGGCGGTCAAAAATATGTTCTTCATAACATTTTAAAATAATCTTGTAGGAGTTGTTCTCTTCTTTTTGAAACTGCTCATACTTCAAAGCAAATGCTATGTTTTTATTTATTTGTTTCATATTACATATTTGAATAGGAACAGGTACCTTTTTATTAATATTAATATGTAATAGGATTTTTATTTTGGTAGGAAATAAAATGGAATCTGCAACAATAACTACTCAAACAAAATCTATAATTGAAGATCTATTGGATAAACCATTTGCAACGAGGTCGTTTTCGGAAAAACTTTTTATTATTAAAAATGGACGCCCGTGCCCAAAACTATCAGGTTTAAGATCAACGCACAAGGAACGTAATAGAGAGTATACTAGAAACTTTAGTGAAAATCAGTTTTCCCTCTACCCATGGTTAGCTGGATGTGAAAATAAAAATAAACTTTTTTGTTGGCCTTGTTTGCTATTCTCCGGAATTCATTCTGTCTGGAATTCATCGGGTGTTAACAATCTGAATACTCTAACCAGACTTAAAAAAAAACACAAACAAAGCGCATCCCATTTACAATGTGTGTTTAAACTAGCTCGATTTGGTGAAAGTAGGATAGACGAAGCTTTAAGCTCCCAGTTAAAAACTGCTAACACTCAACATAACATCCAGGTTAGGAAAAATCGTGAGGTGCTCAAACGCCTAATAGATGTGACATGTTATCTCGCAAACCAGGAGTTATCATTTAGAGGCCATAATGAATCTGCTTTGTCTTTAAATCGAGGAAACTACATTGGGCTTTTAAATGTATTGAAACAATACGACCCTATACTATCACAGCACCTTGAAACGGCAACGGTTTTTAAAGGTACCTCAATGGCGATTCAAAATGATTTGATCAAAGCAGTTGTTGAGCTTTTAAAAAGTCATATTTCAAAAACAATTAAGCAGTCAGAGTTTGTAGCAATAATGCTTGACGAGACTTCTGATATTCAACTGAAATCTCAACTATCCGTTGTATTTCGGTATTACTTTAATAAGAAAATTCATGAAACGTTTGTTGGATTTATCGATGTAAGCTCTGGGCGAACAGCAGAAGATTTGTTTCAATTAGTTACAGCTCTGTTGGAAAAATATGAAATAAAAGATAAACTTGTAGCCCAGACTTCCGTTATGAGTGGTCATTTGAATGGACTTCAAATGAAAGTTAAGAACGTATGTCCCAATGCTGTATTTGTCTACTGTTATGCACACGTATTGAATTTAGTCCTGTCTCAAGGATTAAACAATATAAGAGAGTGCAGGATTTTTTTAGCACTTTGAATGGCATCGCAACGTTTGCATCTCATTCAAGCAAAAGGACATATGCTCTTAAAGAATTTTTAAAAAGAAAAATTCCATCGTTAGCCACGACTAGATGGTGCTTTAGTTCACGACTTGTCAATGTTGTCTACTCGTACGCCGAAAACATTCAGCAATATTATGAAAGTATTCAAACTGATGAGACAAATACATGGGAAAGTAATGATCGGATGGCTGCATCAGGTTACTGTAAATTTTTGAAAAGCTTTGAAACTGTTTTTCTTTTAAATGCGTTTTCAAAACTGTTTTCACACACAGATGTACTTTTCAATACATTACAAAATGCCAATATAGATATTGTTTTTTGTATAAACCAAATAAAAAAGCTTAATGAATTTCTAATTATTCAAAGAAACGAAGGGTTTCAGGAAATTTGGCAATCAACATTGCAGGCTGTGCCATCACATGCTGACAAACGAAAAGTTCGAAAAGATCAATTTGATAGAGATGAAACCAAATACAGAAAATTATTCTTTGAAATAGTTGACAATTTAAGTATGCAGATATCAGAAAGGTTTGCATCCTTTGAAAAACTAAAATATTTCGATTTACTGAACGGGAAAAAATTTAGTAACTATCGTCAAAAAAACAATTTTCCTGAAGAATTAATTAAAAATCTAATAGAAAGCTACCCGAACATGTTTGAATTCACTCAATTAAAGAATGAATTGACTGTTTTTTATCAAAACACAGACGCTGTACAGCCAACAGGTACAACATCTGCTGGATCGTCAAAAACTGCAACACCATTTGATGTCTTGCTCTGGATGGAGACAAATATCGCCGACAGTTTTGAGCAGGTGTACAAGCTTGCAAAACTTATATGTACAGTACCAGCTACAACGGCGTCTGTAGAGCGCTCCTTTTCTGCATTGAAGAGGATAAAGACGTACCTTCGAAGCACTCAAGGTCAGGAGAGATTGAGCTATTTATCTCTCATGTCTATCGAGAAGGAAATTTTGAAAGAGCTGAAAGAAAGTGACGAATTTTATAATCGAGTCATCGAAAATTTTGTGACCGTTGACCGACGAACCGAGTTCATGTATCGATAAATGCTATTTATTTGATATTTTATTTATTTGTGTAGTACATTTTTCTTTGTCGTTTTTGTAATTATCAATAAAATTTAAAAAATCACGATTTTTTTTTATTTTAAACTTTCCCAAAGCACGTAGCTAACCCAATGCTTAAGGCCAGGAATCGCCACTGGTGAGGTGCCTTTTTTTCGGTTACGACTGGAGGTGAGGAATTTTCAAATGATGTTCAAGAAGATTTTTGCACTTGCTCAGAAGCTTACATGATATGATTAGCTTGAAGTATCTTCCGAGTAGCTAATACATTTCTCTAAGTCTGATTTCGAGCTCGTCGCTTTTTTTTGCCTGTGGCTTCCTCTTAAGTTTTGCGTCTAGGGTCATTCCTAGATATTTTACCTCCCTTGCGAATGGTATTTATCCCGAGTTAATGAAAACTGAGAGGTTGTTTGTCTTTTTGTACTTAAAATTGACATGCGTTGAGTTAATCTCTTTAAAACAGATTCGCCAGGTATTTTTCCACTCGCATACTTTATTTAGAGCCCGTCTGTTTGCAATTTCGATACACCTGATCGATTGTGGAATGTTTGACCCGGAAGCCGTATTGATGGTCTGGGATCAAGCATCTTTCTTTTTTAGCAACAATTTTCTCGAAAATCTCAGATATTCACCCCTATCTAGGTATCCGTTTGGAAGAAATTTTTCTGCGAATTGTTCGAAATCGGAGAATTTTCTACCGAGGTATCCATTTCGATAAGCATTTCGGACATATTTTCCGACGAAATGTAACGCACGTGATCGCATATCGGCGATATGCATTAAGTCGACAATTTCTGACAGCTGTGCGTTGAATTTACTCCGAAGTTGCTGAATCAAACGAATGCGATTGTATGCTTTTTTATTTTGTTCCGCAACGGATACCTCGAAAGCAAATTGAGTTCCGATTGGAGCTGACTTTTGTATCGGAAATTGTTCCGAACGGATACCTCGATAGTGGTGATTAGCGTTAGGAGCGAAATGGGTCTATATGAATTGTAGTCATTTGTACTTTTCCCGGTTTCGAATTTCGGCGACTTTCCATTGTCTTGGGACATATAAAAGTCTCAAAGAATCATTTATAATGAACAGCCATCTAGCTATTGTTTTTTTTTGGGTGAATCCTTTAAAACTTCGCTCACATCCTGGAGTTTTGTTATTTTTCAAATTTTGATTTGTCTAAACAGTGGTACAGATTTTATTTTATTCTTGTCGGATGCCATATTAGCATTCGGTTTCTCGTTAAAATGTTATCCATTGAACTGGTTAAATGTTTCTTCTAGATGCTCCGCAAATAAATCCGCTTTCTCTTTGTCTCCATTTACCCACTCGACATTAGCTTTTCTTGTTGGTGGCGAGTGTAATTTAGGTCTCCTTATGGACTTTAAGGCTTTCCATAGTACATAGTTTAAGCTCTGAATAGAAGTCAAGCCTTTGAGGTATGAAGAAGTGTCGTGATTTCTTAAATCCTGTAGCTCATCCTTGAGTTTGTTGCAAAGATGGTTCAGATAAGTTTCCTCAGGGCGTGCTCAGGATTGTGGCCGTCTCTTGACCGCTCTTCTCTTTTCTCGTATGTGGTCTTCGATTTCAGACTGGTATTTGACATTTTCGTTGCGTGTTGCTGTTTTCCGGAAGGTAGTGTTTTTCCACGCTGCGCTTTGAATGGCTTCCACGAAATCGTCAATCTTCTCTTCTATTTCGAGCGGTAACTTAAGTGGCACATTTAAAGCAACACTTTCATAGCAATTTGTCCTGAAAATGTCCCAGGTGGTCTTGTTACTAGTAAACCTAGATGGTCTTTTTTTTTTGCTACATTTTCATCCATTTTCAGAGTGACTGATGAGTGGTCTGAGAATAGATCAAAGCACTCTTCGTCTTTCGTCAGATTTTGAGCTAGTCCTTCTGCGATAAAGAAGTTGACGAGGTCAGAAATTTTAGAAATTTTACTATTATCAGTAGGCCAATACGTCGGCTTTCCCGTCGAAAAAAATTCCACCCCATGCTTCTAAAGTATGTAAGTGCCGATGTGTTCATGTCTTTCATAAAAATCGGGACATCTAACAGTGTTATGCCTAATCCGAATGATTTAACTATGACAGGCCCTATCAAGATGGTAGGTACTCTGTAGGCTTTTGTTTTTCAAATCATTCTAGGTTGATCTAGTGAAAAAAAAAACGCAATCATTGAAACTTTAACCTATAAATATAGGATGGTCTTAGTATTTACATAGTAGGCCTACGATCTGAATTGATGGATCATGACGGTTGGTCCTAACTAAATATCTAATTTTCCGCTATGTAATTCGGCTTGTTAGCACAGCGATGATTTCAAAGTAAGTAGATAAGTAAACTCCTAAATTAGCCAATATTTTCAACATAAAACTCCCCAGATCCTTTATTTTAGGAATAAGCACTTTAAACGCACGTATTCGACCGTTCCTGACAAGTCAAATATAACAAAGTACCAACGATTACATTGTCATCAAAGAATTACTAGCCCTTAAGGTCTTATCTGCCGTAAAGACACTTTATACCCTGCAGACATCCTTCAAATGCTTTTAAATACAATGTCATCCACTGACAGTATCATGCCAATGATTTCAAACCCCCATCACCCTCTTAAAGGACTTCACCTGCACCTTCCCTTTAATCCTTTAAATAATCATAAAATTGCCAGATCAATCACAATAAACATAAAATCGACCTACGTGACGCAGGCGACATCAATAGCACTCCCAAATGGATTGCGATGCGAGGAAACCACTCGCATCCTCCCAAACAAAAGACCCGACCATTCACCCCAAGCTATTGTTTACACAAAAATGAATTAAATAAACAAAATCTGTTTGTCCTGTGCTCTGGAGATGTGCGGGAAAGACAAGCAAAAAATCCTTTCACTTTCCTTAGATGTCATGTCTCTCGGCGACGGGAAAACTTATTGACTCACTCATCACCATACATCTACGTGTGTATATCCTTGGAGACACCAAAACACATATCCTCTTAAATAACAGATAACATGTCAAAACCATCGTTGTCGCCCTCTTGTACATGATTCCCGGGTATCCTCTGTTTAATTCTTAAATGCCACTTTGAACTGCCAACTGTGGGAGTTGGGCGGTGAGGGAGGTTCTTAATTTTTCAGGGGTTTCGAAAATATTGTAAAGGACACTTTAATGCTTTGAATATTAGTTTAATTACAAACGCACGCTGCTGGCTCTGCATGTATCTGACATTCATCCTTATGTTTGTGTTTCCGCTTTGCGCATATCTAGACGTTGCATGACATTCTCTACACATCGGGCGGAGGGGTTTGGAACTCATCTTCACCATTATAAAGGATTAAAAACTTAAATTAACATAACGATTGTTGAGGAAATGGAAACGAGATGAGCAGGATAATGGGGTGCGTTGCCGACGACTGCGGTTGGAGGCAGTTCTACGTGTAATGAGCTGGAAGCAGTTAGATTCACATTCGACTCGAGCCACCTTAGAAAAACACACGAGTTGTATGATACGGCCGTGGCACAGAGACAGAGTCCTTGTAGATAATCCTAACTAATGAACTTTTCGTGAACAGCAGGGAAAACTGCGCTCCAATGTAATTCCATTAAATATGGCCGAAAAGTTTAATTCGTCTCTGGACCCAGTTTAGGTATTTTCGGGTGAGGTTTTCATTGCGCACGAGGGTGTTTGTGCCGATGATATAGTGGTATTTCTCTCTCAAATTAGAGGGGGGTGAAACAATGTAATCTTTTGGGCTTTTTTTTGGCACTGCATACCGGTCGCTTATACATTGGGGTGCATATAAATTGCGTTATTTTTCGAACGAAATTAGCACCTCGGGAGTTGAAATTCATTTAAGGACGAACGATAGTGTTCTCCGGGAGTCATTGTATTTCAACGTAGCAAATAAATACTGTCTGGGAGGTGTAATTTGATTCCTTTCGATGGACGAAATAAAATTACATACATTTTGTCGACGTTCGCCGTTGGTAGGTGGTCCATTGTACGAGTTATTTAAAGTTGCGAAGTGTAAAAGTCATATCCACCTGAGGGTTGATGCTTTCACAGGGAGAATATCTTTTTTTTTTTTATGGGCTTGGTAATATATCTTAAAAATTGGATTTTCCTAGATGTTGTTGGTCTTTATTAATAAAACAATGCTGAGATAGGGTGATGAGATTGGATATTCAGGGCGTTTGGATATGGGGGAGTTTCAATAAAAAATCATGAGCCAGCGTAAAAAGTGGTATGTAGTCTAAGGGGATGGATATTGTTGGAATAGATGGTTGCATGATATTGTTTTACCAACTTTTGGTACTATCAATCATCATCATCAATAAAATTTTTAGTATTTAGAGAATCGATTTGCCTAATCTTCCTTTCTAGTCCTTATAAGTTCTAAAGCGAAAGAAATGGACTTTGTTATATTAAATCTGATTTTAAGCCACACCTTCACCTGGATCTGGAGATTCACAAGCGGCTAAGAAGCTAAGTCTTCTGAAATTTATATCAGCAATCGGTTTGAGCCTATGGAAGAAATTTGGTGATATTTAGGTGGTAGGGGTAGGTAGGTAGAATTGGCTGTTCGGCATGGACCCAAGTAGTACTTATGTGCCACGACTCGTGTGACCTATATTATGATTCTTATTGTGGATGTGATGCAAGCGGTCTCTAGATACAATCTGTAATGTTTAGAAAACGGATAAGATCTTGTATCCTTTGACGCATGATGTCGCTAATAATGTCGAAAAATGGTTGGTGTAAAGCACGCAATCTGGCTTTGCTAGCGCCAGACGTTTGCAGATGAAATGCGAGAGGGTTTCTCTCTCATCTGTGTTCCGGCAATTGGCCAGTGCCCCGTGACTATCGCCGTAATTCTTGCGATATCTAGGCGGGCTATATTTAGGCGATCGTTTGCTCTGTTTTTATCGTAGAAGGGCCATATCTCCCTCGATATGACGCAATTTGTTAACCTTTTCCATTTGGAGTCCGCCTTTTTGCAAGAAGTATGAGTTTATTTGTCCCTTAACTGCACCTAGCGGGATACGGAACCTTGCCGCAAGTAAGCTGTGAAGAGCTGAGCCTTGCCTGGTTAGGTCATCTTCACGCTCGTTTCCTTGAATGTCACTATGCCCTGTAACTAAGAGAAGTGTGACCCCGAAACGTTCGCTAATGTGGGCAAGTTCGTTCCGCCATTCGTGTACTAGTTTGTGGGATATGGTAGCAGAGTTAATGGCCTTTATGGCTATCTATGAGAATAGCAATATTTTGCTTTTCCGTAGTGGCACGCCCCTGTAGCGAAGAAGTTTCTCTGGCAAAATCCGGTAGGCGACATGAAATTGATTTTTTCGGTGATTCCGATCAGACTCCCCACACCACAGTTTATCTTAGATCCGTCGGTGTAGACGACCGTGTCGAAATCTCTTACTACTTCGTTTCTTTTCCACTAATCTCTGGTAGGAAATCCTTCTTGGAAGCATTTCTTGAAGCTCAGTATTGATGTTATGTAGTCTGTTAGAAACGTGTCCACGCCGTTTGGTATCGTGTCAAGAATATTACTGTGGCCATACGGCCTGGCATTCCAACATCCTGCCACTATAATTCTAACTGAGCTGAATAAAGCGGGATCTTTAATGTAGGTCGAGATGTAAGAGATGCAATAGCACAGAAAGGGCATTCGTTGGTGCCGACCTCAGCCAACCCGTGGTGCCTATATTGGCTGTTTTTGCAGCCTTTTTACTTTTTTGAGGTTGTAGTTTACTCAATTACAATTACAGTTACTCATTACAAGGTCATCCTTGGTTGAAGTCCGCACTTCTTTCTCAAGGTTTTCCTATAAGCATAGAAGGCAACAGACGCCTTCCTTACTCTATGTTCGATGTTGTGTTTCCAGTTGAGTTTTGGGTCAAGCATGATACCCAAATACCTAGCGCTGGAAGATAGTATGAGTTGTTGGGCATTAAGACGGGGGAGGGTGAAGTCGGATATTTTGATTTTGGTGGTGGATAGCACCACTTCCGTTTTGCTTGGGCTTACGCCGAGGCCACAACTTGCAGCCCATGTGCTAACCTTGTCTATAGCAGCCCCCATGACTTATCACTGAGGGAATTTTGCTGTCAGTAGTAACACCATGCCATCCGCATACGAGACAACTTTGACCCGTTCCTCGTCTAATTTAACTAAAATTTTGTTCATAACCATAAGCCAGAGTAGAGGAGGGATGACCCTGTGGCGTTGTTCCTCTTTGAGCAAATTTGGTTGAGCTGGCTTTTCCAGTGTTGCCTGGATAATTCTTGTTCCGAGCATAGAGACTATCCATTCGCTTGTAGATATCTCTATACCTAGCTCGATCAGAGATTCACGAATAGCTCCAGTGAGGACGTTGTGTAAGACTCCCTCTATATGATAGAAGGAGGCTAGATCCTTATAGTATAGTATTAGGGTTTTCTATTGTCCGCACTTCCTCGCGAAGAGATGTTTCCGTTGATCTGCCACTGAGGTAGGCGTGCTGTGATGTGGATTGCGAAGATTCTTCTAGAAAACTAAAGAAGTCATTCGCGGTCTCGGTATAAATACCGCTCGAGCGCGTCTTCACGAGTAAGGTACGTGTTTTAGTATTATTAGTAAAAATTTTCGCCAACCATGGCACTGTTAGGTCTCGCCAACCATGGCACTGTTAGTGTCACTAGAAGACCAGAGTACAAATGCAAATGATCAACTTCTGAGCATTCGTAGATCTTCCAGGGGAATTGACATTAAGCCCCCAACATGTGCAGATGTAAGAACCGCGATCCTGCTTCTAAAGAATAACAAGGCAGCTGAATTGGATGGCATACCTGACGAGTTCCTGAAAGCGGATCCAGCCGCAACGGCCTGTATCAGGCTGTTGAAGTTATTGTCAAGATACCGATGACAGGGGATCTTAAGAACTGCAACAATTGGGGTGGTATTACATATCTTACCTGTATATATACATTGAGATGTATCTAGCTAAATTATATCTTTATGTTACAAACTGACAGTTCGTTAGGTTCGTGTCTCTAAATAAAAAAGTTACATGAAACAAAGGTAATGTGCTAATGCTGGTAACGTCGAATGATGAACTTTGCTCTGACAGGAGTTAAGCCAACACTTACTCCACCAAAATCGGATACCATAGTTATATCAACATAATTATAACACCAAGTTGAGTTAAACCGTAGATTAAGCTCCAAGTGGGGCTTGATTTCACACTGTGAAAGTTGGTATTAATATCCGTCGCTTATTCTCATATAGCTGTACAAGCTCTTGTCTGCTTGTAAAGAATATCTAGGAGGTCTATATTTAGGATACCATTAAGGGCTCGGTGGTTAATAGAGTTCTTCTAGTGCATATGCAACCTGAACTTTGAACTTTCCGATTGGAGACAGTTTCTAGACCCGTCCATCAGACTAAAATACCATACAAGGTATGGGAATTATTGAATGGTTCGATCTGCCTGACAGCGGAATGTTGTTCGTCATCGCTGTTTAACTGTCTGCAGAAGTGGTTCTTCTATATCGAATGTGTCTCAACTACGATATTTCATTGTTCATCTCAATAGTATTCTCATAGAGCTTTGTATCCTTGGCCTTGACGGTTTATACTTTGGTAAAACTTTCGAACACCCTTCCTGAAGTGGTACCTCTCATTATCCTCGCGCGCTTTTCTTGCTAATTTTTCTTCTGTCTGAAAAGCTGATGTTCTTCCCCTTTTCACTCGTCTACAGCTGCAAATTAGCCTTGTAGGCCTCGGTCTTGGCTGCGAGCATCTGTCGGCATTCATCACTTAACCAGGGGTTTCTTGCTGGTGGGCGCGATAAACCTAGCACATCAGTTACGTATTTGTAATGCCACCCGTATTGCGGTGAAGAAATTAATGATAAACGTCGTCGGAGCCACAATTTTTAAAGGGAAGTATAGGGGCGAAGACGTTTTGATTCCGCGCATCCCTATGATTCCGAACAACATGGTATTTTTATTTAAAATGGTTGCAATTACCAGTGCCGCTTGTATTTGCAATATCGATAAATAAATCGTAAGGTGAAGTACAATAACACTCGCAGAATTACGCCCCGCTGGGCTGAAGCAGGGGAGGCATGTACTACCATTGAATGCGATCAAACTTTGCATACATCCGATTTCGCACACATCAGACAGTTGTCCCAAGCAGGGGGTTGTCGGAGGCAACGCGCCCACCACTCATATTCAAACTTTGGATACACCCAAACATAACCTCGGATCCCCCTGCTTGGGCCAAATGTTGCATGTAAATAAGAAGACCGGCGGGGGCTATGTTTTTTTGGAAATGGGTACTGCAGGGGTTATTGCCCTCCACCGGTTTTGATATAATTTTTCTATTATTTCATCCTGTTCTAATAGATTATTGATTGCTAAGAAAGACAGATGAACGCCTCTCGGGTCATCTACTTTGTACCATAATTGGAGGGCGCAAGGAGCACGTTTTATTATCGCATGATATGCCAGAATCAGAAAAATGCCCAAATAATGCGCAATTTATATAATATGTTGACATTTATCTCTAATTAATTTAGTCGATGATCAGTGGTGTGAAATTGACGCATATTTTCGCTCTTATATATTCTTAGAACTCCTCACAACTACACGTCTTCTGAAACTTCTCAATCAATAAAATATCTTTCAATTGCCAGAAATAAATTCGTCATCAATTCGAATTACTTCAATCGTAATCCATGCTCAATTCCATCCATAACTACCTGCTAATTAGATAAGCTTCAACTCACAAACTTCGTCTCAACTTGAAGAGTTTCTTCACCTAACACGACTGCCAATTAAATACACCGACCGATCGACGTTCACACTTGGAGCAAATTTAATAGAACTCTGTCAAACCAAATTGTTTATCACTTATACCAACCGAGTCTGTTAAATTTCGCTGACGGGTAATCCTTTAGGGATTATCTATCACAATCGAGAGCCATTTAAGTGAAACTTTCATAAAATCCATCCGCACAACCAATCTATACACAGGAATCGGTGTTGACAGTCTTGCAGTTAACTTTTCTTCGAAAAGTCATCGTCCTCGCGCCGTCGGATAATTTCGAAGTTCGTATTCGATTCGAAATGAACCGAAAGTGTTGTCCTGTCGCGTGTAATCCTCAGAAGACGACGAATTATTTTGTCAATTCCAATTGTATCTATCGATGGTAAAATCGGAGAAGGAAATAACTTTGTCGCGACCGACAACAAGGACGACGACAGCTTGCTTGAGGAAACTTTTAATCGAATTAATAACGGTTTCTTTATTTGTTTTTCTATTAGATTCTCTGTCTCGCTCTGAATCGCTTCTTCTGTGTAATTTCTTGGAACAGTTCTTCGACTTTTTTTTTTTTGTGGTCGACATAAGCCAAAATGTCATTTGTTTGGTAATTTTCTGTGTGTGAGGAGGAAGTTCGATTCGATTTTGCTCCGGCCCAGGATGGGGGCGCCGAGGATATAAATGAAAGTTTCCGGCATGGATAATGACAACAGAAAATAATGTAATTAGTTGACAAGAGAGATTCCTGTGGAATGCGACAGTATGGACCGGTCGTCCTTAAAAATAGATTCCGCATGCGGTCGAACAAATAACTAACAACTTTATTAATTATCGAAGTAATCGAAAGCGATTTCGATTTCGTTGCGGGTCTTTGATTGGAATTCGTGCGTCGGAACTAGACAAGCTAAAGGCGATTTGATGGTCATTTTGGTGGGTGGTGCGCCCGGTGTTAGGTGATTGTAGGTTGTCTGTTGGCTGTCATTAAATTGGACTTGGCATTACGTTTCCATTAATCATGAGTGATTGGGTTTGGATGTTCTTTGGGATTGTGCCGTGGAAATCTATCTGTAATGGAGCAATTTTTTCTCCCAAAGTACATATTGATGGACATGTGTCGCAGAGCCTAGACAACATATAAATCAGTCGGCAGGTAATGTACTTTTTGTGTATTGTTGGTTCTTTGTTTTATAAACGTCTGCGATGTCGAAGTGTGAGTAATGTGTTTTTTATTATCAAGAATAGAGTGATTCGAGAACAAAACAAATATGTTGTGTGTTGGGAATTATATAAGTGGAGGGAAATCCATCAGTCACCGGCTGACCTTAAGAGGGTCGAAGACGATTGATCGTTGCCTTATAAACTGTGTGGTGTAAGTTAAGATATTTTAGCAAACATTTTCGGACCGTGCTACAGGAATAATTTCTTGAATATTTACAACTTTTGAGAGATGGATTATTAGCTTACTGCATGTTCCGGAACTTAATAGTGATTTTAGGCAAGTCAAAGTTCATAATATATGATAACTTAGGACTGTAGCGCCGATATCAGTGTAGAGTCTCCCTTCGGAAGCGTCCTCACGTGACAGATAGACGAATTTCTGCAGATATTTGTACATTGCCTAGCTGGAGATAAGGCCGTTTTCAAAAAAAGTACCAAGACGCGAGCGAAAGAATTTCAAAGATGAAGTTAACGCTGGCATTTACTGTCCCAGTTAAGATGGACAAAGTAAAAAAACATATTAGAGTTGCCTTGACATATTCCGACAACAGGTCATCTAAGAATCGAAAGGGCTAACCAGGACTTTGAACAGAGATGATGGGATATCAGCCGAAAGGCAGCACTCAATTCCGTAGTGTATACTGACCCTTAGAGTCGGGTATCTAATAAATTGGAACTGGCTTTCCTGGTGGGGGTTGTGGTGTTATTGTAACTTCCTTACCACCTAAAAATAGACAGAAATCAGGGATACAACCGTTTTGCAGATACCCTCAAAAACCAACCAAGACAACTCACTCATATTAGGATGCGGACTCATTTTGAGAAGCCGACTTAAGCAAAGAGTAATGTAGTTTATCCCTGATCGCCTGGCTGTGATCCCCATCAGAGCAACTTTTAACAATATCAGTCTTATATGTGAAAACGCCCCTACCGATGATACAGGACACCATATCAAGAAAGAATTTTATGACCTCCTGGACTGAACCTACAGACTCGGTACGGAATACGATGTTAAAATCGTACAGGGGGACTTCAATGCAAATATCTTTAAGATCGGCGGAGAATTAGTCCGAAAGCACAGTCTACACAAAACGACTAGGTACAGATAATGGCTTGGAACTAACAGAATCTGCTGCAGTATGTAACGCTGTACTAGATTCCAACGATTTCGAATCCACAAAGCACGCTCATAGATGCTAGGCACACATCCAACACACATTGAGAGGGCAAATGTCGAGTCTGACCATTTCCTCTTCGCAGCCAAACAACCCAAACAAGGGCCGACAATACAACAAAAGAATCTACGAATGGTACAAAAAAAGAGACTTCACTTCACATAAAGTACCAAAAAGATATAACAGAAGAGTCACTCGTGCCGCGTCGGTAGTAGATAACCACAAAGGTGGAAGAGAAGGAAATCCTTAGGAAATACGAAAAGTCCCGCAAGAAGAAGAACATCTGTCAATTCTACAAAAACAAAAAATTGACAGCTGGCTTCAAAGAAGAACACAGGCTTTACAAAAAATAATGGCGGCCTTACAACTGACGCGCTGAGAGTTTTAGTTGTATACCGGAGAAATGGTATTGTCAACCTTTCCTTTGAAAGCTTGCCATCACTGCATCTTACATTTTTGAAATATGTTTCTTTTAAAAAATAGCGCGGTTTCTTCCAAATTGAAAGGGTTTTCAAAGTTTTTTCTTAAATCATCGAAAGTCTATCATACACTCAGAATTTTAAACATAGTCTCAAGCCATCCAAAAGAAGCGGTAAAATTTTAAGTTTTAAGATTTGTTGCTGTAGACAATGCTTTTAGGAAAATTGTACCTGATATTGGTACATTCTTTTGCCTAGCTAGCCAAAACCATTTGAATGTCAAAACATAAATTTCAGCAAAAGTTACACATGATTCTTTTCAAGCCAACAAATTTTTCACATGATATATTTGATGTGGATTTGAGATTTGCTGCAATTAAATTTATTTGCAAGATCTCTCTAAGTCAAATGTTTATCTTCGAAACACTTGATAACTTCAAACTTTTTTTCCAGATTGAGCTCCACAGTAATTTCGTTTATTAATTTTACTTCAACTTTCTTTGAAAACGTCGCACTTTAAAGAAAATCAAAAACAATCGCTTTTAACAAATCAATTGCACTGACTTAAGGACCTCTGCCTATAGCCAACAAAAAAAAAATAAAAAAAAAATTATTTTTGCCAACTTACGAAAACTCGAATGTTATGCTTGCAGGAGTGTGATGAAGCAGTCAGCCAAGAAAGTTCAACATCCATAGGAATACTCATCTGGCCCATGGCAAAGGATCCATATTGATGTCGCTGGACTGAACAAATATTTTTTGATAGTCGTCGACACTCGTTCTAAATGGCCAGGAATCATACCAATGAATGGAATGACAGCATGGAAGTCAATTGAGGTCTTATGAGACATATTTGCTTGCTACGGGTTACCATTCACGTTGGTTAGCGATAACGGCCATAATTTTACGTCGGAGGAGTGTACGGAGTTCATCAGAGGAAACAGAATTCAGCACAAATTCACTGCACCATATCACGCAGCCGATCAGGCGGAACGATTTGTGCAGAACATGAAATCTGTACTCCGAAAGATGATGAAATATCCGGGAAGCATAAATTTCAAACTAGCTTACTAGCGATGTAGGAAGACTACAACCGGAGTGGCACCGTGTATTTTGTTCCTGCAAATGGATATTCGCATCTTTCTGGACTTAGTTCGAACCACCATCGAAAATAACGTCCACGGAAAGCTTGGGGCCATATACCCCACTGGGACGCAGTACCTTCCTGGCGAAACAGTGCAGGTGAGGAAATACAACAATAAAGACAGGAAGTGGGAGTTCGGCAAAATAGTTCGAAGAGATGGACTTCTTGGTTATCACATTAATGTAAACGGAAGAGTTTTTCGAAGACATGGTGATCAAATCTTGAGATGCGGTGTGAATTTATCCGAATTTATCGAGGACCCCGACCCACAGTCCCTAAAGTACATACAAGCGTCAAAGTTTCAGATGTAACGGTTACAACGAAGTATCTACAAATATCAGAACCGGTACCAGATTCCAAACAATCTGCCATTCTTAGGGACCAAAAAGGGAGTGTTACTAACAAAACAAGTGCGAAGACAGAACAAGGGAGCTGCCCGGATGTGTCAGTTAAGAACAACCGTGAGAATTCCACATTGCGAAGGAGATCTCGTCTTAAGAGGCCCAACTAATTTGGAGTGTACCGCTCCACTGTACACTCCAAATTAGTTGGAGCGGTACACTCCAAATTAGTTGGGAGGACTATTGTGTATTTTCCAGAACGACAACAGCGCAACCTACAGGAGAATTCCATCTGATGCATCTATGGTTTTCTATGTGGTCTTTGCCTTCTTCTCAATTTGGCTCTCGCACAAGCAGGTTATCTATTATAATTGTTACAAGTACAACATTAGCATTAATAAAGAGTTGAATTAATAATTGGTGGTATCCGTCTTTATTCGACACTCAATCAGATATCTAGCAGTCTTCAACAGAGGAGATGCACTTCCTAGGATTGAAACTTCTATAACTGCAAAGCTACACCAGCTAGGGGTCTAGTTGACTTAAGAGGTATGCTTAAGCCCAAGGACATCTTGAATTGTTAATCAGATGTTACCAACACTCATTTTCATGAGAACTCTTTAGAAATCCACCTAACGATGACAAATAAAATGTCCATCCCCCTGGGTAATCCAATCAGCCAACTCCACACAAAAAACAAATTCCTCATCCGACTTTTGTGTGACCAAAGGACACACGTCATCCAGTGCTTCCAATAAATCATGCGCGTCGCTCTTCCCCCTAGTCAGTGTTGCGGTATGGTGTCATGACACGCATTCAAGTTCCAGGTTACCTCTTTATTTATCAAGAATCCGTTCACATGGTGTCACACAGATTTGTCCAAAACGATAAGACGCTTTCAATTTTTTTTTCCCTCCATTCCACCGATGATGACTTAATCCACCGTCGAAAAAAAAAGGTTCAATTAGTCATCGAAAAACAATATCTCCGCATGTATCTGAGAATCTGTCGTTGGGTTCGTGTTTGTCTTCCTTGGTCGGAACTGTCTGCGACCAAGCGATTTATGAGAATCCGCGGTAGGAAAGCGAAGAGGATAATTTTCCTGATTTACGAGGCATTCCCATGGCGTGGCTGTTCATTTTTTATCTCGAGTTATAAATATGCGGCAAGGTGGGTCATTAATAAGCAACAAATACCTTTACATTAGAGTTGATAATTAAAAAGCAAACGGAATCCCAGTCCAAGATTCGAATGTGAATCCTCAAAGAGAACGTCCATTTCTACCGCCACGCTGCCAGACGTCAAACTAATTACGGAACGTCTGGTTGGCACAGCAGCGTTGCGTCCGGCGGTTATCTTTCGCGGAAATGCAGTTTAATTTCCTGCCCACGACCGTGGACAATCTCTCGCAATTATTGGCGACAATTTAGATACGAAATTGATGTCGTTATCGCGCTATGATTCGCGCGAATGAAGTGGAGTGCATTAAGCAATCGGTGGCGGTAATTTGCTGCACGCGAATGCGGTGATGAAAAGTGATCGCCGCTGTATTACAAGTGTGGTGCGCATATGATGTGTGTGCGTAGAACCCGTATTACGCGCGGTTGGAGGAGCCGGTTACCTGGTGAGTGCTGAGAGCTTGATGTGAATCCCGCGTGGTATGGTAGACGACGCAGATTAAGTGGGATGGTAGAATGTTTATCGCTTCAAGGTTAGTGCTCAGCATCCATCGGTTTTGAGATGGGTGAATTGAGACGTTGGCGTCAGACATGATTACAAAGTGGAGTTGAGCAACTAGGAGGGACGAGTTTTGGTCTTCAATGTTGCAAAATGCTTGCAGTGCAACATTCTAGTTGCATGTTGCAACCATTAAAAAAGGCATTTATCACTATTAGGAGATAAACGAAAATGAATTGCTTTATTCGGTTTGGTGATGGTCTTCTTCGGGAATTCTAGGATGATGTGTTCGACATGGAAGCTTATTGAAGCGGTTTGGTTTTACTTTTTAAGGAATAGATCCTTTGATATAAAAAAAATCGGCCAAACACATAAAGTCAACAAATTTTAACCCGTTTGGCTGCAACGCTCGTTACTGATGGCAAAATGTCTACATCTGCTGATTTCAAACCACATTTCCCAATTATGCTCAAGACATGCAACGTCACCAAACTGTGAATTTTTAAGGGTAATAATCTGTAAAAGGAAATTTTGCATAAGCCTCATCACTGAAGGTATAAAATCGGTTTAATCGGTTTTATTATCAGCCCATTTATCGACCGCACATGTCACTCAATCACTGGTATATATTGGTGTCAGAAACTTCACCAGGTAGAATTTATTCGGCTGTGGGACAAAATCCGTTCTTGAAATCGACCACATAGACCTCTTATCACAGGTCTAGTTGATCAGATTGCTAAAATACATAACATATTCATTTTTTTGGCGCAAAATTATCGTTCAATGGCGGAACCTTCCGTTTTATGCCGAATCCGATCATCGAATTGAGATTAGCTATTGTTCATCGTACTACATTCAACCTAGAGGGCTTGAATCTCAAAAACCAAAAACCATATCCGCGAAGACCCAAAATCTGTTTACTTCTTTCAACTTGGAAGGACCTTCTGTTTTATGCCGAATCCGAACGGCTATGTTGAGAAAAGTTTACTTGCCGATTGATACTACTCGGATGATTTATCAGATCGTTACGAGACTAGGGTCATTGAAAAATCATTAAGGTTTGGCTATGGCTGAGAATGGAGGCCACGCCTTCTGTGCGGCAGTTCAGCTGGGAATCAAATACTCTGCGAGCCGAAATATTGGTATCCATTCGTCTTACATGTCCGAGCCATCTTAAATGTCCAATGCGGAGTTTTTTTTTGACTAGGAACATGTCGTCGCTGTATAGTTCTTAGTTGATACTACGTCTTAATTGGCCGTCAACGGTACCTAAGATTTTCCGAAAAATTTTTCTCTAAAGTTGACCAGGAATTTTTTCATTCACTTTTGATAAGGTGTATGTCTCAGCGCAGTATGGCAGGGCTAGGATGAGCATGGTCTTAGGTAGGATCTATTAAGTAGTCAATGTGAGGGCTTTTCTACTGTATTGCCTTCCTAGCCCGAAAAACAGCTGCTGGCAAGAGTAATTCTTCGTTCCGTTTTTGACGAGATGTTGTTGTCAGAGCTAATAGCGGAGCTGAGGTAGGCAATGTATCGTACTACTTCAAAATCCTATCTGTCCAATTTGTCGATATTGTGTGTCCTTTCGTGTTGACAGCATATATTAGCCTTACATTCATTTACTGCTTAACCCATTTTTGCTGCTTCCTTCTCTATACTAGCAATCGTGGCTATGACATCACGTTGAGTCCTAACAATGATGAAAATATCGTCGCCGTAAGCTAGTAGTTGCACCAATTTATGGAAGATTGTCCCTCTGGTGTTGGCTCTTATGTTTTGCGCAATCCCCTCGAGATCCAAATTAAAGCAGTCTCATCACAGTGCATAGTCTTGTCTATAGCCTTTTCTGGTATCGAATGTGTCAGTCAGGTCATTTCCGACCCTGATGGAGCAGCGAGGATTCTCCATCGTCATCTTACACAGACGGACGAGTTTGGGCGGTATACCAAAACTGGACATAGCTCTGTATAGATCGTCTCTTTAATTATTTGGAAATCAATGAAAGTGTGGTAGGTATTGATTTCGACTTCTTGGGTTTCTTTCACGATCTGCTGATGTGTGAAGATTTGCTAAGTTGTGGACTTTCCAGGCCTAAGACCAAACTCATAAAGGCCGATCAGGTTGTTGGTAAACGGCTTATGCGTTCACATATTACCGCAGATTTGATCTTTTAGGCGATGTTAAGGAGACTTATGCCTCTGTACTTGGCGCAGTTCAAAAGGTCTCCTTTTTTTTTGGATCGGACAAATGATGTTGAGGTTCCATTCTTCAGGCATACTCCCATCCGACCAGATTTTGCTTATGAGTTGGTGGATATTGCTTACCAAGTCATCTCCGTCGGCATTATAGAGTTCGGCTAGAAGGGCGTCATTTCTAGCAGTCTTCTTCAGCTTGAGTTTAGACATTACTATCTTCACTTGACTTCACTTAGATCGGGTGGTTGGTAATTTTCGCTATCGTCGCAAATATTGAGTGTTTCGTGCTCTCTGCAACGGAAATACCTTCGATCACGCACTTTTCTCTATCTGATAATCCCATGCTCTTTCCTTCTATTTGCCTATAGAGCAAAATTGCAGCTCTGGTCTTCACCTGCAGCTTAGCCTTATTGACCTCGTTCTTGTCTGCGAGCATCTGTCTGCATTCCTCATCAATCCAAGGGTTTATTGCTAGTGGGCGCCTAGCACATCAGTTGCATATGCCATGTGATATGTGGCTGGTGGCATGTCAATCGATTGACATACCTCAGTTATGCTACAGGCATGAATTCCAAAAAAATTATGTTGATTGAGGGATCGGTTGTTCAGAAAATTGTTCTTCAAGCTGAAGGAATTCGATCCAGGGTGTATGTTGAAATGTTTGCCTTCCAACACTTTGTGTCAAACTCGATCGGAAGACTTTAACTGCTTTTGTTTTTGGATATCTTCAAAGATGGAAAAAGGAAGACCCAATTTCAGCGTATTTTGCAGAACCCATACAGTTATTTTCAATGTATCAAAATTTCAAGCGTAATACTATCGAATGTATGCATACAAAATCAATGGGTCCATAGATCTCAGACTATCAACATCTTCCTTCTTTTTGAAATTCGACGAACTTGTAAAAATATGTTGACTATATGGCTTAATGCATCCATGTAGAGCATACATACATCCTTGCTGCTTGTGAATAGAATAGCAAAGGAGGTTAAGTATGCGTTCAGTTATATCATTCACGAAAAGTTCGAATCCATGACTAACCCTAAATATTCAATGAGAATTTCAGAAGAGCGCCGTTGAGATTAGGTGTAGACTCGTTGGGAATTTTGGGTTTTTTCTGTGAAAAGGTGGGTTCACAACCATTCCAGTGTGATGTAGGGTCCAACTTGTTGTATACCCTGACGACATAAATTTAAGAAACAGACGCTTTGTTAATATGTCCAACATAAATCTTCAAAACCAACTTACATACACAGTTATGTAAAACAACTATTTCTGAGAATTTATGTAATGCCTTCCTAGAAAAGTTGTCATTTCTTCTTAACAGACTTTTATGGCATTCCAAATAGAATGACACACAATGAAGGGTTTTCTTCCTATGCCCGCTTTTATTAGCTAAGCAACCTTAACTCATAAAACGTTTGTTTACGTAACTAAGCACGATATACGCTAACGTTAGTTCTTCTATAGAAAACCATTAAATTCAACCAAACAATCCAATGAACCGTCAAACCGATAAAGAACTACTGCACCAATTTCTACAAGCGATTTCCGCACTTAAATCGCTCACTGCGATGAAATTATGTCCACGCAACCCACACATCGGGCACTTTCGTTCACAGGGACAATACTTTCATTGCACCGCTAATGGTTTCGCCTTATAATAGAGATACTGTCACTAGGTCTACATCGACGCTGCCATCGATTAATAGAAATAATCAATTAGAAAGCAATTGTCACGCACGAATGCATCCTTCAAACTGCAGACCCCTTCGTTACACTTCAGCACAGATAATGCCAGTGACCTCAATACCGTGCGCAACGACAACCGCATCATGTCACACTTACGGGCAGTCCGATGCAGGGCAACAACACACGCTACGATGCATTGATCGCGTATATGTGTAGTAGGCATCTCAACTGATGTCCACACAACGCATTAAGCTGCACGTAGGAACAAATGTTTGCAATTAAACGAAAGGACGTTTACAAAACGCGTCCATGACATGCAATCACTTCCATCGAGTTCGAGTTCGAGTGCGCGCACCTACCTGAGGCTAGGCTGAGATCCTTCCACTGGGCGCCCACTATGACCAAACGAGCGCCAGTGCTCCCTTTAAGTCAGACGTCACACACAGAGGGATGTATTTGGAGTGGGCGTCGTGCATAGTTGGCCCATTGCAGGTTGGTAATATCACGACGACGACGACGATGATGATGATCCACACACACGTGCATATCCCCAACGCACAACGCGGAGATCAAAGACGTGCTGATTCGTTTGCAATTCTGTTTTTGTCGCCAGAGTAGGTGTGTTGCCGTTGGGTGAGTAACATAACATCGTCGACATTGTCCGGAAATTCATGTTTAGGACTCATCCATCGTCCATCTGCAGTGAATGGATGGCTGGATAATGTTTGCGTTGATTCTGGCTGTGTGTGGGGTTCTTGGAATGAGGTTGACATTATGACGATGACGATGCCGACGAACGACGACCGACGCCGGACGATGCAAGTCACTGGAGTAAAGTCGGAGTGCAGTAAAGAAGAGGATTCCTGAAAATAAGCGGTAGGTCTGAGTTCTGGTTAATCGAGGATTGCCTTAGGTATGGCGACTGGAAGTCAATTGAGATGTTATGCAGTGCATGCCAGTCACTCCGATAAGGTGACTCTAGTTAGTTGAGGATGGCATTATGTGGTGGTTAGGCTTGAGTTGCTGTATAAACAAAAGACGGATATAGGTAAGGATGGAATGTGTGATATTTCCATCGGAAGTCCATTCGACAGCAGCTAGTGATGGAGGCAATAGATGTTTGCTTCTAATTATGTGGCTTCAGATTTTAGGAAATGTTTGTTGGTTGTATAAAAATGACATGGGAAAACATGGTCAGTACAAAACGGTTCAGGACAATATTTAGTTCTTTTTACAAACTCCTTAGAGTGTGAATATATTTTATTTTTTCTTAGATGCGGTGTTTGGACTATTTCAAAATGGCATTCTTATTGATAGCTCCCCAACTAACAACTATTCCTCTATAATGCAATAAATTTTAATTTCCACATGCGATTCTTTCTGTAGGCCTTATATAGTACGTGTGCGCGGAGGTTGAGCACTTTTTCTGTCGATTGTTTGGGTAGAAGCCTGTTTAAGACATTATGCAGGAAAATTCACAAGCATTAACGAATGAACGGTATAGCTTCTGCAAGTTTCTTTTTAAGCTTCTTGATGTGTGTACATGTACCGTAACATAAGATGTTTCGGTAGAACTTCGCACGGAGTTAAGCCTATATTTTGGTTCTCTAAGGCCTTTATAAGCAAAATACGATTTTTTTTAAAGTCTTTTAAGAAGTATTTATACAAGTCATATAAAAGTAAATAGGTTCCTAAAAGTATGACAAATGTTTTTCCATAAGACTGCATACGGGTAATTTTGCTAATGGGGAAATAGCTTTGATAGTGCTTTATCGAAGCGAAATTGATAATTGGGTCCTCCTGTGTACGATGGTTTTATCTAGATCATGGATTTTTAAGTGATTTTTTCTGGAATGAAGCCGAAACGTGAAAAGTGTTCAAGGGTTTGTTAACTTTATTTTTATACTATTGGGGATTTGATATTGGTGGGCATATATCGCCTAAATAGTCTTGCCGAACATACTCGTCTGTGGACACTGTTGTTGCAGAGAAAGCACTACACTACCCGAAGGGATTTATTAATTCCTTAAATCCACAAGGTTGGCCTGTAATGCAAGTTGTACCACCAGCCATGTTACGACTAAGTCTGTAATACATTTGGCTGATTAGTTCTGAACAAAAAAAAAATGCGCCTAGGTCAGAGTCGATGCTTTGGTGGTTTTGAACAAAAAATTCTCAAAAAATCTGGTACATACCGGAAAAGACTCTGAACAAACGATACATCTGAAGACATACTTACAATTTTTCATATTTGGCAATAACACATATTCTTAACAATTTGGACTATCGAAGCAATTGGACCTGTTCCAGATCGTATTCTGCTGCATCTGATGTTTGAATTGGAATCGAAGACTCTTCGAGAATGAGTATTATTTTTATGAAAACCTGGTATTTCCAAGCTTCCCATTATCTATGTCTAGTTGGTTGGTTGTCAAAGAAATTGTAACTAAGTCTCTCTTCCCTTTTTTTTTTAAATTCATTTTTATGTTATTTTTTCTTAAAACTAACTTACATGCTAGACAAAGATTCATGAAAAAAACTAGCTTACTTATCAACTACTTAACTAACTCACTTGCCCTATGAGGGCGCCATTAGTTATACGATAACTTAATTCTAATGCCTTTCGGCCTATTATTTAATATATAAATATAAAAGTAAAAAAATGTTTACCAAGAAAACTTTGAAAAACTTGGTTCTTCGTGTTTTTTTTTTTTTTATTTAAACTTACATACTAACTAAAACTACTTACAGACTAACTTACAAACACCCGTATCTTTTCCATTTGAGATGGGGCAACGTTGAACCACACCGGGCACCCATAGGCAATCATCGGCCTAATAAGGGCCATGTAGCAAATCACCTTCACCCTGCTGTCAAGACGACTGCTATAAAACAATCGTCTTGTCAGGGCAAATGCTCCCCTAGCTCTAGCCAGAGCAGCATCTACATGTCTTCCGAAATATAGATACTGATCTAACCAGATGCCAAGGTACTTAACTACACTTTTACTCGCCAGTGGCTGTCCGTTTGATCCAACGATCACCAGCTTTCGCCAGTTCTTTCTCGTATCCCTAGAGGCCCTAGACAACGGTGTCCTAAACAGGATAGTTTCTGATTTCTGAAAGTTGATTTTCAACTTCCAGTCATCACAATATCAGTCTCTCTTCCCTCTCTCGTCATTGTTGACGAGGTCTAGTGTTTTCGCATGAAGGTCTATACGGACGTCTGCAATGCATCCGATAATGGTACTGATATTTAATCATTCAAACTTAGTTCGGTTAAAATCGAACAGGTATTGTCTGGGTTATAACTGACTAGCTCTGCCATTTTTCCATCAGTAGTTAACTTTCTTATTCGCATCCAGTAGAAGGCATCCATAGACCCTCTTCTTATCGAAACGGACTCGAGCATGGATAACAAATTTAATATTCCACTTATAAGCATATAAGCGATGGACTCAGTGGCTCAATGCTTAGTGCGATGAACTGCCGCGTAGGAGGTCTGTGTTTGATTTCCAGCCCTAGCAACACCTAAATGATTTTTCACTAACCCTCCTCTCGTGATGATCTGACAAGTTGTACGAGTAGTATTAATTGTCATGAAAAGCTTATCTCAAATTCGCCGTTAACAGGAGTTCCCGCAATCGTGCAAGAAGTACGTATGGCCAAAAACTTCTACTTGCATATAAGCGAATTGAAACAACTCGAAGTCCTAGACGAGAATTCTGCATTTGTCCTCATAGATAGCTCTAAGACCGGTGAAAAGTGGGTTAGAATCCCAAAAGGAAGCACTGAAAACGGCAATTAGCTCCAGACCTGATATTGTTACAAAAGTAATACAGAGGTGTCTAAAGGAAGGGAGCAATAAATCTCCAGGAGTCTCCTCGTTCTATCGCCCCATTTGCATTATGAATACCTTGTGTAAAATCACAGAAAACGTCATCAATGACAGACTAAAAGCAATATCCGAAAAAAGGGGCGCACTAGCATACTACCAGTTTGGATTTCGAAAAGCCTGTTCCAAAGCAGTCGCCATTAAACTGGTTGTAAACACAGCTGCAACAGCCAT
This sequence comes from Rhingia rostrata, assembly GCA_949824845.1. Taxonomy (NCBI): domain Eukaryota; kingdom Metazoa; phylum Arthropoda; class Insecta; order Diptera; family Syrphidae; genus Rhingia; species Rhingia rostrata. Next base: position 141,473,333 of record OX463756.1, on the reverse strand, counting down.
CCAATGGAAAAATATGGCGATTTGAAACAAAAGAGTATCTGTTGTCACTTAAGACATCAGAAAAGCCATTGATTCCGGAATCCTAGATCTTGAGCTCTTAAGTCGAAATGAGCATGTCAAGCTGTATTCTAAAGATGCTCTCTATCTGCTTCAAGAACAGAAGCAGCTTAGACAACGACGAAGGCACAGAGTATTACAACGTGTCAATACAATAGGCGTTCCACAAAGATCTGCTCTAGGCCTCATTCTGTGGAATTTTTTGTACGATGCTGCTTCGAGGCAGCCAATGCCGCGAAGGGTGAAGGTTGTGTGATTTGCGGATGATATCGCCATCATTACAGTGGCAAAACATATCTACGAAATCGAGCAGAGAAAAAAACAAAGTGATATCTGTTGTCAAAGCCGGGTTGGATGCTTTTGGCCTTGACCTAGCAAAACCGAAAACCGAAGCAGTTCTAATGGAATATGTGCAAGAACGCATGGGTGATCAACCAATAAGATCGAAACCCGCAATCCGTTACCCGGTGTTATGTTCGACAGCAGACTTAACTTTAAGCCGCACATTGACTTCGTTGGAAAGAGAGCAGTGATCATCCAATCATCGCTTGCAAGAATTTTTCCGAATATCAGTGGACCAAGAGACATTTTCAGACCACTTTTGTAGCCTCGTTATACGCTACTGGGTTAACCCAATGGCTAGAAACATATATGATTCGAGGATGATTTCCGCTCTTAGAACCGTTTCAGAAAAAGTGGCATTGGTCCTGCCCATGGACATCCATGTAAATACAAATTTTTAGGGCAACAGGCTTGTTAGTTACAGGGCCGAGCTTTTTCACAAGCATTCATGTATGCGTGCGTACTTCTTTACACGATGCCAGGACCTCCTGTTTTATGAAGACTCCGAACGGCAAATTTGAGATAATTTTTCCTTGGCAGTTGATAATATTCGAATGATTTGTCAAATCATGACGAGAAGAGGCCCAGTGAAAAGTCATTTAGGTTTTGCTACGACTGGGAATCGAACCCAGACCATCCGCAGTTCATCGCCCTAACCATCGTGCCACTGAGCCTGTCAGTTGACATCGATGCCGCCGAAATAATGAGCGTCTACATGAGGAACCGTGTATGCACTTAATTTTAATTAAATTGTATAATCCACAGAGAGGAACGAGCTATCTCTATGTAGAGCTGCAAAACCGCTGGAACATGCAACCCCAGGCAGATAAACAGATCAAATAATCTGAGAAAATAAAACGCTAGAAAGAATATAGGAAAACAGTTGGCCTTAATTTCTATTTCACACATTTTCTAGCAAACTTTGACGGTTTCAGGAAGTTCCCTGCAGAGATTCGGACATCATACCTCACCAATCTGTCCACAATATTCGAATGAGGAAGAAGATGCAGGTCGTTCAACTTATCTACTACACCCCAAGCTTTCAAGAATGAATGCGGAGATCCCAGACGCAAACTGTATAGTTCGAGAGACGATCTTATCAGAGGACACATGGAAAAAATAAACCATTTCGGCACATGCTTTCAAAACAAATTGAGGACAATTGAGAGTTTAAAAAAAATTCTATCGACATCACTTTCAACATGAATCGAGAAACCCAGTTGGTTCCAATTCATAATATTAACTCCCTGATTTTAAAATACATACCCTACCCTCTACACTTTCTTTAAAAGCGCTTTTATACTAAATGTCTCCCCATAACGATTATTCAATCTTCTCAAATCCATATATCCACTGCTTACGCCCGGCTGATCCTAAACCATTTCGTATTAGTCCTCATCCTCGCTCCTAATTCAACATTATCTCGGGGAAATATTTATCTTTTCGAGTCCCGTATTATAATTTTCGGTGAGCGGTATGCGCCACTTAAGGATACTTTAATCACAGGTAACAAATTGCATGTTTCGTCCTTATGTTCAATTTGCCAACCATTCTGAACCGCACGAGGCACACCGAAGGCTTTCACAACAAGGATAAGTGGAAAAAAATTAAGCAGGTCACTTAGGAAGGAAAGCCCAAGTATATGTATTTGGGTCTTCTAAACAGGGATGTTATTTAATGCTACAAAGAATTATTACCATTTGGGATTTTAAAGAGGGATTTAGATATCCTCTTTGGACTGCACGAGGATATCTATAATTAAATAATTTTTTTTCTTGAGGCCCATCCCCTTTCAAGCCACATGTGACCCAAAGTGTGCGAAATTGGTGTGTCAAAGTCTTGGGAAAATTGCAAGTGGACTTTTTATAAATAATGTGGCAGTACCACCCGACCTGGTTATTTATATATCCCCTTGCTCCCCTCGTTGGCAACATTATGTCACATGAAATTTAAATTGCTTTCAGCCCAAAGTAACCATAACCACCCAGCACTGAAAAATCATGTGGCTGACAACTAAAACATGAGTTCCCATTTCGAGAATGTAATTCATTACAGGGTAGCCCTGTCGAAAGATAAACTTTACTCTCGACTCACACTACCGTCTTGCAGTTATAACAAATTGAAAACGTCGTGTAAATACAATGAAGGTGTGTGTATACATGGGGGTTTCCAGTTTTCCAAGACGGGTGTATCATCTCTAGAAGAAATTTCGTATGATTGTGTTTCCTCAGTTTTAGGGTTATAATGAGCAGAAGAAGGAGAAGGGTTAAGAATGACACAACGGAATGGTGACTATAGTGATGGGGGATTCCCCCAAGGGAGGCCGTAAAGTTTATTTTGTTGAATACATTTCATATGAACTGCACCACCACTCTAACATGAGATCTAACAAAGGGCGATAACAGAATTCTTTAATACCCGACAGAAGAAACTTAAATTTCGCTCTCGGTGTTCAACGTTAAATGTCACACATCCCTGGAGTGTGATTTGTGGCAAAACTGCATAAAGGACTTGTTCTGCGTTAGCTTGGTGAAATTTCTAATTTTTGCAAAACATCCATACACGCAAGTTGCTAGCAATTGGAGGAGTGTTTCCATTTTGTTTAAGTAGCCACATGGCGATATTTTATGAGATGGTGTTGCACGACATAGACAATGCCAGGACAAAGAACAATTGTGCATTTGTGCGGCAGTGTTGGGAAGCACCAAAGCGCAGGAATGATTCTTGTGTGGGAAATGCACTCCTTTCAGGAGGGTATCCTAGCTTGTGGGTTTGTTGCATTTGTCTTACAAAGAGCATTCAATTTCAGATAAGGTCTTGCGAATTCTATTTAGAGGCGAGATACGTACACTTAATCGCAAAATTGGTTGAATGGAGTGGGTGAGACTTCGATTGGCTTGAGATAAGGTGTTATTATGGGGTCATATTTACAAAAGACGGGATTATGCTAGGTTGAGCGATTTATTCAAACGAAATGCACAAAACAATCATAGGACATGCAAAAAAGGGTTGTTACGCTCTTGCTAACTTAAGGGCCGTGTATGTGTATCTGTAGCTGAAGCTTGAATCTGAGTCAGAGGTTAAAAACAAGGCAAAACGTTAGCGCTTACACGATCTGTATCTTTCTGAATCTGTAGCTTGAAGTTGAATGGAGGGCAACTTAATGCAAGAAATGTATCTCTCTTTTGGCAGCGATACAAGATATCAGCTCCAGGCACGCATTCTTGGCGGCCCGTTGCTTTAAAGACACTAGCTTCCATTAGTTGACTATCTTGATGGGAGCTGAAATCTCTACGACCTAGACACTGAATTTCATTCTTGATATATGATGCAGAGGTTTTTCAACTCAATCTATTTAACTTGGGTCATAAAGTTCGGCGCCTTAAGAAGCCATCAACGCAAAATATCGTCACGAAGATGTTATTAAAAATCGTAGCACGGAAAGAGACCGGAGATTATATTATCCACCTATGATATCGTCCATTACAGAATGGGCCTGGAATTATATAAGGCTGCAGATCTTCCATATCGTAGTTCGAGGAAAGCCTTTTCTTCTTCTTCCAAACAAAACATCAATTGGAAAAAGTGATGCTTGGGTTAGAGTGGGTATCAGCGAGCGCCAGCTTACCTAGAACAGTTTTTGATCCATTTTGCATTCTCCTTTCAGCTGGCCTAACTATTAGACAGTGTCCATTGTTGAAAACTATGGTAACGCTAATTCAGGGTCTAACGAGCTAGATCAGTCTTTTGGATTATCTTAAACCCGGTTTTGACCAAATTTGTTTGAATATTCGACATTTTCGGGGATTTGATTCGCGTTTAGCATGCTACCCTAATAAGCTCGTGCATGTAGCGATAGGAATACCTAGTGTACCCGTGTCGGGTGTGACTAGTAATTAAGTCCCATGTCTGACGAGTTCATTAGCCTTACAACTCCCTGGAAAGTGGAATGCCACTATGCTTGGGCCGATCCTGCATAGATGAAGGCTTAACTGCTCTGACATCTTTTGAAGATATGAGCGGCAATTTATTGTTGTCTTTGAGTTTGCTGAGACTGCTTCCGAGAATAAATGGCAGCTTGGCTGTACGTTAAGATGCCAATATCTTTGGCAGATATAACATTCCCTTTCAGCTTCAGCAATGGGAAATCTGGCTGAAAGGGATTTCGGGGAAAAAAAGTAACTAAACTCAAAATGGAAGGAGTTAGGTTGAAAAATCGAATGGCTTGTCTTTGCTTGGAATGTATGCATATAAGCCCATACCTTCCTTAGAATATTCAAATTATAGATGCTACGAAAGGAGCTGCTTGGTGCCTAGAATTTCCAAACGGTTAAAATGGTTTTGCACTTAATAGTATACTGATGCTAACTGTAACACTTGTATTCGTCCATGACTAGAATACAACTCACACAAATATATGGTCGGGTGCTCCTGCAACTTTCTTGAATCTACTTGATCGAGTTCAGCGTCATGCTATCAAACTTGTTGGCAACCAGGCAATTTGCAGTGAATTACCTTCGCTCGAACCCCGGCGGAATGTTGAATATCTTGCGTATATTTACCGATACTTTCACCATATATACGTTTTGACCGCCTGTCCGTTTGTTCAATTGTTATACTCTTGCGGTCCTTTTCGTTCATACAAATTGTTTAAAGTCCGTTTTCGGTCACACAGTATAGCATAGAAGATCGTTTTTTACCACACCTTTTTCAATGTTTCCGGATAGCTACAGCGACTCAATACTTTTCCAACCTACTGCTAATCTCTAACTATCCTACAAACCCTCTTCCTTTTTTCCATCACTAGATCTTATAACCCAAGTCATAGGTGCTGAAGATATATTCTCACCTGACTGTGACTATACCATGATTTTTCCTTATTCACCTCGGCGGGTAGAAAATAAAATATAGACAATCTCTGCAAAGGTGAGGGCCTGTGAAAAGACAGATTTTTCACCCTGCGTGAGTAATAAAGGGTTTTTCAATAAGAGCGCTACAAATTTTTTTTAAATAACACAAAAACGGTTTTGGATATCAATGAAATTCTTTATTCCTGTGAAAGTACGTTTGATGCCATTATGTATGGAACTCGATTTATTTTGCATGGCCACCACGGGCACGCTTGCAGAAGTCCTGACGCTGAACCCAATTTTCGACGATTTTCAAGCATAAATCAGCCGATACTGCTGCAATTTCACGTTCGATATTCGTACGAAGTTCATCAATCGTCGCTGGCATGTTGGCATAGACCATAGACTTGACGTAGCCCTACAGGAAATAGTCTAACGGCGTCAAATCGCACGACCGAGGCGGCCAAGCGACTGGACCATTTCGTGAGATAACACGTTCTCCAAACTTGGTTTCCAAGAAATTGATTGTGGCATTCGCTGTGTCGCTTGTGGCGCCGTCCTGTTGGAACCACATGTCCTCCAAGTCCATATCATCCGATTGGGGCCAAAAATATTCGGTTATCATTGAACAGATGGGATTCCCATTCACATTAACGTGCCGGTCTTGATCATCACGGAAGAAGTACGGCCCAATGACGCCACCGGCCCATAAACTATACCAAACCGTATTTTTTTCGGGATGCAATGATGACTTATGGAGGATGCTGCCTGACCAACACCGCATATTTTGTTTATTGACGAAGCCATTCAGCCAGAAATGAGCCTCATTGCTGAAGATGATTTTTCGATGAAAATCCGAATCATTTTCAAGTTGTTGCTCAACCCAATTCACGAATATATGACGCTTCTGGTGGTCAAGCGGCTTCAGTTCTTGCGCTAATTTAATCTTGTAAGGATGTAGGCCAAGATCTTTTCGCAAAATTTGCCACAACGACGTCACAGAGATGCCCAACGCTTGAGAACGACGTGTGAGAGACACATTTGGGCTTTCTTCAACTGAAGCCTCAGCGGCAGCATTATTCTTGACACTACGGGCACTTCTTTGTCTCACTGGCACGGCAACATTATGTACTGTGCCTGCGGATTCAAATTTTTCCATTAGACGCTCAATTGTTGATCTGCTAGGACAATTATGACGACCATAAATTGGACGTAGCGCTCTTAACGTTGATGTCACTGACTCCGAATTTCGGTTTTAAATTTTAACAATTTCGACTAGTTGTTGGATCGCATATCTTTTCATCATGAAATGGCAAACCTTACTGAAGAGAAATATCGAAAGAGCGGCAAGAAATATGGCGTCGTTTGCTGTCCCTGTCGCTCAACTTTTGTAGCGTCCCTGTTGAAATACCCGATAGATACACGATTTCTAGGCGAAATAAGTTCAATATGATTGTGATCTATAAATTGCTTGATATACCGATTACCGATTCTGAATTCTTTCTCCATCGTACAACACAGTTACCCAATTGTTTTATTTAAATCTAATACCACTATTTTGGTTTTTTAAAGGATTTTAAAGGGTTACTTTCCTCCATCTTGAAATATACGAATGTTTAACCTAATTTAGCTAAATATGTATCCAAAACATCTAAAGTGTCTTAGATCCTCTTTCTGGATTAACAAACAAACCAGATTTAGCCCTCCTGAATAAAATAATCCTTATGCACCCTCTGAGAGACGTCCCACAATCGGCATAACCGCACACAATAACCACCTAATGAACTAAACCTTAAACTGGCCGAATTCGACAGTAAAACTAAATGTTCCTTTACAATTGTCACACTTAAACCCCATCGAAGGACGAAGTTAGTTCGTCCTTTATCCATGTCAGGCAATTATCCCTAAACTTAGCCTCACTTCGCAATTTACATTGTACCGACATCCCTATTTGAACCTACTTCAGTCTTATCTTGCATTGCGGGTCCTAACGATTATTGCCAGCATTTACCTCAATTGGTTAACCAATCGGAAATTGGCCGAAAAATTGACTTCATGATGTTCCAACTTTGTCCCCCCGAAAAAAAAATAACTCGAACTACAATAGTATCTCTGACGTTTGATTAATTATCCGTCATTAACCATCATCAAGGTTCTTCTAAGTTTCGGTGTTTGATGCGTTTACCAAGGGGAGTCGCCAAGTCGGCCAAAGGTGTACGATTGCATTCTCTGAATCTTGATTAGCGATACGATATCGTGGCGTCGCAATTAACATTTCCATCATACTTGGGATATCGTCTATGCGCTCGTATGTGTTTCTCTGGGGGGATGATGAAAAATGATGACTTGAGGTAGCCCATCCATCTATGGTCTCAGATTTCTGTTCCCTGAGCACGCCGTTCCAGAATCAAATTAATGACCTTCACTTATCATGGGATTCTTGGTTGGGCTCCTTTGGCGCTATGGGCATACAGATGGCTGCGCACCGTCCTCCTCACACGCGTTGAGCAATTAGTGTAATTAAGTCATCATTTCCATCATTTTTATTCCCAAGTTTTTCGGTTCGAGATGATACGTGCGTGATACAGACACAGACGCACACACTCTGCCACACCGCCAGTCCATCTCACCGACGAACCATTTATCCGCTGTTAGTTCTGGTGTAGTAATTAATTGATGGAGTAGCATCAGCTCATCTTGGGGTATGGAAGCAGCAGAATAGCAAAAAAAAAAATTAAACTGGAGGAGAACACCCAAGCCAAATTTCGGAGGCCGGGGCACTCTGAAGCAATTAAAAAGTTTCGAGATGATATCACAGTACGACGGGCGTAACAAGAGTCCAGGCATTGTTTGAACTAAATTAAAGTTTCTGCAGCCCGCAGTGGGATGGCGGTGCTAGCGCTTGGTGGATATTGCCTTCGTCGCACTCTCGCCGACGACTGTTGGGGGTAATCCGATGCGGGGAAAAGTTCCGCAAGGGCAAGTTCATGTTTAGCTCGCGCACATTGAGATATACGAGCGGGTTAATGTGAGGTTTCACATGCTTTTGTAAATGCGGAACACTTTTAAGTGGCTAGCCAACCCATGGTGATTATCGTTTGAAGTTAATAACTAAAAGGGTGTCACCCCTGTCAAATGTGACATTTTTCCGAGTGTTAGTTTCGCACAAGACATGCGGTTTTGGGTTAATTAGACAAAGGGATAGAGGATGCAAACTATGGGAGAATCTTTCGGATGTTCGTGGTAATTGCGTTGGGTTTTGTGTTTCGTATATTTGCAAATATTTTCATGTGGTTAGGTGTTGGGTTTGAAGGGACACAATGGCAGTGAGATATTTTGTTAATATTGTTCTAGGAGGTTTGTCAAAAGTTTGTTAATGTTCGTTTTGATGTCTTGTTTGTTGCCACTTGATGGTAGCCAAAATAAAACCGGAGTTAAGTGAACCTGACCTAATATGGGGCGTAGCCTTAATGGAACTGCTATCCTGACAGTTGTTACACCATATCTGTATTTTTAGACGATAAACTGCCGCACAAAAGCTCTGGGTTCGATTCCCAGCCGTAACGTTATTGATTTTTCACTGGCCCTCCTCTCGTGATGATCTTACAAATCTTACAATTGTCATGAAAAGCTTATCTCAACTTTCAGATTCAGATTCGGCATAAAACAGGAGGTCCCGTCATTGTGCAAAGAAGTACACACGCACACATGAAGGGTTGTGAAAAAAGCAAGGTCCTGGGTACAAACGAGTCTGTTGCGTTGAGTCAAGAGCGGCTGGTATTGCAGAATCCTGAACGTGTGGTTCGCAAGACTGAGGGCAAGAGATTTCAACGTTTTTATCAGCTGGCGGCGCCTAGAAAGAGAATTATCTCGAAGGAGCGAGAAAAAGAACATGAACGTGAGCACGTTTTTTAGTTTTGACATGAAACGTTTTTCAATGAGAATCGAAATATGATATCATCTAGGCATGTCTGGCCTTCCAAATTTTTGCTGATCTTTCTGAGTCTTACATTTCCATCTAGGTTGAGGAAATGCGCTATACGTTTGTGAATATGTATATGAATATCTATCCGTTCAATGTTTTTTTTTTGTATGAGGGATTTAAGGATATTGGGTATAAGGTTAAACTGATGTGCATTCATAGAGTTCTTAAAATTTTGGTAAGACATCGCAAAACTGTGGAGTTCGCAATGCTTATGTCAAAAAGGAAATTGTTTTCCTAATAGGCTCATTCAGTTTTATAACACATCTGCTCATGTGTACGTGAGTAACTCTTACAAGCTGCCGGGACCATTAGTTGTATGCTAAGTACGAAGTTGACAGTTAATGCTGCATAATTAAATAATTTGTCAGATAATTGCGAGAGGAGGGCCAGTAAAAATCATTTTGGTGTTGGCGCTTCTGGTAATCGTACTCAGAATTTCTGTGCAGTGGTTCATTCCACTTACCCCTGTTCCACTGAGATCCGTATACGATAACTTCGCACACGATTGGAATCTGATTAAGAAGTTGCAATGCTATTTCTGACCAGACATGTGGATTTAACTCAAATTTTGCTGTATTAACCTGGGCCAGCCAACATGACTAACAAACCAGCCCGGTCCTTAGCTAATTAGCTTCTTCAGTGACAGCTAATCGGCAAAAAAATCCCTGGAAGCAATCTCGTTCAAATCGAAATCAGGCTACGAATGCTAACTGTTTCTTAACAAAATGGCGAAGCATTTTACTATTCACCTCTTTTGGATGCCAGGCCACAGAGACATACCAGGGAATTGCAAGGCAGACGAGCTTGCCAGACAGGGCACTACCCTCGATATTCCACCGCCAGTAGACATAGGTATGCCCTTCGCTACATGTAATTTACAGATCAAACTGGATGTGATCATGAAAGCAAACTGCAGATCAAACATCAGCAGCATTATCGGCGAACTTACAGGACACTGTCCGATAGGCCAAGGCGCAAGAAGACTATGCCAATTCAACAATGACATCTGCAGAAGCTGCTCTGACGAAGAACAGGAGAAAAGTATTACAAAAGAGTATAGAACTACATAGAGTGCACCTGCGCTTCTCAAACAACGAATATTTTCTATGTGGGGTACTGATATTGATACCCCAATTCATATGATCTACGAAATTTCCCCTTCGCACTTACCGCCAGCGTCTGAAACGGCTTCAAAATTTTTATCGGTGATGCGCACTCTATGTACTTCTATACTCTTTTGTATGACTCACATTCTATGCTCTTGTACTGCTCTTTCAGTAAAAACGGAACTTCATCTGAGAGAGTACTCCTTCGGCAAATCTGGGTGAGCTGGCTTACATCAATTTCAGAAGCTTTCTTTCCAACATAGTTAGCTCTGAATGGTTCAATTAGGCGAACGAATTTAAGAAAGTCGACAGATCCATGTGGTACCACAACGGTAAATTATGGTGTATGTGTACATACACATCGCGTGCAGCCACTACAACCTTACCTAACCTAACCTAGCTTAACTAACTAACCCCAGTTGCGAATTTCAATTTGGTTGAGGTCGAATTCCACTTGTGCGCGCCACTCACTTAAGGTGAGGTCTGGATGGGAGTTATTCTTCGTTTAAAATCTCCCAGCACGTTTTTAACATGGAACTCTTGTCGGTCGCTCATAAGTTTTGTCGAAGAGCTCATAAAAGCAGTCTTTCGCTATATCACATTTTTCCTCTATTGGGGTGTGAGCGGATATACGGCTTACGTTGGCGAATTTGGCCTGGATGCGGATTGTTACAACGCGTTGGAAACATTAGACTTCTTGCCCAAGTCTGGCACTTATAACAAGCTATACAAACCATATAACACGGTCGATAGGAGATGTTACAGTTTTTCAACTTTTTGCTTGGTTCATCCTATCGTATTTCCTGGATGGTAGTAATGTCTTGCTAGTCGTAGTTCAGGGCTTCCGCTAGTTGTTCACCTGCACCTTTCCTGTTTCATGTACTCATATTCCAGGTGCGATACGAAAGACATTTTCCTTTTTACGTCAACAATAAAATCAGTCTTTTCCGATGCTCTTTTTTGCTTCGTACCAAGAGTTTTTTTCGGTGGGTGGATGTAAGCCCAAAGTACAACCAACAACCTGGATGACTAGTTCCAATTTATTGGATACCCCTAGGACACGAGGCCATCAGTTGCTGCTGTTAGCCTTTCGGTGAACCACCGCCTCTATTTAGGGGGCCTGACTTAGCCTTAACAATACAAAATGACGTGTTGTCCGACGTGTTGTCCACTTTGACCATCCTAACTGGGACTGAAGACTCCACCGTTGACTCTATCTTGTGAGTTCTTCCACTGCCGTCTTCTGATGGCAATTACTCTTGCGTGTTGGTCAGAAAACGACAAATGTAAGGCCTAAACAAATTTAGATGTTAAACCAGGGGTTCTCTATAGTTGAACTAAGAACTGTTCGCTTATCAGTCAAATGCACTAGACTTGATTAATAGCATGCGAAAGTCATGTCATTCACTTTTCACCTGAAGCCTTTCTTACCACATAGTATCCAAACAAGCAGATCTCCCAACTTTTAGCCGTTAGATCGCCGAAAATGAAGTCTGTTGTTAAGAATATGTTTCGCTCTATCAAAAACCACATGTTTGACTTCCCCAGTCTCCTGTTCGACTTTAAGACGCTTCCAATAGTGATTTGTTGGTTTCAATATCTCTCTTAGAAGTCCACAGTCTTTGAGTTGGACATCAAGCATATTTCACTCAATATATCTGATCAGTGAGATGATCTATTAAAATACATGTTAAGCAGATCTGTAGTTGACCACACTTCTTAAAAGACTGAAGCTGGTTAAAATGATTTTCCTGACCTCACAAATCAAGGTTGAGAAACAAAGCCGTTGCCAAGAAATTTTATTTCTACTCAAAAAGCTGCAATATATCTTACACAAACCACCTAAGCTCTTCGAATTTGTCACCTACATTTCCAATACGAACTTCTCCGACAAATTTACAAAAAAAAACAAATCTATACTCAAAATCGATTTTTTTTTCATCCAAAAAAAAGGTCTGGTAAACAAATCCTTGGACATCATAATTTCTCAACTCGACCCAGCAGCAATCCGCTTGACAAATGAACAAACATTTGGGAGCCAAAAAAAAAGGTAGCAACACAGTTAACAGAGCTGTCCTAAGCCATTTACATCATCAATCTCTGCCCCAAAAAGGAACAACAACAAAAAAATTGTCAACGCAATTTCCTAATCCAGTAGAAATTAAGAGAAAAAAGTAATTTCCCCCTACCCCCGAAAATAGGATGACAAAAAATTAAAAGTGTCCTCGAAGGAAATTTAAAACATTTATCTTGCTACCTAGGGACATTAATTGTTCGAAGCATGGAACCCGCTGCTGTTGGGCAAGTCGCCGCCGAAATGAATCCATTTCGTGTTCTCCCCCCAATAGCGGGGAATAAATTAACGCACAACACAAAGGAAAGGAAAAATTAGAAAACCCAAAGTGGTGTCCCGCCCTCTAATCCTGTACGTGTCGCTCTGTGAACACATGTAGTCGTAGTCGAGCTGGTCTTTTATTTCTACATAGCTGACCCTCGAAGGCGCGACATGGGCCTTTTCCATGGTGACGTGTTTACACTTTTCACCCAATTTCTCTTCTGGTCAACGCTATTGTTAGCCGGTGTGTCCTGCTGTGACGTCTCTATTTCGAAAGTATTAACGATATTCGATTACTCGATCCTTATCGAAGTGGGCATGCTTAGGGCTATGGTGGGTGCTTACTAAGAGCTGTGCATATGGTTAATGTGATTCGATAAGTAGTCGCGCTCCGACTACGGACCCGGTGCATTATTAATGATTTCACATTTTATAAGGCCGAATTGGGAATGCGATGTACCATGTACCCCTTTTTTAGGGTTAGGTTCGATTTTGAATTCGAAATTTACCTTCTGTCGCGACTTTGATGGGCTACCTGAAAGGGTGAATGCGTGTTTATATTTTAGTGGAGAACGACAAAAGTCGAGAGTAAGATGAGCGGAGAGAAAATTGATGTTAATTGGAGGTAATATTTTATGATTAGGGTTGTCGATTTGTCAGGACTTATGAAGTTGTTGGGACCAGGACTTTGTGTGGTGAAATGGTGGTTGGAGTAATTACAACTCTTTTATCAAACGTCCCGGGTTTTGGTGTAGCTGTGGAATAATGTCAAGTAAAACTTGAAACTCGAATTTGGAATAGATTTAAAATTAAAATTGACTACAGACTAACAACTTACAGGAGTGTGGGAACAAGTTGTATTTTTATTTTAACCCTTTGACGACAAATTAGACACATATGTCCAGTAATATTTTTTTACCGCCCGTGTAAAGTAAAGCAATAATTTAAATTGACCACGATTGGGACACACCGGGCCAAGTTATAGCTACCATTGAAAACCCTCATTGGAATTAATTTTTTTTACTTCTTGCGGCTTTTTTGTTAATTCAATCATTGGTGAGTTGGTGTCACAACAAAGCTTATGAATCTTAGAACATGATTAACTAAAAATATTTAAATTTCTGGTTATAGTTTTCGCAGAAAATAAATTTTTATTTTTCATTGATCAAAGTTTATTTTTTATGAAGTAATGATTACCATTCCTCCGAATTGAAATGGAATTTTCAGGAAATTCCTATTAGAAGCTATGGCAGTGACATTTCAATAACATCATGTGTTGCGTTCCAATAAAATTGTTGAATGATTGCTATAACTGGGGCCATATGTCCAATTTTTTTTTTCGTAGAAGGAGTAACCATTTTTAGCCTTAAAATATTGTGTTTCCGACTAAAAATCCACAAACAATTTTTGTACCTTTACCCATAGGGTCATATTAGTTTTGACATTACGTTTGTAACATAGAGAAATAATTTCGCTAGATATACCTCAAAGTATATGGATCGACTCAGAAACGCCAGCTGAGTCGATTAAGCCATATCTGTATGTCCGTCCTCCCGTCCGTCCGTCCTTCCGTCTGTGTGTCACCGATTTTTGGGCTTTAAATTTTGGGCCAGATTTGTGAAATTTGGTAAACAGACTCTATATTTGACGATGCAGAACAAGTGTAAAAAACTTTGAAATCCGCCCACTGTTTAGAAAAACGTAGTTTTAGGCCAAACCATTCAAAATTTTGAAAAATCTTTTGAACAAGATATCTAGGCAATCTTAATGTCTATAATTTGTCTATACAACATTTTTTGCGACGCCCACTTTTTGGGGGCGTTTTCAGTAAAAAACGTTTTTCATTAAAATTTTAAACATTTTGAAAATTTTGTTGATGCAAAATCATTGGTTATGATGTTATAAATATTTCTTCAATATATCATGTTCCATATATACCATACCATATGCAGGAGAAAAACGTTGTTTTTGGTCGAACATACAAGATTTTAATAAACTGTCTGAACAATATGTTGCGACAATTTCAATTTTAATATATCTTACCCATAAAATCCACATTTAATGGATATTAATTCAAAGGATGGGATGGGATAGGGTATTAAACGATCCACACAGTGTTATTTTTTTAAACGAACTCATTTGTTTTTTTTTAATTGCCAGCGCAAATTCTTTGTCCTCAAATGGTTCTATTCTTCTCGGACCATTTGTGTCCATTCGCTTTCGAAGTTCCAGAAATCTTTAGTTACTGATGGACAGTGTTGACTGTGTGAATGTCACTGCTGGTATGATTCGTCAATCAAACTAACTCCTCCTCATATATATATTGTAAGCACTTTCAGAACCGAATGCTTTCAAATACAATTCAACTTCATCGTCATCAAAAGTCGTAAAGGATGAATTTTTCTCCTGTATCTGTTGAAAATTTGATAGGTAGTGCGGTTCATTTCCTAAAACCGTACTTATAGTAGAAAACGCAATATAAAACAATCGAAAAAAGCCTTCTCCAGAGTGTCATATCGGTTGAGCCTCGTGCAGTATGATCCATTGCTCCAATCTGCTGGATTCACCTCTAATGCCATATTATTCAATTATAAGGGCCCAGTTATAGCTATCATTCAACAACTTCATTGGAACACAACACATGATGGAATTGAAATGTCACCGTCATAGCTCCTTATAGGAATTATTGGAAAATTCAATTTCAATTCGGTGGAATGGCAATCACTACTTCACTAAAATAAATCTCGATCAGTGAAAATTATGAAGGGAATGGAACACAACACATAATGGAATTGAAATGTCACTCCCATAGCTTCTTATAAAAATTATTGGAAAGTTCCATTTCAGTTCAGTGGAATGGCAATAATTACTTCACTAAAATAAATCTCGATCAGTGAAAATTATGAAGGGAATGGAACACAGCACATGATGGAATTGAAATGTCACTCCCATAGCTTCTTATAAAAATTATTGGAAAGTTCCATTTCAGTTCAGTGGAATGGCAATAATTACTTCACTAAAATAAATCTCGATCAGTGAAAATTATGAAGGGAATGGAACACAACACATGATGGAATTGAAATGTCACCCCCATAGCTTCTTATAGGAATTATGGAAAATTCCATTTCAATGCGGTGGAATGGCAATCACTACTTCACTAAAATAAATCTCGATCAGTGAAAATTATGAAGGGAATGGAACACAACACATGATGGAATTGAAATGTCACTCCCATAGCTTCTTATAAAAATTATTGAAAAATTCCATTTCAGTTCGGTGGAATGGCAATCATTACTTCACTAAAATAATTCTTGATCAGTGAAAAATACGAAGTGAT
Organism: Rhingia rostrata; assembly: GCA_949824845.1. Lineage (NCBI taxonomy): Eukaryota > Metazoa > Arthropoda > Insecta > Diptera > Syrphidae > Rhingia > Rhingia rostrata. Next base: position 141,457,321 of record OX463756.1, on the reverse strand, counting down.
TTCCTGCGAAAACTATAAATAGAAATTTAAATATTTTTTGATAATCATGTTCTAAAATTCATAAGCTTTGTATTGACACCAACTCGACAATGATTTAATTAATAAAAAAAGCCGCAAGAAGTAAAGGAAAATTTCCAACGAGGTTTTTAGGGCTGTAACTGGGCCCTAACTCTTTAGTGCTCACTTCCTTGTGTCCAACGCATTTTCAAAAACAAAAGCTTATTTCAGAATGTCTTGTCGGTAAACTCTGTTTCTCTGACCTGCTGGTGTCCGTAATGGCCTGTCCAGCCTATAGGGTAGATTTGGGTACGTTTTAACACTTTTTGTTTTTAAAATTGATAAAACCTAATAGATTAGAATTATTGATCTGTAAATTCCACTCACATTAAGTGGTATTGAAATTTGATTTCAAATAATATTTGGTTAATTGTAACACGGCTATTGTGGGTTGAGTCGGTAGAGCGAAAATTATGGGCGATCCAGAGGCTTGCACTGCTTCTTCGCTGGCTACAAAGTTTGGAGAGTTACCCGCTATTTGGTAATTTCTCCACCACAGTTTTGCTGTCGGTTGGACTACAGCAGCCGTTGAATTGGCAAGTTACCAAATTATTGTTGTGTGAATAAAACGAGTTGTTTAATTATTTAACAAAATTAAGGTTTATATTATTGTTGTGTGAATAAAACGAGTTGTTTAATTATTTAACAAAATTAAGGTTTATATTGAACCAATTTTTATTTAAATTTTATAATTTATTTAAAGAGGTCGATAATTGTTTTTATTTGCTTGAAAATATTTATATTAAATATTTATTCTCAACCACTATTGGTTCTAATGCTCAAAAGTCCCACCTTTATGGGGCAGTTTTGGTCTTGGAAGGGGCATTTTTGAACAGCAACTTTTTTTTTGTGAATAAAGCAAACTTAGTTTTATTTTAATTTTTATTCATTTACTTTCTGTTACAAAGAGAGAGATATTGTTTTCGTGAAAATTTTCGACCTCGAGATTTCGATTGATTTTAACATTGCGATGATAGCGGGACCCAAAGAAAGTGTTTTTTTTTTGGAATTCCTTCCGTCGGTTCGTCGGTCCGTTTGTCCGTACTGCTGTCTACAGCCTCAACGACTTGACCGATTTTCTTAAGTTGTTGCTGGTACTTTTGCTTTTAATTCATTTTTTATTTACTTAAAATATTAACTTAATATTAGACAAAAATGCTTAAATCTAACTTATCAATAACATATCTACTTAATCTAACTTATCGGCCCATAGCGGGCGCTATAAGCTTATAACTAACATTTTTCTTTTGCTTTTCAGCTTAAATTTGTCATTTGCTTTTTATTATTAATATTAAGACATTTAATTGATTTTTCAAAGAAAAAATTAAAATTTTAAACAGTAAAATTTTTTTTTGTTTTATATAAAAACTTAATCTAGACTAAAACTAACTTAAACTACTTAAGACTAGTTAAACCTAACTAACACTACTTAGTTGTTGCTGGTACCTGTCATACAAATATTATACATAACCCCAATTTTCTCGAAAAAGGCTCTAACGATTTTGATAAAATTGAGTATGTACTATAAGCATATTCGTTTCAACAAAACTGCATACGCATTTTTTTCCGAAAAACTCCATATAACAGATTTGCATTTAGGCCATATAAAGAAAATAGTCAATCGCCAAATATTTTGGTAAATTGAATAAAATTAAATGTATAAACTACTATTACAGTTTCCATGAATTCCACATAAATAGTTTTTGCCCAACTATCCCTAATCCCAATTTTCAGTTTTGGCCAATTACAGAAAATCTTAATTATACACGTAGACACCACCGATTCCTTTAAATTCCGGAATACACGTTCGTTTAATCACATTTATATCATTTTTAGCATTAGTAATCAAAATGGCTATTACCTATTGTGTACTTTGACCAAATTATGAATATCGTCAAATTCTCTCATGCTTGGGATTTGATCTAATGTCCAACTCGCCGGGAAAGAGAAAGTTGCATACTACCCAGTCGTGCACCCACCACCAGTTTTTTTTTTTATAAAAACATGAAAGAAAAAACATTGGGATTTGATCTAATGTCCAACTCGCCGGGAAAGAGAAAGTTGCATACTACCCAGTCGTGCACCCACCACCAGTTTTTTTTTTTATAAAAACATGAAAGAAAAAACATTGGGATTTGATCTAATGTCCAACTCGCCGGGAAAGAGAAAGTTGCATACTACCCAGTCGTGCACCCACCACTAGTTTTTTTTATAACAACAAATAACAAACTTAAAATTCATACTTGATACAAAAACGACCAAGACTAAAAAAATAAACTTAAAGTTCATATTTTATTTATATCACATTTGTTTGTTATAAGAAAGCAAATAATTATAATAAACATAACATAGAAAAAATAAAATTCCTACCATTTAATCTTCTCAGGTCGTGTTGAATGTCGGTTAAATTTTATCTACTGGCTAGTTTTTAACATTTCTTCGGGGTAGACAAAAAATAGCTTTTTGCTATGTCAAAAATAATTTCCCAAAAGAATTGAAACAAAATTCCTTTCTTTTTATTCCCGTTTTAAGAAAAATTCGGAATAGATTTCAGAGAAATCATCAAAAAACCCGTAATTATTTAATATTATTAGTAACAAAAATATTGCTGCATGATTTGTTTTCATGACAAGTGCCAGGCCACACGTTCATTGGAATGACAATCATCTCCAACGACACAGGTAGATTTTATGTGAGCCAGAAAGGAAAACTAGGATTACACTAAAAATCCACCGAGAATCCAATTCAAACTGAATTGTCGGTGTCGGTGTGGGCATGAACGTTTTTATTCCAAACCATTTTATCGTGATAAAAAACAAATCTTCAATGGCCACAATTCCCACAAATGGCTTTAAAAAATAAAATTTAACAATCTGCATCACGCAATTTTTTTAGCAATTGACATGCGCCAGACTATAATGCAACAAATACTACCCAAGTATTTAAATAAATGAATGGCTTAGCTAATTTGCAGCCTGGTGTGTATCCGCCTTAACGAGATAGGTACACATAGCTTGTATATATTTTATAATACTGATAAAGAGTCTCATGCGAGCAAAAAAGCTCTAAAAAAAAGTATCATAACAATACCTACTGACCTAAGCTAAAGCACAGCCAGTCTCGTATCTTCCACTTGTGGAAAAATCAATCACAAAAGCCACCATACACTGCGAAACAAATCTTCACGTTACATAAACGCTTTAGCTACAGCAATGTGAAGCGATAAAAACACGCAGATAGTAATGTTAATCAAATGTAGAAATGAAAACCCGTATCCTACACCACTTACACCGAATGAACGATCAAACAGGGCATCTACCATATGCGATTTAGTTGTACACCCATCAGATGTGAGTCGATTAAATGATTAGGCAGGTACTACTGGTTTTGTTGTTTGTATTTCATGTGTGACAATAATTATATGTGTGTAGCTTAGGGGAGTGTGGGATATCATAATTATTATCCATTCGGTGAGATTTTTTTTATTAAAATTCATTTGCGTTGTACTTGCCTAAAATAATTTTGTTTGCTCACCTATAAGCTGCACTTTCCTTTTCAGGTGGTTAATAATACACTACTCCATAGGAGTGCGTTGGTTTTGACACATAGTTTGTAACATAGGTATTGAAAAATAATATAGAGTCAGACATAAATAAAAAAATATCTGGATCGAATCGGAATTGAAAGCTGAGTTGCTATATCGGTCCGTCTTTCAACAATTTTTCGGCCTTAGACCGTGTGTCAATTGTGTTAGGACTCAGTTATAGCGATCATTGAACAACTTCATTGGAACACAACATAACCTAAACAACAACCTAACCCAGCTTGTAAATGAGCCGACACGCATACCGGATATTAACAGTCAAGCCGCCAACACCCTGGACTTGTTTCTTACCTCTCACCCTGATAAATACATCATCAATGTATTATCGCCTCTAGGTTCGTCAGACCACTGTATCATATCAACAAATTTCTCGTACTCCAACCACACAGTTAAAGAGCAAATTCCCAAAAAAACCGTATGGCAATACGAGAAAGCCAATTGGGAAGCATTAAACAGTTTTTTTAGGAATTTTAACTGGTCACTATGCTTCCTCGATAGTGACGTGGATGCTGCTGCTGATATGATTTCAAATATCATTCTCTCTGGTATGAGATCTTTTATTCCCAACAGAATTAAGAGTATCAGACCAAAGGCAAAAGGGTGGTATGACTTGAGCTGCAAAGAAGCTATCAGGTTGAGAGAGACAAACTTTCGGTTGTACAAGACCAACCCAACAGAGGAAAACCGAGCAAAATTCAAACAAGCCAGAAATGACTGTAATGCCCATTTAAAGCGTGTCAAATTCCTCTATGACCGAACGTTGAGGCAAAAAATTCTACAATGTCCCAGAGGTAGTAAAAACTTTTGGTCATTTGTTAAAAACATAAAAAATTCGGCATCAACATCAATTCCGACGCTCATTCACAATGACATTCCAGCTGTCAGCTCTTTAGACAAAGCCAATCTGCTTGCTGCCCATTTCGCAGCCAACTCTACATTGCCAGATTGTGTTCAGTCTCCTCCTGTACTTGAGAACGTAGATCATTCTATGGGACAAATTCACTTTCGTACTCGTACAGTTGCAAGAGTTTTATCTGATCTTGACATACATAAATCCGCTGGTCCAGATGGTATATCCCCCATCATTCTGAAGAGGTGTTCTTCTACGCTAGCAAAACCACTGCGTAAGCTTTTCTATCTATCCTACTCATCAGGACTCTTTCCGAGTAGATGGAAAACAGCATTTGTCCAGCCTGTACCAAAAAAAGGCGAATCTTCTTCTCTCTCCAACTACCGTCCAATTGCACTTACGTCCCTTCTTTCCAAGGTCATGGAAACGCTGATAAATCGTCAGCTTATGAAATATCTCGAAACACGAAAACTTCTCAATGACCGGCAGTATGGTTTTCGCAGCAACAGGTCTACTGGTGATTTGATGACATATCTCACCGAAAAGTGGAACCAATCAATTCACCATGGTGGCGAAAGCAAGATTGTTGCGCTTGATATTTCAAAGGCATTTGACAGGGTTTGGCATCAAGCCCTTTTGTCGAAAATGCGTGCATTTGGAATCGACGAAAAACTTCTTCTATGGATTAGACATTATCTTTCGAAACGTTCAATTCAAGTTGTTTTGGATGGTTTCAAGTCTGTAACTCACCAAATAAATGCTGGTGTCCCTCATGGCTCAGTTTTGTCTCCGACTCTCTTTCTCATTTTTATAAATGATCTCCTGTCTGTAACTTCTAATCCAATTCATTCCTTCGCTGATGACAGTACCCTCAGCTTCTCATATTCGTTTACAGGTCCTCGTCCCTCACCTTCGAACGTGGACTCTAAACGTCAAAATATGTTAAGCTCATTGAATTCCGACCTTGACAGCATTATCAAATGGGGTAAATCTAATAGAGTGGAATTCAATGCTTCCAAAACACAATGCTGTCTTCTGTCATTAAAGCGTAACCAAAATCTAGAGCCATTATCCATGAATGGCACTTACGTCGAAGAAACCGAAAAGCTTTCCATGCTAGGTATGTGTGTTAGTAACGACTTACGTTGGAACGATCACATATTCGAAGTCGCTAAAAACGCAGCGAAATGTCTAGGTTTCCTAAATCGATGTAAGAAATATTTCACCCCCTCTGATCTGGCCACAATATATAAAGCGTTTATACGCCCAAAACTTGAATTCAACGCCCATGTCTGGTCAGGTGCACCAAAATCAACATTGTACCTACTAGATAGGATTCAAACACGTGCGAAAAAACTTATAGGAGACATAAGAATAGCGAACACCTTAGTTTCGCTTGAACACCGTCGAAACATCTCCTGCCTTACCTTGTTTTATCGCTATTTTAACAACCAATGTTCAAATGAAATAGCCAGCTGCATTCCTCCCATTCAACAATTCAGCCGCAATACTCGTTACGCAATGAATGCAAATCAGTTTACCCTCAAGCCTATCTTCGGACGTACGCTGAAATATAGAGATTCATACATAAACCGAACAACACGAATGTGGAATGCTCTACCAAACTCTGTTTTTCCTCTCCATTATAACTTACAGACATTTAAAACCAATGTGCATCGGTATCTCCTTTCTTCTTATCCCTAATTTCCTTTACGCCCGCACTGTGCTAAAACATATAAAGGGTATTCATAACCCCTTGAGTGCGCGCAAATTATAAAAAAAAAAAAAAAAAAAAACATATGATGGATTTGAAATGTCACTCCCATAGCTTCTTATAGGAATTATTGGAAAATTCTGTTTCAGTTCGGTGGAATGGTAATCATTACTTCACTTAAATAATTTTGATCAGTGAAAAATATGAAGTGATTTTCTGCGAAAACTATAATTAAAATTTTTAATATTATTGGATAATCATGTTCCAAAATTCATAAGCTTGGTTTTGACATTAACTCGCCATTGATTGAATTTATAAAAAAGCCATATGAAGTAAAAAAAAGATTTCCAATGAGGGTTTTCAATGATAGCTACAACTGGGCGCTTAAAATGGAGGTTACATTTTATGCACTGGCTATTTTTTTACATGTCTGCATGGGTAAACAAAAAATTGGCTTTTGCTTTGTATATTGGATTCAATAAGATTTTATTTTAATACTTATTTCAATAAGTTCGCAACAGAATTGAAACGAATTTCCTTTCTTTATATTTCCTTGTATTTAAAAAATGCCGAATAGGTTTCAGAGAGATCATCAAAAAGCCTTAACTTTTTATTATTATCAGTAATAAAAATATTGTTGTATGATTTGTGTTAATTATAAAGGGTGTCTGTAGCTATAGCTATCATTGAAAACCATCATTTGGAATTTTCTTTTACCCCATTACGGCTTTTTTTAAATTCAATCTTTGGCGTATTTTTAACAAAAAAAAGCTTGTGGATTTTGTTGTTTTCGCCATATTTTGTATACCCTATCCCATAGGGGTATATTAGTTTTGACATTAATTATACCATATCCCATTGGGGTATATTAGTTTAACATTAAGTTTGTAACATAGTGAACTAATTTCGCTAGATATACCTCAAAGTCCGTCCGTCCGTCTGTGTGTTGCCGACTTTTGGGCCTTAAATTTTGAGATAGAGTTCTTTAAATTTGGTATACAGACTCTCTATCCGACGGAGCATAACAAAAAAAGTAGTTTTAGACCAAACCATTTGAACCAACCATTTGAAAAAGTGTCTGAGCAAGATATCTAAACAATCCTATTGTATGGGACCTATAATCCACGATTATGCTTTCCATCTTTCTCACTCCTCAGTAGGTATACCAAATGTCAAAAATTAGCCACTGGCTAAAATTTTGTGTCAAACACATCCTTAGTTGTAAAGTTTAGCGGATGAAATTATGTAGATGAACACTTTGTTGCTCAAGTGTACAAATTTTAAATACCCGCCCACCTTAGAAAATAAGTCGTGCTTCGTCAAATCATCAGAAATTTAAGATTTAATCTATAGTAAGCATAAACCTACACCTTGGTAGATAGGTTAGGTAGGTATAGGGGATCATTATGAACTCAAGTAGCACTGATGTACCTTTTTGTTACCACGACTCGTGTAACGTTTGTTATGATGATTATTGAGGATGTCATACAAGCGGTATCGATATCCAGACTGTGAGGTTTAGAAAGCGGATAAGATCTTGTATACTTTTGCCCGAGATATCGCTAAGGTTGTCAAAGAATGGTCCGCAACTGCATTGGGTGCTTGGGATCCATAGTTTGGCCGCGTGGTCTCCAATTGATCAGTGTCCCGTAAATATCGCCGTAATTCTTGCGATATCTCATCGCGTTCTCTTCATTTGTATATCTTTATTTCGTCAACACAACGTTTTTGCAGGCCTTTTTTGCGTAAAACTGTTTTTGGTGCATTTTAACTACATTTGAAACAAAACTTTCAATGAAAATATTTTGAGAATAATGCTACGAACATTTCGTCTATAGATCATTTTAACCCGACGCCCATTTTGTTGGGGGCATTTTTCTAAAAAAAAAAACGACCGCATTATGCTGCGCCGAAATACGACCAAATAATGGCATCGAATTGGCCGTTGCACCACCCAGCATAAATGGCTGGCAGAAAAATCCATTTTGGTAGCAAAAAATATTGACGTCGACGATTTGAACTTCAAGATACAGCAGTCGTTTCCAGGATACAATACAAATCTGTAAATCCTGTTTGCAATGTAAACGAAGCAGTGCAGAGTTTTTAATTTACTCAATTTCCCACGTGTGCCACCACACCGTCTACGGAATTTGAAAGTCGGACATTGCTTCCAGCAGATAAAGTGTACAATTTTTTTTAAAATCCGTCCAGTGATAACCACATTTTTCCAAAAGGCCTAACGTTTAAGAATTTTAGAAAAAATGTCTGAATAACATATTTCGTTTACATAAAGTTTAAGCCACGCCCACTCTGTGAAACGTTTTTATTACAAATTAGATTTTCGGTCACATTTTAAAGAGATTTGAAAAAAAAACTATCAACGCAAAAACATAACATTACTATATATGTGTCATCTATAGACCAGTTTTTTAACTCACGCCTACTTTTAGGGCGTTTTCTTATAAAATCGATTTGTATCCCCTTCTCCATAGCAGATGCAATAGAAATATTTTGTTTTTTGTCAAACCAAATAAGATTTTGATTATCTATCTGAGCAAAATATATTTTGGCGATGGCATTTTCTATGTCCCATCTTCGTAAAGATTTTGACCACTACTACTATTCGGGTATGTTTAATTTAAGGATGGAATGGAATAGGGTATTCTACGATTCGCACAGCGGATTGAAGCCTTCTCAAATGATTTTTTAAGCAACCAAAATATTAACTAGGAATTTTTTAAATTGCAAAACAATGTATGCCGGGTCAGCTAGTAGTAGTTGTATAAAATGTTAAATCAAAATCGTTAGAGCCGTTTTTTTTAAATGTTTGTGCATAATTTTCAAATGGCAGGTACAGTAAATATAATGGCTAACAATAAAAAAATAATTGGCTAGAAATATGACCAAAAAAACAGTCTGGATACGAAGTTTGAAGAAAATCGGTCAAATCGTTTAGGATGGACGGAATTCCAACAAAAAAAAAAACACTTTTTTGGATGTTAGAGTCAGTAAAAATCTCGAAGCCGAACACTTTTACGAAAGCAGTGCCTTTCCCTTTATAAGAGAAACTTAAAAAATGGCCAAGAATTGTCAACAAAAAGCGTGTAAAAAGCGAAAAAAAATCGGTCAAGCAGTTTGGGCTGGAGAGACTTGCGCAGTTTTCGTGATGCCGCAAAAATTCGAAAGTTCAGATTTTTACAATTTCTTATGTTTTGAGATACAAAAACGGATTTTTTTCATGTTTGCCTCCTGGAGCCTATTATTGACACTGGAGCACAAACTACCTGGTCGAATTGACTTTTTCGGTTTTGTGTGATATTTGTTGTTCTACAGAGGGGTCTTATCTCTAAAATTGATGGTACCTCCCATATAATGGAACTGTTGAAACTCGATTATCTTGCCTAATAGCTAAGCTAAATTCGTTCCTTAAGATGTCGATATGGAATGGTAGGTACCCATTATCGATAAATTTTCTCAAAACAACTTGGAGGCCATAACTTTACTAAAATTACACTTCCAGTTTTCACTAAAATTTATAAGAATCTTAAAACAGCTTTTGTAGCCAGCAACTTCTACATATGAGAAATAAAATCTGATGTGAGGATCGTTTGATAACCTTTTCCATCCTTAAAATGAATATCCCCAAAATGTGGGCTTTAATGCGATGAATTATGGAATGTGACATTGTCACAACATATTGTTCGTACGGTTTATCAAAATGTTTTGCGGTTCGACAAAACTTTTGCAAATGCATTGGGGTACGGTAGTCAAATAGTTTTTGTAGGACCACGCCTCCGAAAAGTAGGCGTGGGTTAAAAGGATAAATGAACGAAATGCTTATTTTATCATAAACAAGGATATTGCATCAAATATTTCGAATAATTTAATAAAAACGTTTTTTACTGAAAACGCACAAAAAAGGGGGGTGGCAAACAATGACAAGACATTCAGATTGTCGTAATATGTTGTTCAGGTTTTTTTTCAAATTTTCTTCCGACTTGGACATAAAACCACGTTTTTCTTAAAAGGAGGCGTGGCTTTGGGTGGATTTCAAAATGTTTATACTTGTTGTGGGAAATAACGAGCACGTGTACCAAATTGCATTATTCTAGCTCAAATTTTAAGACCTTAAAATTGGTGACGTACATACGTGACGAACGGACAGACATGAATTAACTGACTCAGCTATCGATTCTGAATCGATCCATATACCCTAGGGTATATCTACCTAAATTATGTCTCTATGTTACAATCCATGCATCCAAACCATTATACTCCTATGGGATATAGTATAAAAACAAAGTTTCAACAAAATCCAATTTTTGCTTTTCGAGAAAAAGGTAAACTTTTCACACCCTATCCCATAGCGGTATGTTAGTTTTGATATTAAGTTTGTGACATAGAGAATTAATTTTGCTAGATAGAACTCAAAGTATATTGAACGACTCAGAATCGCTAGCTGAGTCGATTAAGCCATGCCTGTCTGTATGTGCATCGGTCCGTCCGAGTGTCACCGATATTTGGGCCTTAGATTTCTATTATTTCTATCCAACAGAGCAGAACATTTGTAAAAAATTCTTAAATTCCGCCCACTACGGCGCCTACTTTTAATAAAATCGTTCTTTTTGGCAAAATGGTAAAGAATTTTGAAAAAGTTTGTGAACAAGATATATAGACAATCCACGTCTATATTTCGTCTATTCTATACAAAGTTTTTGTCAAGCTCACTTTTTGTGTCGTTTTCAGTAAAAAACGTGTTTTTTGTCGAAGTGTACAAGAATTTTATAAACTGTCTCAACAATATGTTGCGACAAAATTTAAATTTCCATATTTCATCGTCATAAAGCCCTTATTTTGGAATATTCATTTTAAGGATGGGATGCGATAGGGTATTTAACGATCCGCAAAGCGGTTTGTAGCCTTCTTACATATTTAAGTTTTGTTTACTCCTCCCAACAATTTACGAAATTCGGTAAAAATTCTATATTTTGTTTTCGAGAAATGACTAAACTTATGGGTTACCGTTAATATCATTTTGAGGAAAAAAAAAATATATGTGCAGCTTTCTAATACGTGTCTGCTCCATCTATGTTTAAACATTTAAACAAAACCCCGATAACAGATTCCAGACTTTGGAAAGCTGACATAAATTAAAAAAAAAAAAACTAAAACGTTTTCAGACAAACAAACGAATTTGTAAAAATCTCAACTGGGAATTTTCGTGCCATCACAATACTTTCCTATACTACGTCTACTGTGGAAGTAAAAATGTACGCCACCTATTTAGGAAGGGATTTTATGGCATACATTTTTTTATTTAAAAGAGTTGAAAGAAATGCAGTTAATTGCTTCCAAAAAAATATTTTATATCTTAAACAATGTACGATTATTGTACTTTAGCCAAATCTTTTTCCATGTAGAATTGACAAGTATAATGACTAATCACAGAGTCGACATGTTAGCAGTACTCGCACGCCAATCGACCTCACTCTCCAAATGTTTTACTGTTTTTTTATTCTTTTTTTGCTCTTTTATACTAAACGCAGACTAACTTCTAAAAAGCTTTGCCAAATAGAGAACCGGTTGAAGCCATTAGCGGCATTCATCAAGTGACTTTGCTTCGTTGCGGTTGTTTAGTGTGTTTTACTTTGCGAAAATAGTATCTACTGCCGAAGTGTGCGTAGACTTTTGAAAAATTGTGTGTTTTTTTTTTTAAATTATTTATTATTTTTGTAAACACTGTTTAATTCGGCGTCAGAAATGTCAATTAAACTGCAGATTAACGGCAAACCATTTACAGGCAAGTGTTATGTGAATTTATTGAATGTATTTACACTTTTTGACCAAGGGATCAATTTTTAGTCAATTTGAGCACCCTTCCGCCTGATGTTACATTGAACACCTTTATTCGGGAGCATGCCGGTCTATCGGGTACGAAATTCATGTGCCTGGAGGGTGGCTGTGGTGCATGTATATGCGTCGTTAAGGGATTACATCCAGTCACCGGCGAGGAACGCACTTGGGCTGTAAATTCGGTGAGATTCAGATTACAACAATGAGGTAAAAATAAAAATTTTATTGTGATTTCCAAATTGCAGTGTCTAACTCTACTAAGTTCCTGTGCCGATCATGAAATCACCACCATCGAAGGAATTGGCAACAAGCGCGATGGATACCATCCAATTCAAAAGCGCCTGGCCAAACTAAATGGCACTCAATGTGGATATTGCTCACCTGGTATCATCATGAATATGTACGGAATTTTAGAATCCCAAAAGGACAAGATTACCATGGAACAGGTTGAAAACGCTTTTGGTGGAAATATTTGTCGTTGCACTGGCTATCGACCAGTGCTGGATGCAATGAAATCGTTTGCTACCGATTCCAACATTAACATTCCAGAAGAGTGCAGGGATATCGAAGATCTCTCCACCGCCAAGTGTCCAAAGACAGGACAAAAGTGCAATGGGGGCTGTAATGGGGCAGCCAAACGTCCTCCAATGCGTTATGACGATGGTTCCGAATGGCACTGGGCGAAGACTTTGGAGGAGGTCTATAGCATACTCGCCAAAGTGGGACAGGAAAAGTACATGCTGGTGGCTGGTAACACTGCGCATGGTGTATATCGTCGTGCGCATGATATAAAATATTTCATCGATGTAAACAACATTCCTGAACTGCATTCTCATTCAATGGATGCATCCGGTCTAACCTTAGCTGGTAATATAAGCCTTACTGAGGCTATGCAGATTTTTGAGGAGAACTCTCACAAACCTGGATTCGAGTATTTCAAGCAGCTCTGGCACCATTTCGATTTGATTGCCAATGTTCCAGTTAGAAACGTAAGTATCAATCAAATAAAGTTTGTCTCTTATCTAGAGTGTCTGTCTGTCTTATCTAAAGCGTTTATTGGCTATGCCAAACAGAATATGACCTAGGCATGTGTGTAGGTACGCATAGTATGTACATAGTCAAGTTATTGTTTATAATCGTTAGCGGCAAACATGTACACAATGGAATTTTGCGGGAACGTACTGATGGCAAGCATTTAGTGAAAATTGGACACTGCATGGTCCAAAAATATCTCAAAATTCGCGTACTTTTTCTCAGCTATTTTCGTCTCCATAAAAATGAAGAAAAAATGTCGTTTATATTGTTTTCTCTGTCTATCGTGTATTTCTAGTATTGCGAACAAATTTAAGTGTTTATTGTTGTGATTTACTTTAAAGTACAACTCACACATTCATAGGGAAATGTGAAGATAATATTCTTAAAGTAATTAACAATGACTTGCAGTTTGTTGAGAATGCTTATGAGAATATTAATAATACACACTATTTTTATGTTACCTAACTTAGGTAATTATTCCAAACAAAACATGACTGACAAACGGACTTACACTTATAGGGTGATAAGTAGGTATTTATAGATTGAAACATTCCTTAGTAAAGAGAGTATTGATGATCGCATCAGTGCTCTCAGAGCCGTTTACTCTCAGTGCCGGAATAGTTTAGTAAATCTAAAAAAAAAAAATTATTAAAAAGGAATGAAACATGACGTACATAAGCTTTGTATTCTCAGTTTGTTGTCGTAATACCGATCGCGTATGGACAAAAATCCGGTAGATGGTCAAAACTTGGTTTTGCGACTTGACTATTATATTTACAATCTGATGTGCAACCAATTTCATAAAATTAAATTTTTTTTGGGCGATGGTTTGACCATTTTTTTTAGAAGTTTCACGGACTGGATAGTTGTTATAATTTTATTATATAGATAGACCAACCGATGTTCATACTTGTACGCACTCTCGCAGCTACTAAGCAATTTATTCGAAAATAAAAAAAAATCCTCCAAACTTATGATTATATCCCATAGGGGTTCATGAAATTTGAATTTCAGTTTATGACACAGAGAAATATTTAAGATAAATATACCGTAAGGCACTGGATACACTCAAAATCGCAAGCCTAGTCGTTCTAGCAATGTCCGTCTATCCGTTCGTCTGTACTAAACCGATTTTAAGTTAACTTACTAACTAAGGTGACGCTAGTGTCCGGAATAAACCTTGGCATCAACCAACACGCCTCTTCAAATAAACCGGTCCTGAGCTAACTGTCTGCAGTTGCGCACTAAAAATAAGTTGAAGTCGGGTTTTACATGCGTTAAGTGACACACAAGTAGAAACCGACTTCAACTAACTTGCAGAGCGCAACTGCAGACAGTTAGGCGAGATTTTCCTGTAATAAGTTGGCTGGGAATCAAAAACTCTGCGAGGTGCCTATTGGTGCACCTTCGTCCAATGCGACATTTTATGACTAGGGGTACGTTTTTAGTTAAATTTCCATCTCCATGATAGCCCGTCAACGAAAATGGGACCGAAGGTTTTTCGAAAAATTTTCTCCGCAAATCGACCAAGGATTTCTTCATCCACTTTGGAGACGGTTCATGCTTCAGCACAGAAGTGTCCTTTCGTGCTTATAGCATACACTTGGTCGTATCCTTATTTACTGATAAACCCATTTTTGCCGCTTCCTTCGCTATACTAGCAAACGTGGATATGACAGCACGTTGTCTACGAACAAAGATTATAAAGTGTTTTTTTAGAGGTATAGAACTTCGAATTGAAATAAAACACAAGAAAATATTTGTAGTGTCCATTAATTTGGCTTTTTTATGAGGATAATTTTATGCCACTAATGTTTAAATATAGTTTCTGGCATGTAGCCCCCGCGACTGGTTCGAATAAAGCTAAATCTAGATGTCCAATTTTCAACCAATATTTCGGGCATTAGTATGTCGTCAATAACGCCACGAATGTTGGCTTCCAAGTTCCCTAACGTGTCTGGTTTCGTGCGAAAACGATCCCTGGTCATCCGAATTAATTGCACTGATGGACGATTATGTTGACCATAAAATGGACGGAGCTTGCGGTTAACCATTATTGTCGAACCATTATTTTCGAAATAAATTTGCACGATTTGCAAGCGTTGTTCGTTTATCAACCTGTTAATGATGAAATGGCAAACCAAACTGAAAATAAATGACATTAGAGTTGCCCGATTCAGTTTTATTTCTATCCGAAAAACCAATCTCTAAAAAAAACACCCGTTAGTTGCACCGATTCATGAAAGATTGTGCCTCTGTTCTTGGCTTTGATCCTCTTCAGAATGAGATTGAATCTTATTTTGATATCGAATAAGTTGGTGACGTCGTTTCCAACCCTGATGGAGCAGCGAGAATTCTCCATCGTCATCCTGCACAGACGGACGAGTTTGAGCGCTATACCAAAACTATACATAGCTCTGTACATAGTTCGTCTCTAAAAATTGTGCCGTATGCAACTTTGAAATCATAAATAGGTAGTGAGCATCGATTTGGACTTTTTAAGTTTTTTCCAGGATCTGCCGAAGTGTGGACTTTTTTGGCTTAAAACCACACTGATAAGGGCCGATTAGGTGGTTGGTGATCCGTTTCCGGTGTTCATATATAACGGCAGATAGTATTTCGTAGGAGATGTTTCGAAGACGTATGCCTCTGTATTTGGCGCAATTCAGAGGGTTTCTTGTGGATCTGGCAAACGATGCTGTGGTACCATTCTACAGGCATGCATTTATCCGACCAGATTTGGCTTATAAGTTGATGGATGTTTGCCGAAATCCGTCATTTTTGGCGGTCTTTTATTGCTTTTATTTTATATTGCTATCGACACTTCACTTAGGTCGGATGGCTAGTAGTTTTCGCCTTCGTCGCCAATATTGAATGGTTCATTCTGCCTGACAGCCTTGTTTTTCGTCATCGCGGTTTAACAGTGATGATTAGTGGTTCTTC
Source organism: Rhingia rostrata (assembly GCA_949824845.1). Taxonomy (NCBI): domain Eukaryota; kingdom Metazoa; phylum Arthropoda; class Insecta; order Diptera; family Syrphidae; genus Rhingia; species Rhingia rostrata. The sequence continues at coordinate 141,441,265 of OX463756.1, read as the reverse complement.
CATACCATCAGCATTGAATATGTCTCATCTAACATACATCTCTACAATATTCCGTTTGAGCCTTGTATCTTTCCACGTTTTACACCTTCTCAAGACTTGCCAACATCGTTCATGGGGGGGCACCTCTGTATATCCTCGATCTCGCTCTTTTCTTGCACTTTTTTCTTCTTCCTAAAAAGCCAGGGTTTTTCCCTTCTTCTTGCATATATAGCTTAATGGCAAAGTTAAAAATGTCGCTGATCTGCTTTAAGCCTTAAGTCAGGATCTCCACACTCTATATAACTTCGGCAGAAGCCCTACCAAAACCGCTTAACCACAATTACATGTAGAAACAGTTCTTATAGAAGCCCTTAAGTAATATACCATTTCAAATTCGGTCGGTCTTGGTCTTTTCGGGATTTAAACTACGCCCTACGGTAAGGCCATTTGTCTGGAACGATAAAAGTTTAAAAAAACCCAACTACTTAACCGATTTGGATGAAATTGGCAGGAATAAAAGTGATTTCGGAAAGAAAACACCAAAATCAATTTTTGCCTACTTCCATTTAAAGGACTACAACTTTGCGTTACTGCGGACTGAGTCTTATATTAAGCTACCATTTTATACCCTATCCCATAGGGGAGTATTCATTTTGACAATAAGTTTGTAATATAGAGAAATAAGTTCGTTAGATCTACCTCAAAGTATATGGATCGACTCATAATCGCTAGCTGAGTCGGTCTAGCCATGTCGTTCTATCCGTCCGTCCATCCGCGTGTGTGTCGCTGATTTTTGGGTCTTAAATTTTGAGATAGCGTTTTGAAATTTGGTACATAGATTTTCTATCCGACAAAGTAGAACAAGTGTTAAGATTTTTGAAATCTGCCCATTGCCACACCCACTTTTAAGAAAAATGTTCTTTTTGGCAAAATGGTCAGGAATTCTGAAAAAGTTTGTGAACAAGATATTTATCAACCTAATATCCATATTTCGTGTATACACAGTTTTTTGCCATGCCCACTTTTTCGGTAAAAAAAACATGTTGCAATCGAAATTGTAAAATATTTGAAAAAAAAAACTTAAGGAATGTTATGGGATAGGGTATTAAACGATCCACACATCGGATTGTAGCCTTCTCATATGTTTTTTGATGAATTCGACCACTGTACTGTATTAAGCATTCAAATTAGGCAAAAAAATACAACAATCACATTTTTAGTTTACCCGAATTAAAGAAAAGGAAATTTGAATGAAATTCCCTCATAATTTTAAATATTTTGAGATAAGACGTCTAATTAAGTGTAAAGACTTAAGTTTCAGCCAAAATCGTTGGTGCACCCAAATTCTCTGGCGAATTTATCGTATGTACACCAGCTAATCGAACTCAGCACCTTCGGAAAATCGAGCTTTTTCCGTCTTGACCCTTAGTTGTCCAATGTACTAACCACAAGGACACTGCTCTCCTACTATTACATCTTCCTAGCAATATCTCCATTTTGTTGCTTCTTTTAATTACAAACAATGTATCAAAATTAATGTCATCCTATCCAAAAAGGTATTAAGACAAAAGTCATTAAATTGTTCCGCCGCTGTGAAACGACTCAGTTTTTACCAATACGTAAGTCATAACATTTGCCGATTAATAAAACGTAAAAAAAAAACATTTTAACAGTAACAATTCGAATAAATGAAATTCCAGACATTCAAATTTAATTATCTGAAGGCAATACTTGATTGCAGTTTTATTCTATAGGTATGTATTTCAAATATTATGGATACCTCAGTGTGTATACAAACATTTTATTATCTGTCTATTGAAATGACAGCTGTTACCGATAATAAAGTTTAAACAGAGCCGATAATCGACAGCAGATTTTGAAATAATTTGATAAAGCACGAAAAGCACAAATATCTACGCATATTTGTACAACACAAAAGATACTGATAAATGTAATCATTGATCGGGAGTACACTTTTGCTAATGACATCTATGTAACTTTAATCTTTTGCAAATTGCGAAACGTATCTTTTGATAATAAATTCATAAATTGTGAGCAATTTCACAAATTGTGAAATCATTATGGTAAATAGTGTTATACATTACATAACTATGCATGTACATACATTTTATGTCAATATGATAACCGGACTTTATCGTTCAGAAATTATTTCAAGTGGCCATTTGATTTTGAAAAGTCATCCTTAAAAGCTATGTATTGGTAATTCGTTGTAAAGTGCTTGGTTACACGAGCACAAAAAAGAATTAATTCACGAAACAGAACGGATGATTTTTAGAAAGAAGAAAAGGGATGAACAAAAATGCCAAGTTTCGTAATTTTCCTCATCTTCGGATAATGAGTTTTGAGTTAAAAATCATGTTTCTTTCTTAAAACGTTTTCCTTTTGACAGAAATTTTCATTTCTTTTTGTTGGCGATGCAGAATGTTCTGTAAACCGTTATTTTATACAATGACTAGTTGGGCTCCAACAAAGTTTCTAGAATTTCAGTTTCCGACCGTTCCTCTACTGTCAAATTTTCTTGCATGCCCACTTAATTTCTTTTCTATGTGTATCCACAAAAGTTATTCGTTTTTGCGCTCGTGTAGCCAAGCAGAAACAAAATAAATATTGAATTTGAATATTCATTTAAGTATTTTTTTATTTAACTGTCTTTCCTGATCAAAAAAATAATTCTTCGATAAAGAAATGATGGAGTTTGGGATATGTTAGGTTTATAAGGTCTCGAGATTGGCAACGTGATTAATTCTTTCAATTGGAAAGCGCTTAGCATGCAGAGAGGCGAAAAGATTCAATGCCACGTCCTCTATGTTCGAATAACTTCTGAATGAAATGAAATGAATATTCGCCATTAAGTGCCAATGCAGAGGCTCAATTCTATCTTCTAAATTTATTTATGTATTCGTAGTTATATTTTTCAAACAGCCAATGGGACGTCCATTTTAACGCCGACACTGAACAACAAATTTGAGACATTGACAATGAATGCAACGAACTACAGACACCATAAAAGCACTGTCGGCTGAGGCCATCGGCTGGGACAGAGCAAGACATTAATACTACAGAGAGAGACAGATAGACACATAGCATATGTCTCATATTTTCGCACAGGTGGCCTCAGATGAACTTGCGATTTTTATAGAAAAATAATGATGCCGAAGCTGGGGCTTGAACCCGCAGCGTTTGGCTTAGCAGTCAACTACGCATTCCTCTGAGCCATGGTCACCTGCGAGCCAATCAAAATTTTTTAACAACTAAACAAAAAGCTATATCTGAGGGGGTCAAAGTAACTTATTTCGCTAGATAGCTGTACATAGTCTATCAAGCGAAATAAGTTCCTTTATCAGGTGTCCGCCGGAAAGATGTACTACTTTGTTTTGTCGCCATTTTGGTAAACATTAGTCTTGACAGTTCGTATTTAGCAGTCGTGAAGTAGACATGTTGCAAATTTATTATTGAAATATATTCGATAAACCAATGTTTTAATTGTTAAAACATTTTATAAAAATCAATCATCGATTACTGTGACGATGAGAAAGTTACGTGAAATTTTTGGGAGAAACAACGTGCCAACAAAACGCACTATTTATAGTGTAGAGTATGATTTTGAACAAAGAGAGTCTGTAGGTGATAGGCCCAAGCATGGAACACAACGTACTGCATGATCGGCTGAAAATATTACTGCTGATCAAGGAAGTGTTCAAAAACAAGTGAACAACTTTGGCCACAATTTTACACAAATATTTGCATTTGTTTCCATTTAAGATTCAGTTGACACAAGAGCTTCTTCCACAAGACCCTTTACGCCGTCGTACATATGCCGATAGGATGTTACAGCTAGCCCATGACAACCCCGATTTGGATATGTGATTAAACAGAAAAGTTGGTTCTGGGCAATGGAAAACCCTCAAATTATTCATCAGTCACCTTTGCATCCATTAAAAGTTACAGTCTGGTGTGCAATTTGGTCAGGAGGAATCATTGGACCTTACTTCTTTGAAAATGAAAACGGCGTAACGGTAACTGTTAACTGGGAGCGCTATCGTGATATGATTGGAAACTTTTTAGCTCCACAATTGCATGCTTTGGGCTTGATTAACATGTGGTATCAACAAGACGGTGCCACATCGCATACAGCCAGGATTACAATGGAATTACTGCGAGACCACTTTCCACAACAAGTTATTTCAACAAATGGTGATGTTGATTGGCCTCCAGGGTCAACTCTGATTTGACTGCTCAGGACTTATTTTTGTGGGGATATCTGAAAGCAAGGTTTATGCAAACAAACCAGAAGCGCTTGGGCAACTCAAACAAAATATTCGTGATAAAATTAATGAAATACCGCGTGAAATGTATGAGAATGTAATGAAAATTGTGCTCAAAAGAGCTGGCATTTGTGAGACTACCAGAGGCGGACATTTACCTGATATTGTATTCCATACATAATTGCCGACATTAAATTACACATTTATCAATATGAGATCCAATCTCTTTCATTAAATCAAAAATTATAAACAAACAAAGTAGTATACCTTCCCGACGGACACTGTGTATTAGCGGCACTATAGATGTCATCATGGGACACTGTTAAATAGGCAGGCATGCAGAAAGGCTTGGCCTCTACCCATACGACTTCTGTAGGAGCTGCATGGATGAAGAATAAGAAACAATCATTCATCTTCTATGTAACTGTTACTAACAAACAAAAGAAAGCTCAATTTTTGAGCTTACTATATTCAAAATCTTAGTGATTTGACAAAAACCAAAGGGAAAAGAATCCTCCAATCTTCATATTTTTCACACGGATAGTAAGGAGAAGATCCATTGATATCACAATGGAGCAAAACGGTCTAGGTGTGCTGGCGAACGCTGGCAGCAACTATAACCTAGCCTAGTGGAGCGCAGAAGTAGAAACCGACCTAAACCAAGTTGAGGTGCGCAACTGGATGCAATTAGATAAGGCCCGAGCTAATTGGATAGGTATGTTGGTTTAGGCCCAGGTTCATTCGAAATACAGCTCCACTTATGTAATTAAGTACCGTTGTGTTTGCTAGGTAGAATCCCAATATCAGTAATCGCTAATCATCATATGGATCACAGGGACATGTCGATCGTTACCTTGAAAGCGATGAATTGACCTAATATGAAATTTATTTGACTTTTCTGGGATTTGCCTTAGAGTTTAAATTTTTAGTTTACCTAACCCAAGGCCACATCGTAATTCTGTTGCAAAAAACTTCAATCGTTCTAAAAACTGTAAATGCGATATACATTCCAGAAATTCATTCAAAGCAAGACCTACGTATTCGAAGAGCTCTACATCAGAACAGGAATTTTGAATCTTTATTAAGAAATGTAGTTATGACTTCAGTGACAAGGGAATTTAGAACTTTTCTAGCCCTTCATCCTCACTAAATGGTGCCTTTTTAGCAGCTGATTGCAAACATATCTATGCCCTGCGCTTTAGACTAAATGATTACCGTATCTTTTTAGAGTCTTGGTTTTCGCTTCGGTCAGTAAGTGTGTTTCTTTACACGTGACTATTTTTTTTTATCTTGGACACTTTGCATTTGAAGTAAGCGGTATTTTCTTTTGCCTTCATTTGGCTCCCACGCTATCCTGCTTATGCATTTATGCACTTTGACAAGCCGAACTTTTTCTATCACGCATTTCCGGTACTCATATGCAATACCATACCACGGGCATATTTTTGGAAATGGATTTTTAAATTTATGTCATACTGGGCTTCTAAATCCTTGGAAATAACAGAAAACTAAAGTTCAAAGCGATACATCACCTTCATCCTCATCAATAGTCTATTTCAACGCGTCACCATATTTAATGGGTCCCGTCAGGTGTTTAGAGATTCCCTTCCTATTATCTCCAGATGTGGGCTTCAACAGGGTGGGTTCTTGCCTACCCATGAATTAGAAGAAACAAAAACAAAAAAAAAACAAAAAAGAGTTGGTGTTTGTGAATGTTGTCATTTTTTTTTGTTGAAATCCTAATGAAGTGAACCTCCATTAATGTGATGACTTGCAGTGGTAGATGCTTTCAAGTTGATGACATGCTGACTGGTAGAACGTTTGTTGTCAAAAGTGGCAATGTAACTTCTACCACAGAATTTTTCATTAAGAATGGTCTGCAACAGGGAGCGGTAAACTCGCCGATTCTCTTCAGCATTTACACCAGTGATATGATAGGTAGTCTTACTCAGGCAATTGCGTATGCGGACGATCTTATCGCGTACAGAACAGCCTCTACTGTCGAAGTCATTCGAACTCTTTTGCAGCGGGACTTTGACAAGATCCAGAGATATTGTGATGACTGGAAGTTAAAAATCAACTTTCAGAAATCAGAAACTATCCTGTTTAGGACACCGTTGTCTAGGGCCTCTAGGGATACGAGAAAGAACTGGCGAAAGCTGGTGATCGTGGGACCAAACGGACAGCCACTGGCGAGTAAAAGTGTAGTAAAGTACCTTGGCATCTGGTTAGATCAGTATCTATATTTCGGAAGACATGTAGATGCTGCTCTGGCTAGAGCTAGGGGAGCATTTGCCCTGACAAGACGATTGTTTTATAGCAGTCGTCTTGACAGCAGGGTGAAGGTGATTTGCTACATGGCCCTCATTAGGCCAATGATTGCCTATGGGTGCCCGGTGTGGTTCAACGTTGCCCCATCTCAAATGGAAAAGATACGGGTGTTTGAGAGGCAGTGTCTGAGGAGCTGCCTTGGACTTCACAGAACACCAGTATCTGACTACACAAAATACTATTCCAACCAGGTCCTATACAACGGGGCCAACATAAACCGAATAGACAATTTTCTGGTGAAACTCATTCGGTTTCACGCTGCAAGAGCGATGGCTTCGAACAATAGTCTCATCTTTGGGGCCTTCTATCCCAATGATGAATATTTTGAGAGTGCGCGTTTAAGCGGCTTTATTCCACCCGAAGCTTTCCTATATTTGGATAGTCGAGGGCTGATACAGGATAGATCGGCGGTTCCGCTAATCTACCACGTCTTCCGACGAACTGTGGATAGGCGGCTCCTATACGACCGAGACGTCGTCGCTCAGGGCGGAGGAGAGCACCTGCGGTTCAGCAGGAGTGTGTCCGATTGGGACCGTCGGAGTAGGTCACAACAGGAGAACCTGTTGTGGTGGTTGAATGATAGATAGGATAGTTGACTTAAAATTGTAATTTTATGGCCGACTTACATAGTTTTAGTCTTAGGTTTAGGTGCAAAGCAGCCATGGTGGCACAAAAAAAAAAAAAAAAAAAAAAAAAAAAAAAAAAAAAAAAAAAAAAAAAAAAAAAAAAAAAAAAAAAAAAAAAAAAAAACGCTTGCTGTGGCTGTTCTAGTTTTTAAGTTATTTTTAGGTAGTTTTAATTAATTTTAATTAGCTTAAGTTAGTCGATAAGTAGTTTTAATTAGTATGTAAGTTTAAATAAAATAAAAAAAGACGAGGAACCAAGTTTTTCAAAGTTTTCTTGGTAAAAATTTTGTTAATTTTGTTACTTTATATTTTTATATATTAGATAATAGGCCGAAAGGCATTAGAATTAAGTTATCGTATAATTTAGGGCGCCCGCATAGAGCAAGTAAGTTAGTTAAGTAGTTGATAAGTAGGCTAGTTTTTTTCATGAATTTTTGTCTAGCATTTAAGATAGTTTTTAAGAAACACAAAATAAAAATGAATTGAAAAAAAAAGAAAAAAAAAAAAAAAAAAAAAAAAAAAATGCTTTCAAGTTGTCATAACGTCTATCATTCTAACATGGTGGCATCACTTTTTATAATGAGTATTGCATTGCACATCCCTCACCGCCTTTAACAGCTTTGACCAACTAACGTACCTGATCTCTGTTCATTTCGGTTGAGAGCTTAATGATATTTTTAACAACAGATACATTTATTCGCATACAAAGGTTAATACACCAACTAGGTTTAATTATTCAACTTCAGATGCTCAGGCTCACACCGCTTGCATGCATTCGCATTCATACTCGTCGGACAATGTCAATTAAATGCAATTGCGCGTTATAAACATTTTTTTACACACATACAAACATACCAGCCTCATAATGGACATTATAGCACAGCTGCACCTAAATCTTATCGAATGTGTCAGCATTTGGACGTGAGGTTGGGTATGATCGCGAAATTTAGCAACTTAACATAGAAACACAATCAAATTGACGCAACCATACGGAACGCCATAACAGTTCACTTTTGATGATTGCATGCTATTAGATGCTTCTCACAGTAAACTATTTAATTGCAGACATTAACTGCACGGCTGAATTTTGTGTTTTTATTTTTGTAGAATGGAACCTTAGCTGGTAACTTGATGATAAAACATGGTCGTCCGGAATTCCCCTCTGATATTTTCATCACTTTTGAGGCACTACATGCTAAGGTTATCGTCGGCTCAAAGCCAGGCGAGAAGCAAACCATGTTTTTAGATGAGTTCTTGAAGACCGATATGACTGGAAAGGTTTTGGTTGGGTTCGTTTTGCCATCCTATCCCAAGGATAAGTTCCTTTTTGGATCATATAAGGTGAGTTTCTTAAGAGAATGGCTGACATTACTTATTTTACCATTTTAAGATCATGCCTCGTGCTCAAAACGCCCATGCCTACGTCAATGCAGCATTCCTAGTCGAGCTCGATGCCGCCACCAAGAACGTCGCATCATCGCGCCTCTGCTTTGGCGGTATTAATCCAGAGTTTATTCATGCCAAATCAGCAGAAGATGCACTCGTCGGTAAAGATCTCTTCGGAAAGGATGTAATTCCACAGCTGTTTACTCGTTTGCGTAAAGAACTGGATCCAGATGCAGTTTTACCTGATGCTTCTCCAGACTACCGAAGGCAACTTGCTTGTGGCTTGTTCTATAAGTTCATTCTTAACAACTCGCCCGATGTTAAGCCACAGTATAAGACCGGAGGAGAAGATTTAAAGCGAGGACTATCATCAGGTCTCCAAACTTTCGATACCCAACCTAAGAACTACCCAGTGACGAAACCAGTTGCAAAGATTGAAGCCGCAATACAATGCTCAGGGGAGGCAACCTACATGAACGACCTTCCACCACAACCAAACCAGGTTTGGGGAGCCCTCGTTCACGCCACCAATGTCGGTGCTGAAATTGAGAAAATTGACGCTTCGGAAGCTTTGAAAGTGCCAGGAGTTTTCGCCTTCTACTCAGCGAAAGACATTCCCGGGGAGAATGCTGTCGTTTCCAAGGGCTTTGATTTTGTGGATAATGAAGAACTCTTCTGCTCGGGAACGGTTAAGTACTTTTCACAGCCTTTGGGTATGATTGTGGCAATTGACAGCGCGACCGCTAATATGGCAGCTGAGAAGGTGAAGGTAATGTACAGCAAGGTAAACAAAAAGATTCTACCGACGATGCAGGACGTCTTCAAGGCAAAAGAAATGGACAGAGTTAAACTGCTTGTGCCGTCACCGATTAAAGAGATCAAGCGACCAGCTGATGCTGATTTGACGGTCGCAGGAATCTTTGAGATCGGGTTACAGTATCACTTTACAATGGAACCACACACTACTGTCGCTTTGCCATATGAAGATGGTCTTCAGATCTATTCAGCTACTCAGTGGATGGATCTAACCCAGTATGTGATCGCCAAAATGCTTCAATTGAAGATCAACGATGTACAGTTGAAAGTTCGTCGGTTAGGTGGTGCGTATGGTGCTAAAATCAGCCGCGGCAACTTTGTTGCCTGTGCAGCAGCCTTGGCAGCTGTCAAATTAAACCGACCGGTGCGAATTGTCCAAACTATCGAATCTATGATGGGATCACTGGGCAAACGATTTGCCTGTCAGAGTGACTACGAGTTTCACGTGAATTCCAAGGGTAAGATCTTATCTGCTCGCAATACGTTCTACGAAGAAGCAGGGTGGACCGTCAATGATTCCCCGGTAGCATTCCACTCAACCCTATGTTCAAAGAATTGCTATGAATTCAAGGACAACTATAAGATCGATGGTAATGCTGTGATAACAGATGCTCCCAGTCACACTTGGTGTAGGGCACCGGGATCTGTAGAAGGTATCGCAATGATTGAGAACATCATTGAGCACATTGCATTCGAGACAAAACGGGATCCAATGGACGTGCGTTTGGATAATATCCCAGCGGGCCACAAAATGATCGGTCTGATCGATAAGTTCATGAAGTCAACTGAGTACAAGCAGAGAAAGACCGAAATTGACGAGTACAATAAGCAAAACCGTTGGCGCAAGCGTGGCTTGGGAGTATGTATCATGGAATATCCGATCTTTTATTTTGGAAATTATCCGGCTACGGTGGCGATCTACCATGGTGATGGTACAGTTGTTGTGTCGCATGGTGGCATTGAGATGGGTCAGGGTATGAACACCAAAGTGGCACAGGTTGCTGCTTATACCTTAGGTGTCCCACTGGAGATGGTGAAGGTTGAATCGAGTGACACCCTAAATGGCGCCAATTCCATGGTCACCGGTGGTGCCGTCGGAAGTGAGAGTCTCTGTTATGTAAGTCAGAATTTATATTTCTTACGAAGCTTTAATCATCATTTTGTTGTTGTAGGCTGTTCGTAAATCGTGTGACATTCTTATGGAACGTCTTCGTCCGATTCGCGAGGAGATGAAGGATGCCAAGTGGCTGGAGATTATCGAAGCAGCACAGAAAAAGACAATCAATCTTATTGCAAGCGATTACTATAAGGCAGGCGATATGAATCCGTACACGATTTGCGGTCTTTCCCTGACTGAAGTCGAAGTCGACATACTGACGGGTAATCATTTGCTCAAGAGGGTCGACATATTGGAGGATACCGGAGAGAGTCTCAATCCCAATATTGATATCGGTCAAATTGAAGGTGGTTTTGTCATGGGTCTTGGATACTGGCTAACGGAACAGTTGGTCTATGATCGCCAGACTGGAGAGCTGCTAACTAACCGCACATGGAACTACAAGCCACCTGGTGCTAAGGATATTCCAGTTGACTTTAGAATCGAGCTGTTGCAGAAGAGTCCGAATCCAGCTGGATTTATGCGTTCTAAAGGTTTGGTGATCTTAGAATTTTTATGTTCTATTGTTTGACTGTCATTTTATTATTATTTCTAGCTACTGGAGAGCCAGCCGTTTGTCTTGCTGTGTCCTCGATCTTTGCGGTACAACATGCGATTCAATCTGCTCGTGATGACGCTGGATTGAAGAGGGAATGGGTCCGGTTAGGTGCACCCACCACACCAGAGACAGTGGTTATTAACAGCGGATCAAATCCTTCTCAATTCATTTTGCAATAGAGCCAGTCTTTGTTTAAATTTTAGTTTTAGTGCTTTATGGTGCTTGGTTGTTATCAAATATTGTTAAGTTTGTGTATAAAGGAATTACATATCAAAGCAAAATGCCTTGTCAACATTTGCAGATAGTCAAGAGATGGGGCAAGACCAATGTTCCGAGTCCTCCGAAGTGTTCATCCGCTGACACAGCTGAGATTTGCAGATTAAGTGGAAGAGAAAATTTAGTCTCAGCAAGGGCAGTTCACGTGCTCATAACGGATTTTTTGGAAAATGTCGAGAGACGTAGGTCGAAGTAATTCATTCTCAAATTATAAGAGTGAAGTCCCAGATAAAGGCAAGACATTCGCAAAAACACTGTAACAATCCGCGTCAAGGTAAAATTCGCTAACATAAGCACCATGTGCGCTTACGCCCGGATGGAATAAAGAGAAGACTGCAAAAGACTGCTTCTACCAGGTCCTTGACAAAACTTATGAGCGACTCCCCAAGTATGATGTTAAAGTCGTACTGGGTGATTTTAACGCAAAAGGGGGAAGAGAAGATCTATAGCAGTATTATCTGAGAATTCTGCATACTCGATCGATAGACAGGAGATACGCATTTATTATTTTTGATGTCCGAACACTCCGAAGGGCTAAAATCGCATGGGACCACTACCTTGTTGCGGCCAAGATAAAAATTTGGATATACACCATGCCACAATGTATCAGAAATACTGCAAATTTTTATTTCGCAATCGCAAGAAGCCGCGAAGGCCTTGGCGAAACGCGTATCCCTTAACCTCTCGATAAACACAATTTCAGCAGCGTCTACTGTTGAACAATGGCGACGATAACAAAAATCCATTAGATCAGCCGCAACAGATGCGCTAGGTTTTTCGCGCCTACTAGCGAGAAGCCCCTATATTGATGAAGAATGCAGAAAGATTCTCTCAGCAAAGCTGCAGGTGAAATGGAAGACATGCTATTCATCTATACTCACATAGAATAAGGGAAGAATACCTAACTTTAAGAAAGAAGACTTAAGAGCAACCGAACGAAGACTTAGAGAGCTACCACTTAAGGAATGATGCACGCAAGACTTACCAAAGTGTTTAATATAAAAACCAGGGATTCGAGGCAAAAACAGAATCCTGTCGAGTTTAACAAGGAAATATTATGGTAGAGACTCTGTGGAGAATATGAATGAACAAACTCTGGAGCCTGTTTAACAGTGATGCCGCACAATCTCCCGCTGTCAGGCAGAATAAACCATTCAATTATGGTGGCGAGTACGAAAACTGTAAGCCACCTAACCTATGTGGAGGGAGGATAGCAATATATAAACTTAAGCTTGACAAGACTGCAGGAAATGATGGTCTTTCCTCCCAACTGTACGGGGCTGCTGGAGATATTTTCGTAAGCAACATTGGTCGGATGATGGTAGATATGCCTGAACAATGAAACATCAGCATCGTTTGTCCGAACCACACAATATGAGACCCTCTGAGCTACTCAAACTCCGGAGGCATAAGTCTCCTAAACATCGCCTACAAGATCCTTTCTGCCATAATATTATGTTAACACTTGAATCTTATCAGTGTGGTCTCAGAAAAGGAAAATCCACAACTGGTTAAATTTCAAAGCTTCGGCTGATCATGCAAAAAACCCAAGAAGTCCTTATCCATACCCACCCATTATTCATCGATTTTAAAGCCGCATATGACAGTATTTTAAGATACCATCTATGTAGCCTTTTATGGTTTCGTTGTACCGCCGAAGCTCGTTCGTCTATGCAGGATGACGATTGAGAATTCTAGCTGCTCCATCGGAAACGAACTCACCGACACATTCAGTAAAAAAATGGACCTAGGCAAGGCGATACAATATCACGTGACTTATTATATCTGATTCTTGAGAGAATTTTGCAAAACTCCAGGGCCAACACCAGAATTTTCCTTAAATCGGTGCAACTATATTGATGAAGAATGCAGAAAGATTCTCTCAGCAAAGCTGCAGGTGAAATGGAAGACATGCTATTCATCTATACTCACATAGAATAAGGGAAGAATACCGAACTTTAAGAAAGAAGACATAAGAGCAACCGAACGAAGACTTAGAGAGCTACCACTTAAGGAATGATGCACGCAAGACTTACCAAAGTGTTTAATATAAAAACCAGGGATTCGAGGCATAAACAGAATCCTGTCGAGTTTAACAAGGAAATATTATGGTAGAGACTCTGTTGAGAATATGAATGAACAAACTCTGGAGCCTGTTTAACAGTGATGGCGCACAATCTCCCGCTGTCAGGCAGAATAAACCATTCAATTATGGTGGCGAGTACGAAAACTGTAAGCCACCTAACCTATGTGGAGGGAGGATAGCAATATATAAACTTAAGCTTGACAAGACTGCAGGAAATGATGGTCTTTCCTCCCAACTGTACGGGGCTGCTGGAGATATTTTCGTAAGCAACATTGGTCGGATGATGGTAGATATGCCTGAACAATGAAACATCAGCATCGTTTGTTCGAACCACACAATATGAGACCCTCTGAGCTACTCAAACTCCGGAGGCATAAGTCTCCTAAACATCGCCTACAAGATCCTTTCTGCCATAATATTATGTTAACACTAGAATCTTATCAGTGTGGTCTTAGAAAAGGAAAATCCACAACTGGTTAAATTTCAAAGCTTCGGCTGATCATGCAAAAAACCCAAGAAGTCCTTATCCATGCCCACCCATTATTCATCGATTTTAAAGCCGCATATGTTTAAGATACCATCTATGTAGCCTTTTATGGTTTCGTTGTACCGCCGAAGCTCGTTCGTCTATGCAGGATGACGATTGAGAATTCTAGCTGCTCCATCGGAAACGAACTCACCGACACATTCAGTAAAAAAATGGACCTAGGCAAGGCGATACAATATCACGTGACTTATTATATCTGATTCTTGAGAGAATTTTGCAAAACTCCAGGGCCAACACCAGAATTTTCCTTAAATCGGTGCAACTACTTGCATACGCCGATGTCATCATTGGTCGGAGTCAAGGTGATCTCAAAGCCACGTTTTCTATTAGAGAAAAGGATGCCGCAAAAATAGGTAGAGTTGCAATTGAGTGTAAAAACATATTTATGCCGTCAACGCTTAAGGACTCACTACGGAAATATCGTCAAATTAGTAAGAATTTCACCATTAGCAGATAAAACTTTGAGGTAGTATTGGGTTTTGTCAACGCTGACAACAACGCTGAAAACAACATCTCGTCAAAAATTAAACAGAGAATTACTCTTGACACTCGCTGTTTCTTCGGGGTAAAGCCGAACCCTCACTTGAACTACTAAGGAGAGCCTATATAAGGGCCTGATCATCACAGTCGTGCTTTACTTTAAAGCATGGACCGTATCAAAAGCGGATAATAAAATCCTTGGTTGTTTTAAGATACAAATTCTTTAAAAAATCTTCGGTCCCGTTTGCGTTGATGAGCTATGGAGAGGAAGGTTCAAGCTAGAACTATATTAGCTGTGCCTGGTCAAGAAAAACTCCGCATTGGACGCTTAAGTTAGCTTGGATATGTAGAGCGAATGGACGGAAATACTCCGGTTCGCAGAGTCTTCGATTCCCAGCCAAACGTCGGACGCAATAGACCTCGCCTTAAGGCGAGGTCAAGGAGAAACCGACATCAACCAACTTCGAGTGTGCAAATGGAGGTAGATTTCTTACGACCAGGCGAATTGGAGATGCACGTTTGTTGAGACCCAGGTTCATCACGGACTTTCAGTGCCTCTTAGGTAAATAAGTAAACTTGTCTTCCTTTCCTTACATCTTCCCAAATGAACTACCGAGTCTTTTCCAACATTTAGCTGAAAAAATTGGTTGGATACGAACAATGTCACAGTTCAGCCCTTAAAGTTCTTGGTTGAATTTTCGTTTTCATAAGCCGTCAACGCAAAAGAGACCGACAATTTTCCGACTATGGAAAACTATGGACTATGAAAATGAAGATTCAGGTCTTGATTCGACATCAACTACTTCTTGAACAGAGCTAATTTTTTGGTAGTCCCAAGTTTGGTAACAACCCCTTATTCCAATTCTTTCGGGGTTGTCAAGAAATATGTTTCAGCTTGGTAGGCATTGGACACTTCTCATGAACGCGATATGGCATACTTTTCCAAATGGCAGACGGTATACCCTTCGCCGACTATAATGTCAGCTTATTCTTAGTAGTTTGCACCAGCTTTTAATAGTTACTGACAAGGAAACTTCTTCTTTCAAAGTCTTGATACCACATGTGTAAAATGGTACCGCCTTTGGTCTGAAAATTGCAAATGACTTTTAGTAATTAAGATTTATCGAACATAAAAACTCATAGTCATGTTTTATCTGGAACTAGGGACTAACTTAAATGATTTCTTCTTTATCAACAAAGGACATTAATAATTTGTTTGAATTCTCCTATGGCGTCTACTGATTAAACTCATTAAAAAAACACAACCATTCCTAACGAACGCATTTTTTGTCAAAGATCACATCATTCCGTGTTTATTCTTCCAGAAAATTCCTTCGAAAGAACCCTTAGCAGGCTCTTCTTCAGAATACCTTTCACTTCGCATTTTAATTCCAAAAATGCCATCTTTTCACAATGATTCCAATGGAATCCGCAATCGATCAATGTGTCTCTCAGCAAGAAAGAAACAAAAATAAACCTCCGTAAGCCCTAGCAGTCCATAGATTTTGAATTTCAATCGAAATCACTAAGCGAACATATTTTCTCAAAATGTCCATTAACCTTCCGTTGATATTGTTGGTCTCCTCCTGCCATTGGATCCAGAGTCCTCTGGAATTGAATTTGATAATAAATTCATTTAAAACTGGTAAAATGGCCTGCACCCAATACACACCGACTAAACCAAACCGGTGTGTTCTTTCCCACAAAATGAACTCCCAATAGATACGTATCCTTCAGCAGGACAACAGCCAACGACATCACCGCTCAAGGTACTATACCATACCGATAACCCATATGCGCACGAGAGGAGAAGCGAATGCACTCCCTTATTGAATTTCCTAGGCGAAAATTTGCAAACTTGCCTAGCTGTGCATCAGCTCTCACAACGATATGCATACAAAGTGTCCAAACCGAAAAAAGGACATTTGTCTTCCTTTGGATTTTAGCCTTTCATCCAATAGCTTTCCACGTCCCATCTCCAGTTGCAGAGCCGAGATTTTTCTTCTTCTCCACAACGGACACGGACATGGACACATTTTTATCCTTTTCTTTGGCAGTGTGCTGCTTCAGTGTGTCTCCGACTACTCGGCACGAAATTGATAAAAAGTGATGATGGGTGCTAGAAAATTTTGTGCAAATCACAAAGAGCTTTACTCCTACTCCAAGTGCAAGTCCTTTTCAGTGATCCTTCTTTCCGAACGTTAGCATATGTATGACGATAGCCCGATGATGAAATGTGGCCAACCCAACCAACCGGGGAATACTCAACTAACGACTGATAGTGTGGCTTAGCCACCCCGAAAGGCTGACATTGTAGGTCGGTCGTCCCCATCGCCCCCAATGTGGAGAAAAAGTAAAAAACGACGAACAGAAAACGAACAAACCAAGGATTGCATTATTTTTGGATTATGAAACTGCTACGACCAGGTCACCTGACACTTTGTGATAGAACAGATTTTGTGCTGAGATTGCCAAGTGCGGAATATGGCAAAGGATAACACAGAGTTTTGATTGAAATTATCACGCGACAAGGACATTTTTCAAAGGATTCCCCACGCTGCTGATTTCATGAACACGCAATTTTTTTTCAGCGTTGTCAGTCAGGATATATGAGTTATGGAGTGCCCTAGTTTATTACGAACCCCATCAGGGATGACGAAAAGCATAAGGACATGTAAATTCCGGGAAATTAATGACCAATTTACATAAAAACGTCAGAATTAATAATTTCTCCACGCTTGTAAGTCATTTTTATTATTCTCGCTTGAGCTGAAATGTGCCAAGGACTTGGGCAAAGGATAAAATCATTAGCTATATTCGTGGCCATATGGTGTGAGGATGGGACAAGAATTAGAGGTACAAATTGAACGAAATTCGCTTAATGACTAGCAAGGACAATATATATCTAGAAGGGTGTCGCTTGTAATTACCGAATTAGACATGGTACCTATAGAAAGAACGAGGTATTTCCTAATTAGACAGGATGACGGTGACATTCGGTTTTGGAGTTAGAGAAAAGTTTCAATGGCCAATTGACACGAGGACGGGTTTGTTTCAGAATTAATTGAAATATATTAGGGTCATGTTAAGTGAACATAGAGTGAGTTTGGAACAATGATGAGGGAAGGATTACATTTAAAAAGGAAAATGAATGATATGGAATGGTATAGAGGGAAACGTTGCTTTGATGTTGAGGAATTTATCTGTCAAAAAGGTTAAGGAATTCGTTTTAGTTAAAGAAAGGTTGTTCAAACATCTGATATATTTTTTACATCTTATAACACTCCAGTATATTTAATGCGGGGTATAGAAAAGGGAGTGGGCTGTCTTGCAAATTGGACATAGTTACTTACTTAAGTGGCGTCACAGTACGGAATGAACCTGGGCCTCAACAAACATGCCTCTCCAATTAGCCAGGTCCTTAGCTAACTGCCTCCAGTTGGTCTTCCTCTACTGTATCCGACGTCGAATCGAATCGAAGACTCTGCGAGCCCGAGTATTAGTGTCCATTCGTTCTACTGCCTGCAGTTGTGCACTTCAAAGTTGGTTGAGGTCGGTTTCTACTTGTGTGCGCCACTTAAGGCGAGGTCTTCCTCTACTGCGTCCGATGTCTGGCTGTGAATCGAAGACTCTGCGAGTCTGAGTTTTGGTTTCCATTCGCTCTACATATCCTAGCCATCTTAACGTCTTATTCGGAATTTTATTGACTAGGTCTATGTCGCTGTACAGCTTGTGTTGTTAGTGGGTGAAAATTTGTCTCCATAGCCCATCAACGCAAATGGAAACGAAGGCTTTTCGAATAATTTTTCGCTAAAAACGACCAAGGATTTCTTCATCCGGTTTTGATACGGTCCGATGTGAGTAAAGACCGGGGTGATCATTAGTTACTTTAGTGAGTGCATTACTACTAATTTTTTCGAAGAAACAGCAGTTCGAAGAAGTAAAGTTCCGTACTACCTCAAAGTTATATCTGTCAATGGTGATGTTCTGTCCAATTCGTCGATCTTTTTGTGTGTCCTGTCGTGTTGAGAGCATATAACTATTTGGTCTTACTCTCATTTTTAGCTATAAACTAATTTTCGAGGCTTTTTTTTACTAGCAAACGTGGCTATAAAATCAACTTGAGCATATGCTAGAAATTGTACCTCTTAAAATTGAGGCTCTGGTGTTGGCTCGGAAGCTTTGCACAATGCTCTGAAGAATGATGGAGCAGCTACAAATCTTCATCGTCATTCTATACAGACGGACGAGTTTGGGCGGTGTACCAAAAAAGGCATGGATCTGTATAGTTCGTCTCTATAAATGCTGTTCTATGCGGCTTTGAAATCGATGAATATGTGGTAGGTTTTGAATTGGACCTCTTGGGGTTTTCCAGGACCTGCCGAAGTGTGGAGTTGTGGACTTTCTTGGAATGAAACCACACTGATAAGGGACCATCAAGTAGTTGGTTGTTTATTACGGGCGTTCATATATTACATATTCTATATGTATTGAGGGCACTCCAGATGGTCTCCTACTTTTGAAGTGGTCAAACGATGCTGAGGTTCAATTCGTCAGGCATACTTCCATCTAACCAAACTTTGCTTATGAACCGCTGAATGTTACTGTTAAGCTTGAGTTAAGATATTGCTATTCTCACTTGATTTAGGTCGGGTGATTGGTAGCTTTCGATGTCGTCGAAACGAATGGCTCATTCTCCCTGACAGAGGGAGATTGTTCGTTTAATAGTCTGCAGAAGGGTTTCTTCCATATTGTCAACATCGGCTGTGTCTCAGCTATGATTTTTTCTTGTTCATCATGACAAGATTCTTTTCGACTTTTGTATTCCTGTTTTTAACGTTTTACACTTTGTCAAACTTGCAAACATTACCTCTGGACTAGGATTTTCTTGCCCTTTTTTCTTTATGCCCTCCTTCCGTTCTTGTCTTAACCTGCAGCTTAGCCTTGTAAGCGTCTTTCCTGGCTGTTCTAAATTTAGCGGCGATGAGAAACAGCGAAAGTCAATGTTTGCACTAACCATCGGCCCACTGAGCCTGTCTGAATGTTCATCAAGGATATTAGATGGTTGTGTCGCATCTATGAGCTTATGCTCGAATTCGTGGTGGCTTGACCATATTGAGATTTCCTCAATCAATCCTCAGTCAATTTCCTGCTATAGTTCCGTAGAGGCGCTTTTTTTCAACTAACGCACCATAAAGGTTTTCTTTCCTGACCTTTGTGTTGAAATTACCAAGTAAAATGTTTACTAAGGAAACTTAGATTCGATGAGTTCATAAAATTCCTCCTCGATAAAGTCTTAAGTCTATATAGGTAGCGGCTTTTGCACATATGAGGCTGATATTGCAAAACATTTCTCTGCTGCAGAAAACACTTGGTAGTCACAACAGTTTAATCTGTCTTCATATGTTCATAATCGTTAGTAGTTGTCTGTGGTCGTTCCTCTGTATCTAATGAACACTGACAGCACAACCCACAACCTGGAGAATCAGTTCCAACTTTATAGTATGATAGGGTTGAGGGCAGCAATTAAGCTTTCCAATCGCTTTCCTTGAAAATCCTATACGACCTTTTAGGCGGATTTCTTAGAGAAGCTCATGTAGATTGCTTTTTCCATTGGATGCATATAACTCCTTTTAGGGAAGTCTTTCGGTAGAGACTCGAAATTACCTTATGATCTCCACATAAAGACCGAAAGTCAGCAACAACTCTCGTGTTTTCGTACACCAGCAATGCTGACCATTTCACAAAATACTTTTAAATTGTTTCAAATAAAAATAAACGTTCTCAAACAAATTTATCTGTCCTCTCCATCAAATAAAAAACTCATTTCACTTCCGTTTTACCTTTGATCAACTGATGATCTGTCATCACCTCCCACGTCATCGTGCTACCATTAGCACCACACAATGCATTTTTCCAGCGCCTTTAAGTGGCCGGCCCGTTCCGCGTTTGCTTAATAAAATCAATTAACAGCGGGCTGTAAAATGATAAAAAGCTTCTTCTTCTCCATAAAGCACCCTCTTCATCATCCAACCAACACATGTCCAATCTTAGTTGTTTGTTTCACAAATTTTCGTTTTACAAACAGTAAACGACACGACTGCCAGAAACTTTGTCATAAAAATACGTTCGCCCATTATCAACGTTCGGGAGAGAGCAGAGATCTTTTAAAACAAACCTTGCACACCCCGTTCTTCCTAATTTCACGCATTTATAGTTTTCCATCCAATTTTCTTCTCTAATTAATTTTACGATATCGTAAATAAATTAATTTTACCAATATAGCCTGCGCCACTGTTACCACTACTAGTGGCGAACAATGTAAAACACATGTTCGTCGGGGATATTTGAAAGGAAATTTTCAGTATCACAGCGAACAGGGAGGCGAGTCAGTTTTCTGGTGGTTCGTCCGGAAAATTAAAAAGTTTCCCTTGAGAAAATGCGCCCCCACCCCTTGTTTTGGCATCGCCGAAGGCAGACCGTGGAATGTGTTGTCACTACACATTTCGATGCAGTTGTCATCAAGGGGCTATTAAGAGGCCATCATCGTTCTCATCATCGATTTAAGAGTGCATTGCGTGCGTTTTAATTTTACGCTTCCTGTCAGTGTTTATAAGCAGAGTTTATGACTCCAGTGACCGCCCTCGGGGTTTCGATATATCTGTCTTACCCTTTTCTGTTTTGGGGGCGATATGGGGTAATGGACTTATGGCTTTCAATTGGCATAAATAACGAATGATTTTATTTATGTTTCCATCGTTTGCGTACGATGCTGGAAGCTTGAGAAGAAGTAGGATAAGCCAAAGGGCACGCACACGTCGAATGGACTTTTAATGAAAATTTTTCGAATTTTATGATTTTTTCTTGTTATTTGTTGTCGATAAAGTGTTTTAATTAACATTGGCCCCCACTGTTGGTGAGATGGATAAGCTGAGTTCAGCAACCCATTGATGGTGTTGTTGACTTGAGAATATAACAGCATTGTTAGATTGTTAATAAATGAGGTTCGAACTAAAATAGAATTTGATACCGTTATAGCAAAAACCAATCATTTTATTTTAGAATATATTCCCTTTAATCAACGAGGATGTAATGACTTTTGCTTGTGGCGCTTATTTCATTTGCACACATCCAAACTCGCACGCAACCCAAATCCAGCAGTGAGCCCCAGAAGGGGGATTGCGGGGGCAGAACATCACTCAAAGTAAGAACCATCCTGCTAGGGTTCACTCTTGGATTTGGGATGGGTGCGAAATGGGATGTATCCAAGGTTAAATATGGATTGGGTTCAATGGAGGATATGGGTTGCGTGCCAGTTTGGATGTGTGCTAAATCTCTTTGCATTAATCTTTATTTTTAAATTTCTATTGCAAAGAGAATTTCGTAAAAATTTTTAACCTCCAGATTTTGACTGATTCTAATATTACGTCTATCCGTCCATTACATAACCGGTACATTCCAAATGGTAAGGTGTTGCAGAACGAGGGTAGACTCTGGTTGGCTTCAACTTGGCGATGTCCAGTTGATGTAATTCTGAATACACATCAAATGTGCTTATTTTCACATCTAAGTGGTAACCACCGGGTACCGGTCAACAACACTATAAACAGCCAGGTCAGAATCACATGGAATAAATACCCGGCCAGCTGTCCCAGGCGAACCTACACGAGCTGCTTCGACATATTCGGATAATAGGTTATCTAGGAATTTTAAACAGATATGGTGACAGATGAACCGAAAAAGCAACGGCAGCGCTCAATCATGTACTGGATACAGATGGCCCCGTGTCCTAGGGGTATCTTCTAAACTGGAACTAGCACTCCAGGTTGGGGGTTGTACTTTGGGTTAACTATCCACACATGGAAAAAATTATAGCAACCAATAGCCTCGGAAGAAATTGATTTGATTATTGACGACCCTGCTATTGGAAAAAGGATACCGAGTTTCGTATATTTACCTGAAGTATGAGAACATTAAACAGGAGGGGTGCAAGCTAACAACCATCGGAAGCAGACATTACTGACATACAGGAAATACTATGGGATGGGCTAGGTAAAATAAGTATGGGAAGACATTAGCGAACACAATGAACGTAATTCGCAACAAAGCCAAATTCGTCAACATAAGCCTTACTCCCCGACGGAGGACAAAGCCGATATAGCTAAAAGTTTCTTCTACGAGCTCCTTGACAAAACCTATGAGCGACTACTTAAGTACGATGTTTAAATCGTACTTGGAGATTTTAACGCAAAGGTAGGATGAAAATACATCATTAGCATCTACACACCAACACGCCTTCAACATAAAAAAAGGGAACCGTCTGAACTACGCCAACTGCAGATGAATAAGCATCCTCAACATCGCTTACAAGATTCTTTCTGCCGTAATATGTGTACGCACGAAACCGCTTACCAACAAAGTGATCGGCGCTTATCAGCAAGGTTTTAGGTTAGGAATGTACAGACCTAATCCAATCTTTACAGATAATTTACAGAGACGAACTATACAGAGCCATGTATAGTTTAGATATACCGCCCAAACTCCTCCGTCTGTGTAGAATGACGATACATAATTCTCGCTGCTCTTTCAGGGTCGGAAACGACCTCACAGACACATTCGATACAAAAAAAGGATTTAGGCATGGCGATGCGCTGTCATGTGTGTTCTTTAATTTCATCATTGAGAGAATTGTGCAAAATCGGTGCAACTACTAGAATGGACGTAAAAACAAGTTGTATTCATCCCCAAGCAGGAAAGAGTTCTCACATAAGCCCGAAGAATCTCCGTCCTTCGTTCCTTCTTAAAACCTAGGAAAGATAAATTGACCCAAACCTCCGTACTAGTATAAAACCGACTGTACTCACCAACTCCTAACACGCATTTGGCAAGAAGAAAACTATTGGTTGAGACAGAGCTTCACTTTCTCGATAAAAAAGGAGCTTGAAATAGAAGGAGCTTTTAACAACGTCAGAGCTTTTAAATTTTAATGACTCGTTGGGAGTGCTAGTAAATCAGCTACTCACAGGCAGAATTATCAACATTTACCTTGGTATCCCATCCGCACGTAGATCTGTTAGCTTTGACACCCCACAAGGGGCGTCTGTCTCCACTTCTATGGAATCTATCTGTCAACGAGCTACTAGTAAATCTAGAAAGGGAAGGATGCAAAGTGATTGTCTACCCCGATGACGTGGCGATGGCTGTATCACGAAAAAAACATTTATACCCTTAAAGAATTATTACAAAATGGTCTCTGTGTACTTTCTCAATGTGAGGTCTCTTCGCGAAACTTAACAAAAAACGGATTGGTGCTCTTTAGCTCTCTAATTTAATGGCGTCAGTCTCAAGTTCGCGAACCTGCCAAATAACTGGGTTTGGTTTTTTGATAAGAAACTGAACTGGAAAGTCAACAATCAGGAAAACGTTAAAAGCCACACCGTAGCCTTAAAAACTTGTAAAAAGGCAACCGGATGGACCCAAACTCCTGTGAGATAACTTAGTATGGTGGACGGAAACAGAGAAACAGCATCCAACCAGAACCTACCTAAACTTGTAAGATCAGCTTGCGTATATACTAGCGGAGCTATAAGAATAACCTTTCCGCAGCGCCAGAAGCTATCCTTCATCTAGCTTTCCTATATATTTACGGCAAACATACCACAGCATGTGCAGCTGTGACACTGAGAGCCTCATCACAATGGACATCCACTCAATGTGAACACATAAAGAATCTGAATCACCTTAACATTACAAAAAAACACACCACTACCCAACTCAGTTTGAAGCATAACTTCAGGACAACAATTCCCAGCCGCCTTGAATGGGACTAGGATTCGATCGGAACCAGTTACTCGATTCACATCGACACGGATGGGTCTAAAACAGAATCTGCAGTTGGTGTAGTTGTTTACTCCAAGGTGCTTAACCTAAGCTTATCATTTCGCCTTTCCGACCATTGGAGCGTTTTCCAGGCGAAATCAACGCAATTAAAGAAGCCTTGCCTTGGTTGAAAAGGAATGCAATATCCACGAAGTATATTACATCTTCAGTGACAGCCTAGCGGGAATCAAATCCCTGGAATCCAACTCTTTCAAATCGAAATCAGGCCACAAATGCCGACTATTTCTTGATGAGACGGCAGAGCATTTCACCATTCAACTCTTTTGGTGTTGGCCCAAAAAAAAAACATTCAAAGAGAGGAAGCTGCAAGGCGAATGAGTTTGCGCCAGTAGATATGTTATTCATACCCGTCGCTACATGAACTGAAATGTAGCGACGGGTATGCTGAATGTGATCAAGAAAGCAAACCCCAAATGAATAAACGGCACAATGTGAGAAATATCCAGGCAACCCTGGCCTAATTATAATCAGAAGCGCTCCATCTGTTGAAACAAACTTCAAACATTAGCATCATAGGTGTTCATACAGAACAATGTCCTATAGGACTACATGCAAAAATACAAGGCATCGTCAGTAACTTCTTCTACGCAAGTTGATTCTACGAAGAAAAGGAGGAGAGTATTACTTTCCTTCTCTGCTCTTGTCCAGCTTTCTCAGACAAAATAAAACTCTATCTGAGAATTCTTTGACAGTTTAGGTGAGTTGGCTAATATTAATGTCAGACACCTCCTACGCTATGTAGTCAGCTCTGAATTGTTCAAATAGGCGACCGAATATTGGGAAGTCGACAGACCCACACAGTATCACAACTAACCTTTGCCTTATCTACTTGCCAAATACCTTCCTATCACAGGCCAACAGCATGGACCTTTGTGAAGTTATATTTTAAGCTAATTTATAATTTAAGTAAAGGTTAATATTTCCAATTGTTCCCATGCCCAATTTTGAATTTATATCCTTTATGATCGAAATTTCCCCACGTTGACATTTTTCCCCAAGATGGCTAAGCATGCTCCATAGTACCGATATTCCCTTCATGACCATACAACGATCCTATCACCTACTAACTACTAATTGCATCTCATTGTGTCGAATTACAAACTAAATCTGATAAATTTAATTAAAGCCTGTGTGGTGTACTCTACTCGATGGAATTTATAAAAAATAAATTTAAAATTTGCTCAACATTAAACCGGTAAATACGTGCGTGTATTTCCCATATCAAACAGTGAAAACTCATAATAACAGTAAAGAATAATAACGCAGCGTACACAAATTACCATTCAACCGAAAGTGCCATTGTGTCCATCGGTGTCCTGGCTATCATTACTTTGCCATGCAACGCAGGCCAATAATTATTATACCCTGAACCTATACAAATACATGTATAGCATGTCCAGACACTCATACAAACGATGGATCCTCTCGAATGCAAATAATTATTTTCCGTTAATGCAAAACAAAGGGATAAAACAACGCATTGCCGATGTTTGTGTGTGTGGTCCTTCGAGCCGGATATACATAATGTCTCACACCCAGCCAATGTTGTTTAACCTGCAATTGCGGAGTCTCTGATTCAGACGGATTGACCGCATGGACCTTCCAGTAGATGATGGATTTATTTTTTTTTACGTATATACATATCGCGTTTGTGTGGCTTTGTTTTAACCGAACAGCGACAACCCTGAATGTCATCATTCCAAGGACAACGCCATAGGCATCTGGAAAAAAGAGGACATTACCGGAGAAGACACAATCACCACAGGATATGTTACACATACAAAAAAATGCAACTAAAAAAAAAGCATGCTGTAGACAAAAAAATCCCATCATAGGTCAAGCTAAGAGGCATGCATAGGCAGGGATTCATTGTTAATTACCCAAACCATTCGGGTATGACAGAACCGAGTAACGTAACTGTGAATCCATCACCTCCCGGTAGCCGCTGTATGCTGCTATTGTGTTTTCGTTATGGAAATTAATTTTCAGATAAGGTTGACGCAATATTTCAACTGGTGTTGATAGCTGGATACAGATGGATACCCCGCGCAAGGATATGTGGTTTGATTCGACATTTTTTCCTGTTTGCTGTAGCTGGTGTTCTCATTCAAGTGGCCACCCAATTAAGTACCAAATTCATATGTCCTGGGAACATTAAAAAAAAAAAAACCAAATCCTCTACAGACGAGGACTCTCATAAAATTGTATCGTGCCGCCCATCAAATAATAACATTTGCATACGGACATCCTTCGAACTGCACTCCTCCTTTCGCCAGCTATTCACATCTTGAAAAGAAAAGCACCAGCAATTTGAAAGTGTCAAAAAGGATAAGAGGAGTCGAGTCCAGTCGAGAGCGTACGGTCATTGTTGGGTCGAGGGGCAGTCAGCAGGGCATTCATACAAAAATCTCCGAACTGCACCGGATACAAGCAGTGTGACCATGTCACGGTTTCATTTCCTGCAGCTTCACTGTACACTGTTTTGGCAGCGGGCGGAGGTTGTCTTTGCAAATTTTTTTTCCTCGTTCTCATTTTTTTTTGGTGGTGTGTCTGCGATCCTTTCGCGTAATGGAAAATTCTGAAGCAGTGGTTGGGCGGTGTGCGCGTTCCCTATCGGCGGGATAGTCTACAACTCTGAAGGATTAAATGAATGACCGGACCATGTCTGTGGATGATTTGCTGTTGGAAATATACGACGGGATTTGCATAAATGATTCTCGTTCAGATTTTGCCTTTTTTTTATCCTTGAATAGTTGTGTGTCCATGATGATGATTAACACAGATAGAACAAATATGTTTCCCGTACATGTATGCTGACAATTTTTTTTTTGTTGGTAATAAAA
The DNA here is from genome assembly GCA_949824845.1 of Rhingia rostrata. NCBI lineage: Eukaryota > Metazoa > Arthropoda > Insecta > Diptera > Syrphidae > Rhingia > Rhingia rostrata. The sequence goes on along the minus strand of OX463756.1, from coordinate 141,413,994 downwards.
AGGGTCTCAGATTGCAGGAAAGTAGGAGTGGGTGAATCCTGTTTGGGTGGGGAAAAAAGATAATCCACACGAACTTGAACTTGAGAGAGTGAGAGTCCGAGGATGCGCCTTTTGTGAATTTTTGTTTTCCCTGCTGCGACGAATCCTCTATAAGCTGGTGTTTGCGGTGGTCCTTTTTGGTGGACCAGTGCAGACACGACGAGCGATATGATTTACAACACTATGGTGTCTAGACAAAAAGGAGATTTCTGGGAAAAGATAAATTCCTGCGAGCGTGTATGTGAGATGCATTCAGGAACAGGAAGTAGTTGAATGAATATCCTTAATGGCGTGTACTTCAGTTTGGGTACGGAGTGTACGCGACTTGGCCTTAAATGGGAGATTAGCTTGAATGAAGTAGTGGTCTGTGGGAGTAGTTGGACAGGGATGGCTTATACAAAAGGTTTAGTTAGTGCAGTTGGTTTTCACATTGAAATGTAAAAGGCGTGGATGTTGGCATGGTGATATGGTGATATGGTTACAATTATTGTGTTTGGATAAAACCATATTAAGCTGCTGCTAATGCTAATGGCGTAGGGGTGCTGTTTTAGTTCAATAAAATTTATTGTTAAAATCTTTTGAGAGCTATTAGAAGTAAGAACATTTGAATTTTAACGTGGTCTTTCGTTCGTCACCTATTCGTATGGATTTCGATAAATTTTATACAAGCACATACCTACACAGTACTGTTTCACATTTTTGTCAATCGATTATTTGTAGAAGTTAATAAGATGGATTTTTATATTGTAAATATGGGTTTTAATAGCTCAGACCATATTAAATATGTCATGTCCAAAAGGAAAATAAAAAAAGTCACAAAGAACCCAGAGATGTACGTATCTGTAGTCAGTGGCGTGGCATTCAAATAAGTCAATTCCAACTGAACCTACAGAACCTAATAAAATAGTTTCACTTCAACAAATGAAAATTTTATAAAATTCTGCGCAAATGTTGAGAACAAATAATCAATTAAGAAATAGAAAATATATTCTGAGTTTTGCAACGCCTGTGTTCTTATAAAATGAAGTCCCTCCACATCACACATTATTGTAATAACAGAAAGTATGTTGCGACTTTTGATCCCAATTCTAAAGGAAATATGCCGAAAAAAGTAGACTGATGACATCTTGTAATTTCTACGTCAAAGAGTCAATGAGAAAGTTTCTTTCTTTGTTTTTTTTTGTTCCTCGTTCGTATAGCCCATAATGGAGGACACTTTCCTGATTATCGAATTCAAATAATCAAGGTAATGAAGTCCAATTAACTTTGTCTTCACTTAGCACAAATATAATCGTACACTACTGGTGGGACAGATATGATCCTTTTATTCAGATTATAATTAAAAAATTGTCACAGGCGACATTAAAAAAAATATTAAATTGAACTTCAAGGCTCATCTCCAAAAACTCGTTAAGCAACAAATGTCGAATATCTCCTAAGAGAGCACTTTAAAATTCACCTCTTCTGGATACCGAGCCAATGAGATATACCAGATAACTTCAAGGCGGATGAGCTTTCCAGACATGATACTACCATTGAAAAGCCAACAGTAGAAATATTAAGTATGCCCCTCGCTAAATGTAAATACCAGATTAACCTAAATGCGATCAAGAAAGTAAACCTGAAGCGGACAACCGGCACAACGTATAAAATAACCAGGCAATTCTGGCCAAAATACGAGAACGGACCTTTATGGTCTAAGTTTGCAAGAGCATCGCTTGCAGCCATGGCAACCTAACTTAACCTTACCTAGTCTCCCTATTTTGTCAACGAGAACTGAACCATATATTTTCGGAAGAATTTATCACTTAAAACTTTTGCTACGGTCCATGCGTTTCATAGAGCAGACTGACCAAGTAAAAGGCAGCAAAACTCGAACTTTACAAATTTTGCGATAAAATATTAGCAAGCAGAATAATCGTTTGTCCAAACCACTAAAAAGGAAATGCGGCAACTAGAGAGGTATAAGTCTTGTTAAGATCGTCCACAAGATCCTATCGGAATATTCTGACGTTAACCGAAATCATGTACCAACGACCTGATCGGCATTTTTCAGTGTGGCTTTAGACCGGGAAAGTCCACAACTTATCAAATCTTCACACTTCGACAGATCCTATAAACAAAATCCCAAGAAACCAAAACGACAGATACCTACCACTTAATCGTCAATTTCAATGTCACATACGACGAACTATACAGACTACAGAGCCATGTGTAGTCTGTTTATGGTATACCGCCCAAACTTACGAGGCTGTTACGCCAAAAATTTGTATTTTCGTATGTCGCTTCCGATGTTTTTCCGCAGACTAAACTGTGAGTACTGTGAGTACTGGATACACGCGATTTCCCACGAATTACAACCACAGAATAACTTGGATACTAGGTCTCCATATTTTCAAACATAAGTTTACTTGCATAGAAAGTCTTTCCTATTGTCTTCTCGTAGGCATTGAGTTTTCAATTGACTCATGTATCTAGAATATCTGAACTTCACTTTTAATTACAGAGGTATGCTCTCGATCGCTGGTGGTTCGAATTGTATTATGCTTCTGAGTTAGGATTTCTGGGGAACATTGCATTTATTGGTCAGAAGAGCTTGGCGATAAATTTCTAAAATTGTGATGTAAACCAACTAACAATAATATAAACCAAGAACTTTTTCTCCCATATATACAACATCCAGCAATTAAAAAGTTGAGTTAACAATGATCGGAAAGCCCCTGAATTGGGTGCATATCACTGTCAAATTCCCTCCTCCTCCTTCGTTCGACTGCTTTCACAAACATGCATCCTTTATATCAAGGCCTGACATTCGCCGAATATCTCCATCTCAAACTCCATTAAACATTCAAAAATGACGACATCCCTTCAATTGCACACCCATTAAATAATTTGCAGCAAAATTGAAAAAAAAAATACCCTCACCACAGGACAGGAGCAATAATAAAATAATTAATCGAATTACGAAGCCAGACAAAAAACAATCCGCACTTCAACTCCAACTCAAATGCATAAAGAACGGGATACTTCATATCCGCAGATATGTTGGTAAATGTGCGCGGGTGCATTTATGCGACTGAATGCCAAAGGATATTCGTTTCGGCCGGAGTCACTAATTTAATTTGTTCGATGAGTATGTATTTGTTTTTTTTTTGTATCCAAACACATACATATATCTTTTAATTATTTTATCTGTGTTTTTTAATATTTTTTCTTAACTTAATTTTCGTTTATGGCACATACTCGTAGTTGTCGGATACATTTTACTCCAATTTGCACAAGGATAATGCAGTAAAATTTCAACGAAAATCAAATTCCTCGCCAGGTGATTTTAATGCATACGTGCGTGTGTGTGTTTGGGATAGTGGCCACAGGATATAGCATCTCTTTGATGGGGAGAACATTGACCATATTTTGGGGGCAAAAAGGGTAATTTCATTATGATGATGATGAATGACAAGGTAATGCTATGGAATATCCTTTTGATGTGTCCCCAGGGAGAGAGAACATCCGTGGATACATAGGTAGCTGACTTCGATATCAGACATGTGCGTGTACAACATCTGCGGTTAATTTAAAATGTCGATTAAGATAAATGGTGGGATAAAGTGTCACTGAAAGTGTACAACGGGGCATCACAATGTGCTGGAGATTTATTGTGATTTAAATGCGCACGGAGAATATCGCCTAATAATTCATATTGTTCACGAAAAATGTGATTGGCTTAGGCAACGTTTTTTTCTTTTTGCAATGGCTACCTATACCTCTCCATTCAGGATTTTTAAAATTTCAATTATTGTTTTTCAGATCAAAAAAAGGAAGATATAGCGTGCACTACTCGGTCCATACCAGACCATACATTGCGTGTACTTGGTTATGTCAAAGTTTTCTTGAGATTTGATCATTACAGTTAAGGCTTTTTTAGGTCAGCATCGTGAATCTTCTTAACTTATCTTCCACTGTTTTATTTGACGTATCATTGTAGTTATCAACCGTGAGTAATCCAGTTCTGATATCTTTATTTTCCGGAACTCTGAGGGACTATTATGTTGTCAAAAATGACATACCTTGCATTGACGGCCTATACTTTGCCTCAATCACAGCTTTTCCATTCATTTGTGTATGCAAAGATATATTTTTGACGCAAAGAATAGGGCCCCTCGCTTAACGCTGATTCCAAACGATAAATGAGAGAAGCTGCTCAATACAGCCTCAAACAGGATGTTTGTCAGGTTTTCGCGAGAAATGGAACACTGCCAAATACCAAGGAGTTGTCACTTTCGGGATTATAACAAGTGTCCCGTGCTTTTCGTTCCAACGAGTTACTAGACTCCTACCAGACGCGTCCTAGGGTGGCGGATAGAGGAATTATCTACAGGTTTGCAGGGTTGGTGGAAAATCAAATACCATTAGGGGACTTAAACTATAGCTAGGGGTAAGATTACCAATCAAAAAACCTCCCCAGAATTCCAGGAACAATTCCAAAATTAAGTCAACAGTGGCGTCGTCTACAGTCCCACTTAGGATGGAAAAAGTAATCAACCTATTAAAGCTGCGTCGACATATTAGGGCTACAGGTCATCTATAGGAATTTTAAGGGTTAATCAGGCGCCCTATAAAAAGAGATGGTGGCGGAAGAGCAGATATGTCAACGGCAGGGCTCAATCCCATATTGGATCGGAATAGTAGGGGTGTCTTATAAATTCCAACTGAACTTCCAGGTTGGGTGTTGTGACTAGGATTACCTTACCCCTCAAGAACACAAAATATCATTATTAAGCAACCAATAACCTCGGAAAGGACAGATTTTATTATTGACAATCATGTTAAACAAAAACAGGACAATGACGTTCGCGTCTGCGCATAAAACGTAAAACCAATAAACAGGAGAAGTGCAGGCGAACACGTGAAACCACCAAACAGCGCAGAAATACGATGGGATCGGTAGGGCAAAGAGTGATGAAAAAGTGTGCCTTCTACTATGATACGTGTTACAGTGAGCAGGAACAGCGACTATTGGGATGCGGAATTGTTTTATGTGCCAGACTTAGGCAAGAAGTCTTATGCTTTCAACACGCTAGAGAACGCATTGAAACAATCCGTATCAAGGATAAATTCGCTAACATAAGCTTGATGTGCGTCCACGCTTTGACGGGGAAAACAGAGCTCTTTGACAAAACTTATGAGCAACTATTGAAAAACGATGTTAATATCTTGGAAAGAGATTTAAGCGCAAAGGTAGGGAGAGAACCACTATCATGTTGCAAACAAGATAAAAATGCATATATCTACCACGACATACTAAATCACAAATACTGTGAACAATAAATCAGAGCAAAAGACAGCCAATGCCTTCGCAGAACGCATACTCCTTCACCTCTTGATTAACACAATACACCAGCATCTAATGAAGAAGAACAATGGCCAGGATATCAACAAGCCATAAGGTCAGCCGCAACTGATGTGCTATTTTACTCACACACACCAGCCAGAAACCCCTGGAGTGATTAACAATGCCGACAGGATGATCGCATCCAAAAATCTAGGCCTGCAAGGCGAATCAGCAGGTGAAACGAGAACTGTCATTGAGATCACATCATAAAATCATGCGATTGAGGTGCCACTCCAGGAAAGATGTTCGCAAGTTTTACCAAAGTGTAAAACGTCAAAGCCGTGGATATAATGCCGAAACAGAATCCTGTCGAGATGATGAGGGAAATGTCGGAAATATTGGACCACCCAAGTTCATCCATCCGTGCAGGATGACGATGGAGAAATCTCGCTGCTCCATCAGGGTCGGAAACGACCTCACCGACACATTCGATACCAAAAAATGACTCTTCAGAGTATTGTGTAAAACTCCCGAGCCAACACCAGAGGCAAAATTTTTCATATATCTGAGCAACTACTAGCATACGCCGACGAAATTGACATCATTGGTAGGACTTTAGCTTCGTTTGCTAGTATAGAAAAGGAAGCGGAAATCCGTTTAGCTGCAAATGATGGCAAGTCCAAGTTTATGATGTCGACACGAAGTGATAGACAACAACGTCGACGCATTAGACAGAACGGTACCATTATAGATATAATTTTAAGGCCGTACAGGAATTTTTCTATATATATCTCGTCAGAAATTAAACGAAGAATTACCTTGCCAACCGCTGCTTCTTCGGGCTAAGAACTCAATTATGTAATAAGGCTAATAAATTGCCTACTTACTCGAACTACTAGGGAGATACATACAAGACCCTGATTTTCCAATTCCTGCTCTACGTCTAGAAGCATGGACCGTATCGAAAGGGGATAAAAAAGTCCTTGATCATATTGAGAGAAAAATGTTTCAAAAAATTATTTGTGTTGACGGTCTGTGGAGGCGAAGATTCAAGCAGAGCAATACGAGCTGCGCAACGATATAGGCCAATTCAATTATCTCCGTATTGGACCTTTGACTTGGCAAGGTTATGTATAGCGAATGGAAACGAAAACTCTGTCACTAAAAGTCTACGATTCCCAGCTAGACGTTGGACGCAGTAGAGAAGGTAGGTAGGTAGAAGTGGCGGTTCGGCATTAACCCAAATAGCAATTATGCGGCTTTTCATTACCATGATTCAAACTGACACTTCCTAGTGCCGGACATTTGCAAATTAAATGACAAAGGATTTCTCTCTCATTTGCGTTCCCGCCACTGCAGGTTTTTATGGGATCCCTAATTTGGCCAAATGGTCCCCAATTGGCCAGTGCCCCGTGACTATCGCCGTAGAAAGAAAGAATTCGCTTAAATAGCACCGACAAGTAGAAACCGACCTAAACCATCTTGCGCAACTGGAGGCGGTCAGGAATAATTTGATAGGGATGTTGTCCATGTTGTTTCCGAACTTAGCGCCACTCAAGTAAGTTAGTAAGTAAAGGAACAATATCTTGTGTTTAAAATATTCCAATCATGTTGATGTAATATTTATCAGTACCAGTAATATCAAAAAAAAGTGTAGCTTCTGTAAGACTTGTTGAAAACTCCTATCCGCACACTGTATAAAATTAAATAATAATATAATTCAGCCGCATTCTTCTCAAAAGAAGCACGGAAAATCCTCTTAAGACGTCAATTTAGTCCTCTTATTTTCAAAATCAGCTCTGCCCGTACATGAGAATATTTTTCTTTGCAATTACATCCTAATTATTTGCACAAAAAATTCAAAAAAATCCTCTAATAATCTTTATAAAAAAAAAAGAAACCATAATTGCTTTCAATTAATAATAGCAATCTGCCAGCCACATTGTGCCACATCTGCCAATCAATATCTTTACCGCTAATAATGCAAAATTCATCCCCTAAACCCAACTGTCCCTCCTTGCTAATGGTAACAAATCAATATTTGTCAACTGCTATTGAAAAAAATCATCTCTCCATCCCCTTGATATGGGAAGTATGCCATCCTCCCTTCCGATAAAAAAAAGCGAATCATTTATTTCCCTTAGACAAATACTTAATTTTGATTTTCAATTAATCCCCTGCGCTGGTATTTTGTTTATTCATCTTCCAACGAAAACAACGGAAACAGAACGTTCCATTCTCTGTAACACCAGGATGGCCAAATAATGCGTAAGCCCATTTTATGTACAAGTCGTCGTGCCACCCTGTGGGGCAACGGCTGTACTCTGAATGGAAAAGAAATCCTTTATGACTAATGAACGACTCCTACGCGAACGCAAACTCTCACAGGACATTCGTGCGTAAAAATGATTGATTTGCTTATACGACGAAGTGTGCGCTTTATTGTTAGCTTTGAGTTGACTAGCTTTGATAAATGCACCACACCATCCGCGCATTGTGGCCCTTTTTAAAGGATAATGTGAGCTCCTGACAATAGAGTCATTGAGAGGTTGTCAGTCGTTTGGCTTTTGAAAAGAAATCCACTTTGAAGAAAATTAGGTGAACGAGATTTCTCTTTCAGATTCTTATAGAGACGGTGGATTGTAAGCCTTCTTCGGTATTGTGTTCTTTAAGTGATTTGCTGGTGGAGTGCCGGAAAGGTTGCCTTTCCACTATATCAATTTCTCTATCTCTCTCTCTCTCTCTCTCTTACCAACACAATGTCAAAGAGGTTACAAAATGCAAATAGGATTTAATTATTTCACCAACTTCTCCCGCTTTGTCTGGATAATACCTGCTGGTGCCAGCAGCGGGGCAATTGCAAAATATCCTTAGGGATGATTTATTACTTAGATGTATCCACATATACACGCAGCGTAGAGTGCACCCTCATTATCCGACATATTGTGTTACTTCGGGGCGAATTTTGAAGCTACCAGTGGCGTTTGTTCCTTGGTTGGATTGGGGAAGCGTGGATCTAGAGGAAAAGGTTTAATTGAAAATCTTTATGTTTATAGTTTAACCGTTGAGGATAAATTCGTTGACTGTGTAAATATTTTGACTACCATCCAAAGAAGGCATTTTTTTGCGGGTAATTAGCGCCTTGGGGCTAAGTAGCTGAGGGCTCATAGATTTGGGAAAAATTCTGGATTATATATATATGTATTATGTTTACGAATGAGTAAAGGGATTCCAGTTTTTTTTTTTTAAATTGTATGGAGTAGAGGTACTAATTAGTTTCATATTTTATAAAACATTTCTCCTCATAAGTTTCGGATTTGCCTTCAAGCTAAAAGGCGATACATGCCTTATCCAAGGTATTGCTATGAATTTAATTCGAATTTATTAAGGACACATATTTCGAGGTATCTTTTTTCTAAAGTCTCCAGATCCCATCAAAGAAGAAGAACTGCTCTCCAAATTGCCAGTTATTGACAGAATTGAAACAGTTTGAAATATATCATGAAGGAAGACCATTACCTGGGGATAATTGGGCATCAAGTTGGGTACAAAGAGTAACAGTATCTACTTTCATCGAAGTATTCCAACTATAACCTAACAATTCATGTCCCATTCTTCGTCCAATCGAGTTAGTGTCATATTGATGAGTTATATGACGTAGGTTAACTCCAACGCCATAAAGAGCGATTGTAAGCCATTCAAGTTGCACATTTGAGTTACGCAACCACAGTGTAGGGACAGAGCGGGGTACCTCTATCGTGATCTCATGCAGGACAGCGACAAAAATTAATCTGCCCTCATGCGGTACGTGGCATAACTGCGATTCGGGGAATACGTCGGAAAGCATCAGGAATACGAAACCGAAAAACAATGCGACATTTATTGCAGCTGCCACCCAAAGGTTATTACGTTGAGCAGACTTAGGTCAAGAGTAATCCACATTATGCCATAGGGGGATCACCTAGCAGTGATCAGCATCAATACAACGCTTTGCAACATCAGCCTTATATGCGCACACGCCGCTACCGATGATGTTGATGAACCGATCAAGGAGGAAGATTATGACCCCCTGGATGAAGGCTACGGAGCCTGCCTGGATTACGATGTGAAAATCGTACATCGTTGGCGGGTTAGTTGGAAATTTCCCCACAAAGGTTTCTGACTAAAAGAGTTTGCAACTCGACGGCTGGAATATCAGATCTATATGATCCCATCTTCAAATCCTATCTACAAAGAAGAGATCCCACTTCTTGCAGCACCGACCGAGGCATATTACTGCTAAAGGTCGCATTTAAGATTCTATACAACGTACCTACTGTGTGAACGTCTCAGCCCCTTCACCAATACACTTTTTTTCGTTCGACTTCGCTAGAACTTTGAAAGGCAAAATGTCTTTCCAGCATGTTCTTCGTATTATGAATACGAATTTCGATAATAAGCGAAAGGTTGTTATCGATATGACCGCAATCAATGATGTTGGTCGTCGTCACGCCAACATTATCCTCAAGAAGGCTGATGTCGATTTGACCAAGCGCGCCGGAGAGTGCAGCGATCAGGAGGTCGACAAAATTGTCACCATCATCCGGAACCCAAGGCATTAGACGATCCGCAAGTACAGTGGCAAGTATGTACATACAAAACACTTCATCGTACTTGGACTCCAACCTCCGTGACGATTTGGAACGCTTGAAGAAGATCTGTGCCCAACGTGGCATGCGTCAATTCTGGGGTCTCCGTATCCGTGGTTAACATACCAAGACAACCGTTCGCCGTGGTCGCACCGTTGGTGTGTCCAAGGAGAATTAAACACAGAAAGGATATTTTTGTATTTACGTTTGGAGAGGTCGTCGTCGTCGTGCCTGTATGGCGAAATTGTGGCATTTTTAAGTACAAAAAAATGAAACACGTGTCAGTGTGGCTTCTGGTCCGGCAGATTGACCAAAGACCAACGAATTTCAAGTCGAAACACATCATCTTTTCATTGACTTCAAGGCGACACGTATAATAGCATCAATCACCTAGTGCTTAATGAAGCGATGTCGGGAATCGAAACACCATCTTTACTGACACAGCTGGGTATAATATTAGAGGACCCGCGATGCAACACTCAGTTTGGAAACAGCTCATCTGAACTTTTTTAAACCTATACCGGATTCGGAAAAGTATAGCCTTTAAATTTCGATTTCTTCAAGCTAAAACTGGAACATATAAGATAGTGCGTAGGGTAGGAGTTAATGCGGAAGGCGCTATCTTCAGCAAATTATTCCAGCTTCTGGGGAACGTAGACGACATCGAAATCACTGGTCACTACCATCGTGCCGTGGTAGATACATTCATTCCTTGAGGCAGAGGCGAAACGTGTTGGTCTTTTAGTTAACGAGGGCAAGACCAAGTATATGCTTTGAACAAACAAATAACTGTCGCCACACAACCTTGGACAAAAGTTCACTGTTGATGCTATTCGGCTTTGCAAAACAAATGGAATCAAAACACTTAACCCGAAACGTCTGCTTTACCGGACCTTTATTCAACCAGTCTTACATTATAGTGCCGAGTGTCAAACCATAAGCAGGAAAATGGAGCAAATATTTCCGTCCTGTATACCAGGAAGGTGAATGAAGAAGATCGCACGTCTTGAAACCAAATTTCCTGTAGACCATTTTCACGATCTTACGGAAACAGCAAGTTTTTTTCTTATGACTTCTTAGTGTCATTGACGATAAGCTAAATGCTCTACAAAGCTGCAAAAGAACTTGCAGCAAGAAATGGGCCACTTCTCCAGTGGTTACGAAATGGCTATAAGCACCCAAAGTAAGAAAAAACCAACAGTTAAAGGACTTAATAACGTTCATATAGTACGACGATAAACAAATCCGCAACGTTTCACCGACCGACGCTTCGATTTAAGCGGACGCACTACCCTTCTGCCTTGTGAGGCAGAAGACCAGAATATCGTAAAGTCCACGTCTTCAGGTTACTCTTTCTAATTGCAGGGCTGTAGTTGAGTTGGGTTGTTATTATAGTTGTTGAAAATTGTGTCTGCGTTCTGGTTGATTGAATGGTTGGCTCAGGGAAATTTCTTATGATACAAGCAAATTCACGAATGCAAGATTATGAAAGAGCGGATAGCGGGAAACGGCTGCCCATTCCAGAAAAGTAGCGGAGCGGTTTAAAATAAAGCCTTAATTAAGGCCCACTTTGTGCTGAATGAAATACAGAGTGTGTTCCTTTTGTTGGGAACAAAGAAAGTAGTCAAAGAAAAATCACTTCTTGCTTGACCAGCAAAAGGAGCAGATTGTGCGAAAACGGAAACAAACAAACGAAAATTTAATCGAGGTGTTATTTCGGCTTAGAAAATTAGTTCGATAGTGAAGAGATTCCAGCATTAGTCGGGCCAGTTGAAAAAAAAGACGAGAAAGACGGGTTAGGAGTCCCAAGGAACAAAGGGCAGGCTATTCCCCGTAGTCACAATTGTAAGGAAGATAAATTAAGTATAGTGCATGATGTAGAATCCTAGTTTAAGTAAGTGAAACGGGTTCTTAGAGTACGCAGGTATTTCCCTTCCGGCAAATCATGAATAACATATGGGACAAGCAACCCATATAGTCTGATTCCATATTCTTAATCACTCGAGATAGTGGGCATTTTTGAATTTCATTTAATTTTTTGTCAAATTATTTTTTGTGTCAATAAATAATTCTTTTATGACGTAACTTAGTTGTATGACCCTTTGATTCCAGAAACACCGTAGGACAAACGTTAACGTTTCATAATCCTTAGGGAAGAAAATTGTGTGGCGCCACTTTTTAATTCAACCAAGTTGAATACCCTCGAACACACCCTTAGCTCAGCGGTCGAGCCGGCACCAGCTGGCTTTCATAACGTTTTTTCACCTTAGGAAAAGTGCAAAATGTTGCTTCCGACCCCTTTCTCTTTTCACGCATTAAATTCCTTCCGACAGGAAAAGTATAACAGCATATTTATAGATAACCCTGAATCTTACAAAACGTGATCTCCAGATTATTAATGCAGCATCTAAAAACCTCGACGGGCTCAGTGTCGCGATGGTTAGTGCGATGAACTGCCGCGCAGAAGGTCTGTGTTCGATTCCCAGCAGTAGCAACACCTAAATGATTTTCTCTGGCCCTACTCTCGTGATGATCTGACAAAACATCCTAGTAGTGTCAAAAAAGTTTATCTCAATTTAGCCCTTTGGATTCGGCACACTAACGAGCCTGTTGCGCCATAGATTTGTTTTTTTTTTGTTATCTAAAGCCTCAGCCTCAGCACTACTCAGGGAAGCTCAAAACCTGTCTAATAGATCGATTGGGTACTACAAAGTATTGAAATCAGTGACATTTGAGGGAGAAAAGTCTGACTACATCATCCCTTGCCATGGTTCTGATATCAAATACTCAATCAGACCAAACAGCAGGTCGAATATTGGTGAATGCGACAAGGAACCTCCGGTTTAAGGATCATGCGATCACGAATGCTAGATGAAGGCAACTTGACCAGGATCGAAAAGCATGTTAAACAGCCACCTACACTGATGGATCAAAAATGAAAATCTGTTTCAATGAAGCTGAACAGCATGCATCACTTATACATGAAATATGGAGGAGGATATCACACCGAAGAATAGCCCAGATCACTCCAGATCGTAAGCTTATGCAAAGTATCGAGTGAAGTGATATATAAATGCACACTTCACTAGCGGATGAACGACTTAATTATTTATGAAGTATTCCCAGCTTTTGAGCGAATAATAATACAGCGGCAATAAATCTCAAAAACCTTAAGAGACACGGCCACCATGTCAATAACTTCAATGCGCTCTTTCCACAACGTATTTTAGCAATATTCCGTCATAATTTGCAATTTAATATTCTTCGCCTATTAAATTGGCAATTTGATATATTATCCTGAGATAATGCTGAAAGCGTTGCCCTTCGTTTTGCATCATTTATCCCACATGTTACATCCTAGATGGCTTTTCTTCGCTCACGCCCTTCCTGTCAATTTTTCAAAATTCGATTTGCAGCGTTTCCAAAAACAACATTAAGATTCTTCTGCATGTGGTGTACATATAGATCTGTTTTATTTTTTTTTTATTTTTATTTTTTAAATCTCCATCTGGATTCTGTGAAACGAAACCCCCCTTCAATACAATATCCCGACGTGCGTGTGTGTGTCACCATCAAACGATGCGGCCGCATACTCATCAGGAGCATGGGATAATCCCACCCTCTCATGCCAGCGCATGAAATACGATACAATTCCAATTTTGCAATTTATGAATGAATTGGATTTTCTTATGTGCACGTCATGCTTTAACGAACGAACCGCAACTTCAACATTTACAAGACCAACTACGGTAATCCTGGCAACCCGGAAAAAGAAGTCAAAAAGTACTCCGGTATAAGGGGTGCTGCTCAGTAAAACTGACAGTGATAGTAAATTGGAAAAGTAGAACATTTTGCACCGCCATGTCAAATTAAACGAAACAGGTTGCTGTGTACGGGTGTCATCCCCCTTTTTGTGGCCAAGGCCAACGCACGTTCAAGAGTCTTCTTTATGCAGAAAAGGGATACTCGAGATATGTGATAGTCTCTGAATATTCTGGTGCAGTTATAATAGCAACCCACTAATGGTGCATGAAATTAGAAATCTCATCCTGTTCCTGCCGGAGGACTCTAAATAAGTTTTGTCGAAAATATTCGATATGATGCCAAAAAGTGTGTGTGTGTGTTAAATATGTTTCCAAGCAAACGCAGTACAATAAATTGTAGCACTCTCGCACGCTATGACGCCGGAATGCCGATGGGGTGGCTGCGGCTGGTTGAGTCTATAGCACGACCTAAGAAGCCCTATGAGAGGTAGATTTGTATTGACAAAAGTGCGTTGAACTGTTTTTTCCTTGTTTTTTGTTGTTCAGTTCCTATTTGTTGTTCTCTAGCTGTTGTGCTTTTATGGCTGATGGACCCCCCTTTATGTTGACGTTGATTCGATTTGATTTGAATGGAAGTACGAGGAGGTACAGTGCGATGCCTCCTGTTGTGCGATGGCAGACTTTATGGCGATGACAGAAACCGCAGGGATTGTTGTGTGTGATATGACATTGACGCCAGTGAAATGTTGTCGACCTGCTGACTGACGATGTGGTTTGGTGGCAAAACTGAATTAATGATTTCGTTCACAAGTTGAACCCAAAGAGGTGGTTGCTCTGCCACTGAGCTGGGTATTGCACGTATTCAAGGACTTAGAGTTGAAGAAAAGTTTAGAAGATCTCAGATTAGATGGGTTTAAAATATATAACTGACAGACAGGTTCGAACAAAAGCTGGAGCCCATTCAGAGGCACTGAATATGAACAAATTTGACTGACAGACTATTGCAGTGGTTTCTTGTTTAGCTGAAATTTATAAAAAAAAATTAACAAAGCAGCACAGACTGGTATAACTATGAAACTACAGAAAATTAAAATGCCTATCTGCGTAAAGCGGCACTTACTGTGATCAACTCCAATCATACTGTGATCAACTACAGACTAAATCTTGGAACTTTAAATTATACGTCGGCGATCGATACTACTCTTCTAATTTTATCGACAAGTAGGAGTAAAAGGACATGATAAATCGGATGATTCAGACAAAACTATCAAGATCACCTCAATACACTAATAGAAGATGGACTAGTGTTACTTGAATACTGCGGAGAGCAGCAGGATTCGCAAAACAAAAAAATGGTACAACAATAGTGGTTTCCTGATAACTGGTAGTCTGCAGCTAGATTTCGGCAACAAAAGATTTAAGTCTCTAATCGGATACTTCACCACAAGAAGCATGCCTGGAAATAAGCGGCTCTTTACAAAAGCTAACTTACTTACTTACTGGACTATTAATCCGTTGAGAGTCTCTAACTGAAGCAAAGTAGCATTCCATTCTCTACGAGCCTGAACACGTTCCATGCAGTCATTCAGTAGAAGCAATCTGGTATCCGCGACCGGTTGATCCTTAAACATTGTTGTTGTTCATTCGCTTTCCTGATACAAATGACGGCCTCCCGCCGAGCTTTCAAAAGACGGCGGTGATGACTTTTTAAGTAACATCCACCAAATCATAAGCCAAATCTGGTCGGAAGAAAGTATTTCTGAAGAATGGTACCTCAGCATCGTTTGCCCGATCCACAAAAAAAAGAGACCCTCAAAACTGCGCCAACTACAGAGGCAGAAGTCTTCTCAACACCGCCTACAAGAATGCCGTAATATGTGAACGCCTGAAACCTTCTACCAACAACCTGATCGGCCCTTATCAGTATGGTTTTAAGCCAGGGAAATCCACAACCGATCAAATTTTCAAACTGCGGCAGATCCTGAAAAAAAAAACCCGAGAAGTCAAAATCCATATCCACCACCTATTCATCGATTTCAAGGCCGTATTCGAACTATACAAAGATATAGTTTTGGTATACCGCCTAAACTCGTCAGTTTGTGTAGGATGACGATGCAGAATTCTAGATGGAGAATTCTAGGTTCTCCATCAGAGTCGGAAACGACCTCACCTCCACATTCGATACCTAAAAACGATTTAGGCAAGGCGATGCACTGTGATGTAACTTCTTCAATTTAATTCTTAAGAGGATCATGCAAAACCTCCCAAGCCAACACCAGAGTCACAATTTTCAAAAAATCGGTGCAACTACTAGCATACGCCGACGATATTGCCATCTAAAACTAAACCAAGAATTACTCTTGCCTGTTTCTTCGGGCTAAGATGACAATTCAGTAGTAAAGCCCTCACTCGAACTACGACGGAGATCTTATATAACACCCTCATCATCCCTGCCTTGCTCTACGGCGCTAAAGCAATCCTTGGTCGATTTGAGAGGAAAATTCTTCGAAAAATCTTCGGCCCCGTTTGCGTGGACGCTGGAGACGAAGTTTTAACCAAGAACTATACAAGCTGTACAGCGATATGCCCCTGGTCCAAAAAATCAGCATTGGACGTTTAAGATGTCTAGGACATATAGAATGAATGAACACCAATACTCCGGCTTGCAGAGGCTTCGATTCCCAGCCAGACGTCGGACGCAGTGAGGAAGACATCGACTGAAGTGGCGTACACAAGTAGAAACCGGCCTCAACT
This sequence comes from Rhingia rostrata, assembly GCA_949824845.1. Lineage (NCBI taxonomy): Eukaryota > Metazoa > Arthropoda > Insecta > Diptera > Syrphidae > Rhingia > Rhingia rostrata. The sequence goes on along the minus strand of OX463756.1, from coordinate 141,397,477 downwards.
GGCCCAGGTTCATTCCGGACTGCAGCGCCACTTAAGTAAGTAAGTATTTGCTTTCCTAGCACACAGGACCAAAAATTCGATACAGGATTCTCCTTTCGTAGGTGCATAACATTTGGCCCGCTTTCTTGCTGTCTAACACTCGTCGCCAAAAAGTAGTACTGGTAGGATTAGGATCTGGTAGAGCAAACATTTGGACTTCCGGATTAGGCGAATTGATCCTATAAATGATGCTTAACTGAAATAGCATGTGGTTCAGCGACAGTCTTCTACCTTTTTCCACTAAAGTTGACTCCTAGGTGGATATTTTTTATTTTTGGCATTTGGTATAAGGTTTTGCTTTAACAGAACTTTGTTTGTTAATAACAGATACTTGGTGTTGCCCTCGGTAACTATAAGACCAACGCTTCTAGCATCATCCTCAATGCCTGTGAATGCTTCAACAACTGCACGATGGGCGCAACCAATGATGTCGATATCGTCGATGATGCCTTCCGTATTCACTGGATATATAGTATGATAACGCATCTTCTTGTCCGAATCCGGTACATATTTTGAAGAGTTCAGATTAGTTGTTTCCAAACTGAACCTTGCATCGCTTGTCCTATAGTGTAAGGCGGCACAGCTGTATTAATTTTGATGGTATCCCGAATCCTTAAATTGCTCTTTAAAGCTCTAGGCGGTGGATGACAACATACGAGGCTCTGAAGTCGAAGAAAAGAATGTTTGCTTCAACTTGAAATTGGTTGGTCTTTTCCAGCTTAAGCCTTAGTGTGAACATTTGTTCTATAGTCGATTTGCCGGGATCAAAGCCACACTTGTATATTCTAATAAGTGTTCACACAGTTCTTTGGATAGAATCTTAGATGCGACGTCAAACACTGATATGCGACTGTCGTTGTAGCATGACGTGGTATCACCTTGCTTGTAGATTGGACCTATGGTGCTAATATTTCAGTCATTGGGAATACTCTAATCAATTCAGAAATTGTTGATCATTTGATGAATCCACGCCTCTATATTCACATCTCCGTATTTAAAGACTTCGGCTGGTAATAGATAAGAACCGTTTGGTTTGTTGTTCTTCACTTTTCGATTGATACACTTACTTCTGCGTTTTCTCTTCGTTGCCATATCACTCTCTTGCCTCTACGATGAAAATGGTGCCTGAATAAATCGATAATTCCAGTCAGTGACTAGGTCGCCATTGTTATTCCGCAGAACCTGCTTATTTTAAAGACACCTGCCAGTTGGTTGTATTTTTTTTTTTACAATTGACGGATGTTTCTCTTAATGCGAGACTCTTAGATTTCCCTGAGCTGGGTGGCTGAGTGCGTTTTTTTGTTTATTTTTTTTCTAGACAGAATTTTCATCTCTTCACACGCATTAGCCGGTTTGATTACGACTTCACATGTTTGGTCATTTTGAATTTTTTTTTATTGCGATTCTGCATTCATAAAGATTTCGTTTCATTCTATACAACATTATGATCCCAAAAATCTAAAACCTTATTACATCCCATTATTCTCGATACTAACATCAAGTTTCACCTGAATAAGCTTCACTCTCTAGTCTCTAAAGAAAAAACTTTATCCCATTCGTGTTAACGCTATACGAATATAAACCAAAAAGGACCCATTCGCATATTGTCACCTTAAAGGAGATTTCTTTTTGGCAGAATGTGGCTGGCAATAAAATGAGCTTTAATAACGCCAAAAGGACGAGACCACATTGTGGGCACACATAAAACACAGGTGGGAGCAGGTAGCAGTAAACCAATACTGCTTTTATCAGGTGCTGCTCTGTAACAATAATAAAAGTTCCCATTTTGGTGTGTGGTCCTTCGTTGGTGGACTCTATTCTGTTGGTCACATTTTTTTTTTCGTTGATCAACAATGAACCTACTCTCTCAAGAACACAATAATTTGTCGCACCTATGGGGGTCGTTTTCCTCTTGAAAGGTGAAAATAATTATTTGATTGTCTGGCCAAATTGCGACATGTCCTTAAGGACGGCAAGACCTGATGACGATTTTTATTCTCAGTAAATGGAAGACCTCAATTGTTTTACTACCGAACTTATAAAAGTGACAAGGGATCCACGCGAACCAATGCGGATTGTATTCTTTGTGATTTAATAAGTCTCCAAATAGGCAATAAGGGCGATAGGACGTGACATAAAAAAAAAAGCATTACAGAAGTAAAGTCCAGATGGGAACGGAGGTGTGTAGTCTTTAAAAACCAATTACAGGAGTGAATAATTGTGCAGTAAATAAATGAATTTGGAATAGCAAAAAAAAAAAAAAGCTGGCAACCGCAGGAGGTAGATGGTAATGGTTAAAAAAAATTGGATCACGCTCTAGGCTTCCCTTCATTTGCCTGTGCGAAGTAATTATTTTTACCACAATGAAAAGGATCTCATGCTTAAGGCCTAATCCGAATAGCAATTTTGAGAATGGATGTTTTTCAGACTTTCATGAGAGGTGGAGTAGTGATAACTTATTAGGTGTTGCCCATTTCTGGAATATCTAAACATAGTATAAAAGAAAAATCCCCAAACGTGTCTTTCTGTATGAATGCGCTAATCTCTAGACCTGCTGAACAGATTTATATGTAGTTCTTACTGTTACAATCGGCATTTTACTGGGCAGGATACAGTGTATGACAAATTAAAAGGAGCTGAGAACTCGAGGTCTAAGTGGCTGTAATCAAATTTTTCGTGATTAAACAGCCCCTAACTCAAACACTGCTTATTGGATTTAAAACCAAAATAAATGGTATTTCGTAAATGCATCCAAGATTCCTTTGAGCTATAAAGCATCCTTCTTTGTTTTCCTAAAGTTGAGCTATGCTATCATAAGCTCATCGTCAATAATTTTCGAAGAATGGTTGGTCTAATCCACGCAAACTGGCTCTTGCTAGTGCCGGACTTTTGCAAATGAAATGGGAGAGGTTTTCTCCATCATTTGCTCCAGAATATTACTGTGACCATATGGCCTTGCAATCCAGCGTACTGACTCTTTGGGTCTTACTGAGCTGCATAAAGCCGTATCATTAATGTTAAGGTCAAGAGCCAAGCGATGCAAGCAAAGTATGTGGTGCATCGTGGTGGTTCTTTGCAGCCTTTTTTGTTTTGTGACGTTGTAGCCTTTACTCAATATGCCTAACCATATTAGTGAGCCGTATGTGAGAATTGGATGTTTTGTGTACATCCGCAAGGTCAACTTTGGTTGAAGTCCCCCCTACTTCCCAAAAATTTTGGCAACACACGTCTTCCTTACTCACGGTCGATGTTGTGCTTCCAGTTAAGTTTTGGGTCAAGCATGATACCTACACACCACGCCATTTTGATAAGGGGGAGAATGAATTCGGGTATTTTGGTTTTTGAAGTGAATAGCACCAATTCCGTTTTGCTCGGGTTTACACCGAGGCCACAACTTGCAGCCCAGGTGCTAATCAGCCATCATGATTTCGCTTGTCACAGAGTTGAATTTTCCTGACACTAGTATCACCACGTCATCCGCATACCCGACAACTTTGACCCGTTCTTCGTCTAATTTAACTGAAATTTTATTCATAACCCCAGAGCAGAGGAGAAATGACACCGCCCTGTGGCGTTCTATGTTTTGAATGGATAATTCTTGTTCCTATCACAGGGACTATCCATCGGCTAATAGATTCCCCAGCTCAATCCGAGATTCAAGAATTGCTCAAGTGCCCCGTCTATATCCATGAAGTAGGCTAGAGTGTATTCTTTTAAGTGTAAGAATTTTCGATTTTCCGCACTACCTAGAGGAGACCTTATTCTGAGGATCTCCCTTGAGATAGGCGTGCGGTATGGTATTTGTGAATCAATTATTACAACAGGAATTTCTATCTTTACATAGTATAATATTACAAATATGTCTTCTCCGAATTTATTTGTTAATGTATCGTTGTACAAACCGAATTGTACCCAGTCGAAGTCAGGCCGGTTTTAAATTGAAAGTGAGTGGAACTGGGCAATTATAGATATATAGAGTTAATATAGAGTTCAGAAAATAAAAGCCTAATCAAGGAGCTAGCACCAAGATTTATTTAGCCGATAAGAGAATTGTTTTTGTGCATTTTCTATTTGGGATAGTGAAGAAAACCCCAACGCCAATTATGGTGCTGTCCTACTATTCGACTAACTTAAATTTAAATTAAACTCAAAACTTAAGACTCCATAAATTTTTTTTTTATTATATCGACGTCATTATTTGCGATAACTCTAAGTCTGAGTCTTGGTTAAGGAATTAACTTTGTAATAGTGTTGACTTCAATATTTTTCATAACAACCACCCAACCACGCATTCTGTAATTGGAATATTTCCACCACCGAACGTGAAGATTTTCTAAGTGGAACAGCAACTTGTTTGATGTTTTCGCTTATAATGTTGGTCACATCCATATCTTGTAACAACTGAGTTATCATGTCACGATAACGAACATCACTAATTGTTTCTGTCTGACAAGCCGCATTTTCGAAGAAAAAAAGTCCGATAATGCCACTAAAATCCGCACCAAACAGTCACCCGTTGTGGATGCATTTGTTTATTAACAATTACTCGTGGTTTGCTGAGCTTTAAACGTGACAATTTTGAGAAAATGAGCTTCATCCATGGACACTTTTTTGTTCGAAAAATCAGTATCCAATTGCTGTTTGAAAATCCACTTAACGAACTCTCTTAGTGCTGCAAGTTTAGTAGTCTTCAGTTCTTAAGTCAATAAAACTTTGTAAACATGAAGTTTCAAATCTTTCGTGAGAATTGGTAGTATTTAGATAGCGTCCCAATTCTTGACTTGCCTAATTCGAATTTATGATCCTAGAATATCAGCAATACTCACGCGAACTGCTTCGATGTTTTCTGTTAAACGACTTCTGACAGGACACCCAGACTGTCTAAGACGACTAATTGTATAGGCTTCCTAAATTTTTCAATAACTCTCTTCACAGCTGATGGTTTTAAATCACTATGACGGCCATATTCTGTATAAAAAATGGAGACTGTACATGACAAACCTTCATTTTTTTTAAACATTGCTCAACAAGAAAATGTGTTGTGCTTTCATATAGCGGTCCAATTTACTTACCCAGCTTTCAGCTGTAACTTTGTTATTTGCATTTCTATTGGCAGCACAGACGCAAAATGCAGATTTTGTTTGAATTATGGGGCAACCTATATCCGACCTCCTGGTAAATCAAATTTGCATCAAACTGCTGATGCAGCTAGCTGCTGTTGCTACATTGAAGATTGGAAATCGTACATCGTTTCAAGATCCTTGTAAAAAAAGTAAAACTTGTCATCACATATCCAATATCCACTTCAAGAAATCCCCAAGCCTAAGCCATCGTTACCCAAAAAGTTGTACATAGAAATAAATCCATCTTCGCGAAGCTATAATTCTCGCAAACGAAACGGAAACTTTAAGAAAATACAAAAAAAAAAATGTATAATCAAATCTTACCTATTCATATCACCCACGGGATTACCGGTCGCCGGAAATCCTTTTGTGTTGCACTGTCTGTAAACTGTTCTCGAGTGGTACACAATTCCCAAATCCAATGAATTATAGGTGCATGCGCAAGGTTTTCTATTCAACATTCAACTTTGTTCTAGTGTTTCCGAAAACAAAAGGTGAATTCAAATTCGGTGTCTAGCTCAGTCAGGACAATGAATTATAAACTCTACCAAGTAGCTTCCCCTCATAACCATTAAGCGGAATGGCTCACATAGATGTATCACTTAATTAACGCAAGCATAAAGTTTTCAGCTATGAGCATCGATCCATTCACATCCCACTAAGCCCAGCAGCTAACCGCCAAGGCGTTATGCCACTACAGGGATCATTGATAGCCCTCAACTTAGTTGATGCTTTTCATTATCCTAGTGTTGCTTGTTTCACAGTAATTAAACAGGCATCCCTTTGAAGGTTTCACTCTCATAACACATTACCTGCAATTAACCCGAAAAGGACTCCTATTCCTGGCCTAATACGTTGCGCTCTTTGGTATGCTTTCCTCTCATTCAGCTATAGATTTTCCACAGCAATGGAGAAGCCTCGTATCCATTGGAGTTAAGAGATATAATATGGTTGTTCAGCTTGTGGCGAGCGTTTTTTTTTTTAACTGCTATCCTTTTCTTTCTTTCCTTTGGTGTTCATTACTCCTTTCATCATCCAGCTAAATAAAGTGTCATACAATTTTGTGCCATTGCCTGTGTCTCGTGTTGGTCTATGTCGTCGTAGAAGGCTCATGCTGTTGTGGTTGATGGTGATGGTGATGTTGATGCCAATGCCACTCATCTTGTCTAATCACCGAAAAAACGGATTAGGGTGTAAAAAAAAGGAAAACACTTAAGTGCTCAAAGGACATAAGCTTTAGGGATAAAATGGATGAATTGAAGTAAGGATGAGCAATTTTCATTGGAATCGACACAAGCTGGCATGATGATGATAAGTAAGGGTTATAATTAGGGGCGTTAACGTAGGCGGTGTGGATGGTGCTTTATTAAGTTTTTTTGTAGTTTATTTTATGTTATGGATGATTAGGGACAAGGGACATTTTTAGATGAAAAATATTTTAATACACCGGTTGGTTATGTCCTGTAGAATCTAGCTATGTGGCTGTTAATAAGTATTATGTAACAGCTAAAACAGAAATACACAGAGCTGTTGGGTTGGTTTTCAGAGGAAATGACTTGTATCCTTGTCATCGATATGGGTATTGTATAGTTCGCTGTTTTTTAAAGTGTGATCTGAGTTTCCGAATAGGGCAGAGAGATCTTGTAGTTGTGTGGATGTGAAGTGAGAAATATATTCAAAATACTTCCAAAGTTGTAATGGATAAGGGCAATGTAAGTTGGTTCCTCTACAAGTTGGGTCAAGTTGTTGGTTATGTCAAAAATTTCGGCCTGTTTTTCTGCGCCATCCATCCTGTTCGAGTACCGGTGCCAATTCAAGTTGTAAGAGTCGCCAAGGATTATAACTTAGACTGTTGGATGATGAGTTTTTACAATTTGATGTCTTGATCTGTCGCAGCCGATGGCCTCAGTCGCCAGTTCTGTTATGTGTCTGTAGTTCGTTGCATTCATGTGCGAAGTACTGGGATATAAATGTCAATGATGAGTTTTTATCCAGTATACGGTATACCCTTAATGTTTGAATAGTGTCGCAGGTTGACCGTCATTTGGTGAGCGATGCATTATATGAAATTTGAGATTAACTGGAATACAAGCTTAAAGGCTGAGCTATATAGTTGAATTGGGTGTTGTTAAACGAAGGCAGACTCTGATTGGCGTTAACTTGGCTTTATGAAACGAAGCAACGAAGGACTGGTTTTATTGTTGCCGACCCCGCTAAACGAAAAAAAAACGACGTTCGTATTTACACCTGGAATGTGAGAACATTTAACAGGAGAGGTGCAACAAGTAGCGGAAGCCCTAAACTACTACAAAATTGATAATTACTGCCATCCAGCAAATATGATGGGATGGGCCGGGAAAAAAAGAGGATGAAAAACTGTGACATCTACTACGGACTGTGTTGTAGTGAGCAGAAATAGCGACTATTCGGATGCGAATTTGTTGTAAGTGCAGACTTAGGCAAGAAGACTTATGTTTCCAAGACTTTAGCGAACGCATTTTAACAATCCGCATCAAGGCCAAATTCGCCAACATAAGCCTTATATGAGCGCACACCATAACGGAGGAAAAAGATGATTGCTTCTACGAGCTCCTTGACAAAACCTATGTGCGACTATACGATGTTAAGATCATGCTGGGAGATTTCAAGGCAAAGGTAGGAAGCGAAGACATCTCTTCTGGTAACAGACATCACGTCTGGTAACGGACTTATTGTAATTGACTTCGCACGAAATGCCACTATAGCCAGCACACGGTTTCTTCACCTCGATATCCATAAGGGGACATTGCGGTCTCCAGATCAACGAACGGTCTACCAAATTGATCACATTGCGATAGACAAGAGGCACGCATCCAGTATTTTGGATGTCCGAACATTCCGAGGAGCTAACATCAACTCGGACTACTACCTCGTTGCAGCCAAGGTTAGAATGCGGATATCCACCACGCCGCAACAGTCCAAAAACACTGTGAAAAAAATTTTATGTCGAAAAACTGCAATCGCAAGAGACCGCCAAGACCTTCGTGTAGAGCGTATCCCTTAACCTCTCGATTAACACCATACAACTAGCATCGAATGTCTAAGAACAATGGCAACGATGCCAACAAGCCAGTAGACTGGTGTGCTAGGTTTCTCGCGCCCACCAGAGAGATACCCCTGATGGTTTGATGAGAAATGCCGACAGATGCTCGCTAGATAGATGCCTGCAGCTTAGCCAACAAGCCTACAAGAAGTGAAGAACATCGGCTTTTCAGAAAAAAAAAGCAAGAAAAGCCTGCGATGGAGGATATAGAGAGGTGCCACTCCAGGAATGATGCTCGCAAGTTTTACCAAAGTGTAAAACGTCAAAGCAAAGTATACATGGCTCAAACAATATCCTGTCGAGATGAACAAATAAATATCGTAGTTGACTCACAGTCGATGCTGAGGATATGGAAGAACCTCCAGACTGTTAGACGGCGAAGATGAACAACATCAGTCTGGCAGAACCAATCTTTCCATATTGGCAACGACAGCGAAAACTATCAACCACCCGACCTGAGTTAAATGAGGATAGCAAAATCTAAACTCAAGCTTAAAAATTCTGCCAGAAATGAGGGCCTTCCCGCTTTATAAAGCTGGTGGTGATGACTTGGTAAGTAACATCCACCAACTCATAAGCCGAATCTGGTCGGAAGAAAGTATGCCTGAAGAATGGAACCTCAGCATCGTTTGCCCGATCCACAAAAAAACAGACCCTCTAAATTGCGCCAACTACAGAGGCATAAGTCTCCTCAACATTGCCTTCAAGAACCTATTTGCCGTAATATGTGAACGCCTGAAACCGCTTACCAACAACCTAATCGGCCCTTATCAGTGTGGTTTTAGGCAACGAAAGTCCACAACCGATCAAAATTTCACACTTCGGCAGATCTTGAAAAAAAACCCAAGAGGTCCAAATCGATACCCACCACCATTTCGTCGATTTCAAAGCTGCATACGACAGCATTTATAAAGACGGATTATACAGAGCAATGTCTAGTTTTTGTATACGCCCAAACACGTCGGTTTGTGTAGGATAGAGAATTCCCGCTGTTCCATCAGGGTCAGAAACGACCTCACCGACACATTGCGTTGTCATGTGACATCTTCTATTTGATTCTTGAGAGGATTGTACAAAACTCCAGAGCCAACACCAGATCGTAGAGTTCTTGGTAGTTTCTTCTTTTACGAAGCCCGTCAACACCGTCGTCAACCGCGGGACCGAAGATTTTTCGAAGATTGTTTTTCTAAAAAAGACCAAGGATTCTTCATCCAGCAGCACTATGATGATCTTGGTCTTGTATAGGATACTGAGTGCTTTATTGCTTACATATCCCGAAGAAGAGCTTTTGGCAAGAGTGATTCTTCCTCTGCCTCTGGTGTTGGCTCGGAAGTTTTGCACAATTCTCTCAAGAATGAGATTGTATAAGTCGTATGACAGTGCTTCGCATTGACTAGATCCTATCTTTTCGGTTGTTAGTTTTTCATTATGCCGTCGCCATTTAACAACCTCCAAAAGAGTTTTTTTATATTCTCAACATCGACTGTGTCTCAAGACTATGTTCAAGTCTTGCATCTCTGGCTTTGACGTTTTACACTTTGGTTAGACTTGCAGGCATTATTCTCGGGATGGCACCTCTCCTTATCCTTGATATAGCGCTATTTTCTTGCATTTTTTCTGACTCGATGGCATATAAGAGTATATACATAAGCGTCACTTAGAATCCAAAACAGTGTCATCTTCATTATAAAAAAGTGTCAAGCATTGTAAACCACGCAAAACACTTTTAGGCGTTGAAAAAGATTTCTAGTGTGATTTAACATAACAATCCTGAATTGCTATCAACAATCTGTGAGCATCTGTAACAAACCACCAATTCTTAACCAAACTGCACTTCTTAATCCTTACGATTCCTGTTACTCTTTATAAATACACGAGCACAAATACATGTATTCATTGTATCCTTAATTCTTAAAACCACTTCTGTCTAGCTATATTCTTTTCATGAAAGGCCAAGAGCCACTGACCTTTTGTAAAAGCCATCGTTAAGTTATTGCACGTACCTAGTGCTCTTTCAAAACCATTTTTAAATATGTCTGGGCATCCATATTAACTAAAGATACGCAATCCTTCCATGAATCACCTGGAGGAATGAACTTCAGCTGCGAGTGCATAATATGTCTTCATATCCCATTCATATGCCATAAAGGATTGAGAAAAAAATGAACATTTCTCATTATACCTAAAGCCTACCCTAAAAATCCGTACACGTATGCCAGAGTACATTATGGTTTCCCAACGACATGACTACCTATCTGCGAAACATCTCGGAGCATCCTTCACTTCCTTCCGTTGTGGCTTGTGCAATTTATGCAAAGGAAATAAATTTCATTTCAATATATTCTAACAAGGACATTCCGCAATTACTTACCTCATTCACACCACATACGCCCAAGTTTCCTCCCCTCCTTATGTTTGTCTTTCTCCTCCAGATGGCAAGAGAAAAAGGAATAAATTCTATTTCCATATTCTCCAAATTTGTGCCTCCCGTTCTCAAGAAAGATTGAAGTTCTTGTCAACATTTATCGTCAAAATGAACAAACGGTAAATATTTGCATGTAACGTTTTTTTGTTTTTTGTTGCGTCAGTCTCCACCAACCAACACCCCCAACATTACGAAACAACATCATGCTGGAATCCTTGCGAGACGCATCCATTTGCTTCAAAAGATACCACACTCTCCCCAGCAACTGTTATTTATTGCAAAAAGGGTTTGTCTCCATAGTTCCAACTTAAACTACTACTACTTCCTCAATTCATATCTGTCTAAGGCAGCACTAACATCACGTGAGGATATCGTTCCTACTACTTGCAATCTGTCGCAATTTCGTCCTTTATCCTATTCCACTGTTTATTCACAGACACACTCACCATGCGGAGGAGAGAAGGCGTAGAGTTAAAAATTGCTTCAGAATCCTCACCAGAGCGCGATATATGCGCAACTAGAAGATACAAAAAAAAATTGTACATATTCCCAGAGCATACAAATTGTTAGGTTTATGCGCTTCGTCGTCCCATCCATCCGACTAGCTGCTGCTTTGAGATTGACATCTGTTGCGAGGTGAATTTATAGCAAGAATACGCGACCCAAAAAGGGATGATTTTGTTGCTCGCGCAAATAAATAAAAAATACAAATAATCGTTTTATTAAAAAAAAAAAACAAGTAAACGAAAAAGACTATAACAAGGACATGATGCATTGGGATCGCTTTATTGACATCTCTTGCGAGGAACTTACACGTTTATCCCTGTTATCCTTTCTGCTAGTGCACTTTGAATCAAATGAATGTTTGCTTAAAATATTTCCCTCACATCAAAGGACACTACTAGCTCGATCTCTATATGTACAAACAGATGGCTGGAATTAGACCAAAACGTGTGTAGCATGCATACACATCCTGAGATGATGATGTCGATGATGATGATGGTGGTGGTTGTGAGTCCTAATTGATAAAAATTCAATAAATCGAATAAATCAATTCCAACGTAAGCGGACCGAGGTAATTGAATTCGTTGACGGTAAAGTCGGAAGGCGAAATTTTCCACTCACCCCCGGCTGTTTGACAAGAACAAGCGATGACTGAGAACCCCCAGCTCCTAAAAGGACATTTGGAAAGCAGAAATTTGCGACATTTGGTATGTTGGCTTGACAATAACATTTGGTGCGCATTGATTTATAGAACTCTGACGTGGGTTCGCTGATAAGTTGTTTGGTTCTTTATTTTCGACAAAAAAAATAAAGGAATCGGTAAGAGGGTTTTTTTTTATATTGGAGGAATAAGTTGTTTGCAAAACAACTTTGACATCGTGCTGAGTGCTGTCAATGGAAAACATGGGATTGGGGAAGTTGTTCAGATTATGTAACAATGAAATTTTAGAATCCGTTCGATTATACGATACACTTTTTTAGGAGAAGATCAAGTGTTTAGGTTTGGCTGAAGGAATATTTTGTATTCAAAGAAGTTGTGGGCTAGAATTTTCATACACGTAAAGAAATTTTTTCGGAAGGAAGTGTATTTGGAATCGCCGGAACTCTTTTTCTATGAATCAACTCTGTAAACATTGTTTTAGACTGTACATATGTAGTAATAATCTCATATATTGTGTTGGTATTGATCGCATGTTCGCCAAAACCGATGGAAAATGCACACTGCACACATACTTCCGTAGTCGATGTAAAAAATATTTCACCCTATTTGATTAAGCCTTGATATATAAAGCGTATATACGTCCTAAAAGAACTCATTGCACCAGTTCCATAGGATACAAGAGCGTGCGATGAAATGGATAGGAGACAACCGCGTAGCGAAATCCGTGGTCTCGTTTGAACTAGGCCGAGATATGCATAGTGTGTACACTAAATCCAGAAAGGTGGTTCATTGTGATACCACATGGATATATCGCGTATCATCAATACGCCTGGCTGTGTAAATTATCATAATGAAGTTTAGTAAGGTATCTAAGTTCGTGTTTTCTAGGTGCTTATCGATGTTCTAGTCTCGGACTTGAATACTTCTTTTGTTGGTGAGTACTGCACATGATCAGAGAAAGCGTCCAGGCAAAAAAGATGATGGCTATGTATAAAGTAAGTTGCAGAAACGCAAAAACAGCCAAATGCTATGCAGAACTCGTATTTCTTTAAATCTCGATTAACATCATACCAGCAGCATATAATATCGAAGAACAAGGGAAAGGATGTCAACAAGCCATTAAAACAGCCGGAACTGAACTGCTAGTTTTCTAGTGCAACCAACAAGAAACCTCTGGTTTGATGAATTAAGTCAATAGATTCTCTCAGCCAGGAACGAGGTAGTTCTCATTTTCACCTGCAGCTTAGCCTTCTGCAGGTGAAAACGAGAGCTTCCATTGAGTTCTATAGGCAAAATAGAAGGGAGAACACCGGATTTTCAGAAAGAAGAAAAAAAGCCAGGAAATTCTTGATCGAAGACATAGAATGGTGTTTCTTCAGGAAAAATGTTTGTAAGTATTATCAAAGTGTTAAACGTCAAAGCCAGGGATACAAGCCGCAAACAGAATCCTGTCGAGATGAACAAGAATAATTATTGTTCGGATAACAATCGACATTCGATATGAAGAACTAATCATCAGACTGTTAAACATCGACGAAGAACAATCTCCCGCTGTCAAGCAGAACGAATCTTCCAATATTGGCGAAGAAAGCGAAAACTACCAACCACCCGACCTAAATGAAGTGAGGATAGCAATATCTAAAACCAAGCTTAATAAGCCTGCCGGAAAGGCGGCGGCCTCCTGACGAGCTGCATAAAGCTGTCTGCGATGGTTTGGTAAGTTACATTTACCAACTAATAAGCAAAAGCTTATCGGATGACCTGAAGAGTGGAACCTCTGCATCGTTTGCTCGATCCACATTTAAAAGCGACCAAATGAGCTACAAGATCCCATTTGCCATGGTACGCGAACGCCTGAATCTGTTTACAACAAACCTGATCGGCCATTATCAGTGTGGTTTTAGGACACCAAAGTTAGTAGTTATTCGCCTGCACCTCTTCTGATTAAGGTTATCACATTCCAAATGCAGAAACGAACTTCGTTGTCCTATTGTCATTTTGCATGGTCGTCAAAATTTAGATCAGTAGTTTCCGAGGCTTTTGCTTGCTTAGTTACCAAATGCACACCCCCAATTTGGAGAGTCAGTTCCAGTTTATTCGATCAATACACCTATGACACGGGGTCATCAGTATCCACTACGGGATTTAGCGCTGCCCTTGGCCTTTCGTCTCATACGCGGCCATCGAGGGGCCTGACTTGAACGTGAGATTCCTAAATGACCTGTTGTCCGAATATGTCAAACCAGCTCATATAAGTTGTTCACTTTGTCCATCTTAACTGGGACTCTAAGCGGCCACCTTTGAGTTCTTTTGGGAGTAATTTCGCCTAAGCCTGGAAATAGCATATGTGCATTATTTTGAATACATGTCTTCCCCCCGCTCTCATCTGCTGCCGCCAAAACATTTCACAAGGATTGAGACTTTATCTGCGGTCACGGGACTAGGCAATCAGCGGTCGCAAAGTGAAGGCTGAGACTTGAATACTACAGTTGAATACTCAAGGTTTCATATAATCGCATTGTTTACCATTTGATGTTTCGTTTGCTAGCATTGAGAAAGATGGGACAAACAAAGGTTTGGACAGAATGTCCCAATTCAGATATAACTTTATGGGATATATGTTTAATATATTTAAGGACAAAGTTGCTATATGTTTTTAGAAAAAGTTTTTCTGTTTCCGATTGCTAATTTTCCAATGTACTATTTAAAACTTAAAGTTGCTCTCTTGAAAAGTGTACAAAATTGATATAAAATGTGTTACCTTAAGGCACAGATTTAAAACGTTGATATAATTTTCTGTCTTTAGTTGTGCCTGTCTATGTTTTTCCTTTCTAGTCGTGTCAAAAAACCTACAAAAGCTGGTAACGATGGGCACTGCAGTGATATTAGATTACCTTCTCCCCATTGATAGTTCAAATAAAGAACAGAACAGAAAATTTGCCTTATTGCTCGGTCTTTTCAATTTATTTTACAGAGATAGGCACCTAAGTCCTGTTACTTGACTTTTTACAACGGAGTCCTATAATCATATAACAGTAAACCATCTACCAAGTGACACCATTCCAAATTCTCTGTCATGCTGTAACTAATCAGCTAATTCACTGATTTCCAAGGCAATCTCATCCATTTACTTAATGTAACCATTACAAAGGAAGTCATACCACCCATCAAGCCAAACAAAGACAGACCGTGACATTATGTCCTTTGAAGTAACCACATTCTTCACTTCGCTCCATGACCGACGCGACGACGCAATTCTAAGCAATCTCATGAATCGAACTGTAATAGCTACTTTGACGTTCAACCACCACCACCACCACCACCATATCCGCCTACATTGTCACTTAGCTGAACTGTGTAGTCCCTGTGTCAACTGCAATAGCGGTAAGCATGCCAATTGAATTCCTGTCAACTAAATCGCCACACTAAAGTCCACCAACTAATACCAATATCATCATGCTACCATCAACAAATCCTTAATCAACTAAACACACATACGTAAAGGGTTATATCCCGCCCGTACTAAGTTTTAAATTTTATTACTTTCGACTTTTTATCCGGAATTTGGTCTCTCTGTAGATGTTGCACCCTTCGAACTGCAATTGCCCCATGAAACATCATAAATGGGAGAAAACCAAAAGAAAAACTAACGGAGAACCTTCAATAGTGTGCTGCGAGAAAACACAAAATATAAAATACTCATCTCGTCGTGTTTAGCTGAGCGTAGAGGAGAAGGAGGTGAAATAATATTTTTTATTGCATGCCATCGCTGGAGAAAAGTCAATTTGACACGATCTGACACTTTTCAATATTGTATCGGAATGGAGTCAGACTTTTCGATATAGGGCAAGACCTTCCCTGGGGCGAAGCGACGGTATATCTCAGTCATAGTAGTGCGCTGTCAAATTGACGTTTATTGCCACTTTTACGCAATTCAACTCAAGTCAGGTGAAGGTGAGCATTTTTTTGGCAATGTGTCATGGAGTAAGTGTGATTTTAGTATCTGTCAAAAAATGTTGATAGTTGTGTTATGTGTTATTTTGTTATTTTGTAAATGTGTATGGCACTAAAATTGAGTACAGCATTTTATTGGTTTACCATATATGATTTCGCAAAACTTTTACAAATTTGAATTCGCAAAACTTTAACATATTTAATTTTGTACAAATAAATGAACCATTAAATGTTCAGTGGAACAAAGCATAGTATATAGAGGGTATCAAATAATTTACACAAAATTTGAATTTTGCGCCATTTAATAGTACTGAGTTGCCAATGGCAAAAATTATTACAATGTGACAGCTGACCGCAATACCACAGAATAACGCATTTTCATTGTTGAGAAATATTTTAAAAATATTGAAGGTTTGTCAGTTAAGGTCCGCAATTTTCGTAAAAAACTATTGCGGTCATAAATATTTAAAACCAGCAACTGTGAAGAGAATAATTCAGGAAGACTGGATAAATTAGTCCTCTTAGACACTCTGGGTGTCCTGTCAGGAATCGTTTTACAGAAAACATCGAAACACTTCTCAAGAGTATTGCTGACAGTCCAGAAACATCAATTCTGCATCGCAGTCAAGAATTGGGCATTTTGAAAAGCGCTCTACAGCGAGTTCTCACGAAAGACTTGAAACTTCATGCCTACAAAGTTCAATTGACTCAAAAACTGACGACTACTGACCATGCAGTGCAATAGGAGTTCCTTGGATGGATTTCGGAACAACAAGTGGATGCTGATTTTTTTTAACAAAATTGTCTACAGCAATGTTGATAGCTTCGGTAATCTGTAAAATTTTTGCACCAGTAATTGTTGGGATTTTGTTTGGATAATCGGACCATTCTTGGTCAGGCAGTAACAATTAGTGGTGATCGTTATCGAGATATGGTAACCCAGTTTTAAGTGCATAAGTTACAATATGTGGATGTGACCAACATGTGGTTTCAACAAGACGGTGTGACATGCCATACAACAACTCAATTACTGCATCAGTCATTTCCTAATCGTGCAATCGACCATTTTTGCTATCAGAATTGGCCATACAGGTTTTTGTGATATAAATTGGACGTTTCTATGTACGATCTCATAGAGGTATACTAGTTTCGATACCTATAGATATAGATAGATAGATATACCGTAAAGTATACGGAGTAAGTATAAGTATAAGTAAGGACATGCCATGTCTGTCCGTCTCTCCGTCCGTCCATCCATCCCTCTGTAAATTTTGAGCTAAGGTAATGAAATTCGGTGTATGCGATTCTTATACTCCCGCTTCGAACAAGTGTAACAACTTTCAAAATCCGCCCATTGACAAGCCCGCCCATCAAGTTGATTATAAAAATTACCATTTCTTCGATTGGTGAAGCTTTTTCAGTAAAAAGTTCCACCACCCATTTTTTTTTAGTGTCCCCTTGACAATTGCGCTCCTATTGTTGTTCTGTTTCTAAATCACAAATAATGCGCAATGATAACTACACCAACAGCGGGACTGGAAACCATTCTTAACCTACTACCGCTAGACCTTTAAATTCAAGAATCTGCAGCCAAAAGTGCTCTAAGAATCAGCCAGCTCAACTGTAGGGAAACGTACTCAGGAAGACATGCTCAAATTATACATAGATATCTGGCCTCAGCTGTATCCTCCCACTACATGCAACGTCACCATGACTTTCAAAGACCATTCTCCTTCATCTTTCTAAGCAGAGAGGAGTGGTAGAGGAACGAACAGGGCACCGAAACCATATCCATCTACACATATGGTTCAAAGATGGACGTAGGCGTTGGAGCTGGAGTCTTTTCTTCTCCCTGAGCACATTGGCAGTATTAGAGGCAGCCAAAGCTACCTCAATGCTGGCGATACCAACAGATAATATCATCATCTTTACTGACAGTCAGGCTGCAATAAAAGCCATCTATGGTGTCGAAATAAAATCTAAACTTGTGAAGCGTTGTCGTGAAGAGTTAAAGGTTCTTGGCGTCCAATATAATGTTAAGCTCTGCTGGGCCCCCGGACACAAAGGCATAAAGGGCATTGAAATCGCTGATGAACAAACGAGAAAAGGATCTGCCTCCAGCATTGACCAGGCAGACCAGTCTGTCAAACCACCACTATGTGATCTCAAATCTCGGGTGGGAAAGAAAAAACTAAATATTGCTGAAAACAGGTGGTACTACCTCCCCACCTGTGAACCTTCCCAAAGCATGTGACCTGAGTATGAAAAAGCCAGAACCCATAAGCTACTTCGAAGAAACAGGAAATATGTCTCGATTCTAGTAGGGATTCTAACTGGACACAAGTTACTAAAAAGCCATCAAATAATTGCCTTAAATAATTTACTCACAATTTTGGGACAGTTCCCATTTTCGTAAAAATTCCACAACAAGTCGGAAACAACGCGTCAAAAATTGTTGAAGGTCTCTTCGAAATGCAAATCCAAACGGATGTCTCGGTACAAAATTTCTATCGGAACGGATACCTAGATATAGGTGATAAACTGTAAAAAAAAACGACGATGGAAAATTTACCCCCTATTGGATCACCCGTTATAACTTGCTTTCCATCAAAATTCTACAAAACTTATATCTACTAATAGGATAGTCCTACATAGCAATCAAAATACATTGCCTCTGCCCACAAAGTCAGATCCCACTAGCACCAGACCGAAACCTTTAATAAAGCTAAACTGTCTGAAATGAAGACGGCAAAGGGCAAAAAATTACCTCAACCAAGTGATGTTAACCCCTAGACCATAAGACACCACTAGACAAAGAAGAATAAGTGGCGTCTCATGCACACACATATTCTCCATTTAAAGGATAATCTCTGGCTTGCTTCTGCTGGTATTCAGGTAAAAATATGTAAAGGATACACTGAACAAATTTCCCAGAAACAAGATAATATACTTTTCCTGCTTATATATGTATAACTGTCAAAGGACGTTCCACACCACTAGCTTGCTACACTCTGGTCATATAAGCCAGTGATGTAAGGAGGTGTAGTAGTATAACTAGCTACGAATATATTTTAAGTTAAAAACTCACACACATACGCACGAGCGTTTGTATGCGGAAACATGGTTTCTGACATTTTCAAACGGCAAAAGCGTCGAGCACTCGAAAAGTCTCTTAGGATATATTGTAGTATGTGCAGTGCCTGCTCCAGAAGTAATTAATGGCTCAATGGCTGCAAGGCAAAATTTCCATTTTCCTAACACGTATCCTGTGTTATGCGTTTTTTGGAGAGTGTCTGTGTGTTTATTTGTCCCAAGACTGCAACTGACTCGAGTGACTACATTGAGAGTTTCTTTCAATGCATTAGGCCTTTCTCTCACTTCACAATGTCGTCGGTATCAGGCATGATTTCCTTAAGGTGGCTTTATAACAATATTCATTGGATGAAGGATGGGCATAAACATCCTTTGACTGGAGGAAAATCGATTAATGATTTACTTTTGTTGTTGTGATGTTTGTTTTTGTGCTTGAGGTGGTCTAGTCCAGTCTTAATTACCAGATGTGTACAGAGAATCAATAAGGCTTACATGCTGGGTAGGAACCTCTCGAAATTCCCTAAAGGATAATAACTCCCTCCGAAGAGAGTGCATATGTACAAAGTTACTAACAACGCATGCTATTTTTTTTTTTTTTGCTGCTTTAGTGGATTTATGCGGTAGTGTTTGTATCCCCGGGGGCATACATTTTCATGTGAAATGTATATTCTTGAAGATAAAGGCTTTTGAGGGTACATTTAATGGACTATCCATGGGACTTGGAGGGAACTGTTGGTATTGTGCGTTTCAGGCGTATCGGACATTGTGCTGTTTTAGTAATAGGAAGTGTATGAAAAGTATGCATAATGCATCTTTGGTTTAATGGTGGATACTTTGAAATAATGGATTGAAGCCACTAAGGGAGTTGAAGTATATAAATTACAAGCTAAGAGCTTACAGTTGTAATAGAATTCGGACAGGAACTTCCTTTGAAATGTAAAAAAAAAACAATCAGAAAAAATTTTCTGACCAGAGTCTTCACAGATCATCTGCATTTGAGCTTTATTTTATATTAATATTTGCTTGTGTCTCTACTTACGAAAACCTAAATGGAGTATCCAGACCATTACCATAGTATGTTATAATAAAATATTGTAATCATTACCTTTTTGCGTCCTTGACTTAGAACCCATATGCCCTTTGTGCTGACCTGAACTTTTTCGTACAAAATCAGATTGTGAGTCATGTAGATGTAACCAAAGATGACTCTATGTCTTACAAAATTGTCCACCTGGTGAGATACGTCTACAATATCGACATCATTGGTCCCTCCCAGATCAAAATCAGTATCTTTGGATGTTAATTAATGAATAGTGACCTTGGACAAAACGGCACTTTAGAACTTTAGTAGTTAGGAAAGCAGTTTCTACGAAGGCAGTATCAATGGCTCGAGTGAGACCTTATTAGAGATCTGACAAAGACTAATCCTTCCAAATCAATGCTACTTTGGTTGATCATTAAAATTTAACGCTTATTGCTGTACAACAAGCGGGCAAGCGGAGAAAATATTGTCTACTTTCGGAAGAAACATTCCATGTCGAATATATGGTCCTTTATGAGAGAGGCGAATAAAGAAGAATAACAAATCCACGTTTTATAAGCTATAGTAAGGCGTAGATGCATTCCAAAATATACAAACATGTATACTACATTGGCTTAGCAAAATTGATTCACTAAATATTTTTTCCAAGATTAGCTCCGAATTCCAGTTCTCATATAAGGTACGACATGCAAGACTAAACCTCTTGTTAAACGTTACACCTATTACTGACACCAGATTGCTTATACCGAATTAATTGAAGCCGGCCTTTTCATTAGGCCTAAAGTCACTTCAATAAGTGGGTATACACTCTTGCAGACTGTCTAGCGGGTTAACATGTCTCATCGGACAAAATGAGAGTTGTCGAACTTGAAAGGATCATCTTGAAATAAAAGATCGCATAAATAAAAGTTAGACTGTGCGAGATACAAGAAATCTTTGCAACGACAAGGACTCCACAATGCATATTCCATATTTGTATAATCTAACTTTGGCGGATGAATACCTCGATAAAAACAAAGGCGGCCACATATGCCCAGTGAGGCCAAGCCACTTGGTGAACCACGTTGTTCTGAATTTATGGCCAGTAGGTCTGATGAAAGTCCATTGGAAATATCACTGACATTCAGGAAATGGCATTCGGCGACGGAAAATGAGCATGCAAAGTTA
Source organism: Rhingia rostrata (assembly GCA_949824845.1). Taxonomy (NCBI): domain Eukaryota; kingdom Metazoa; phylum Arthropoda; class Insecta; order Diptera; family Syrphidae; genus Rhingia; species Rhingia rostrata. The sequence continues at coordinate 141,376,387 of OX463756.1, read as the reverse complement.
TGACATCTACCAAGATCTGTATTTTAAAAAAAGCAAATCGAAGTCTATTCGGATATGGATTTCTAATAAACCTAGGCAATGCGTGTTGTATACTAACTACTTGTGAATCCAAAACATAATTTATGTCTTATATTTGTATGCTCCGATAACCCAACACCTCAATTCTGTTTCTATAAAACGTATGTGTGACTGGAAGAATTCGACGTCATTATAATAAAAGAAGAATGTGAAGGGAACACTAAATTAGAAAAAAAGGAAATTTTTTAGCAGTATTCCCGAAAAACAAATCCTAAACTACTTTACGTCTTTCAACTATTTCATGCTAACTGACATTACTGTGTTTAAAATGCCTCGTAATATAAATCAGTTAGAGGTCAGTATATTGAAAACATCGAGAATAGGCATTCACTCAGAGTTTAAGGGGTTCGAACAATCTCCGAGAACTAAGACAAGCGACAACCAGACAAGAGGCATGCATCCAGTATTTTTGATATCCGGACATTCCGAGTGGCAAACATCGACTCGGACCAATACCTTGATGCAGGCAATAAATGCAGATAACCACCACTCCATAACTAATCAAAATTACTGTTAAATTTTTTTTAAATGTAACTGAACTTGAGAGACTGCCAAGTCCTTCGCAGAAAGCGTATCGCTTAACCTATTCATCATTACCATACCACCAGCATCGAATGTCGAAAAACAATGCCAGCAATGCCAACAAGCCATTAGATCAGGTTTCCGGCTCCCATTAGCAAGTAACATTTGGCTAAAAAGTGGCGTTAGATGGTCGCAGCCGGGAACGAGTTCAACAAGGCTAAGCTACAGGTGAAGACGAGAGCTGTCACTAAAATCTATAGGCAAAGAAGAAGGGAAGAATACCGGCTTTTCATATAGAAGAAAAAAGAGCACGAAAAGAACGTGATGGAGGATATCGAGAGGTGTCACTCCAGGAATTATGTTCACAAGTTTTCGTCAAAGCCAAGGATAAACGGCACGAACAGAATCCTGTCGAGAAGAACAAGGAAATATCGTAGTTGAGGAATAGAAGAAGCTGAGGATATGGAGGAACCACTTCTGCAGTGAAAACTGCCAACCACCCGACCTGAATGAAGTGAGGATAGCAATATCTAAACTCAAGCTTAATAAGGCTGCCAAAAATGGCGGTAATTAATATCCACCAACTAATAAGTCAAATCTGGGCGGAAAGTATGCCTGACGAATGGAACCTCAGCATCATTTGCCCGATGGACCAAAAAAGAGACCTTCTAAGCTACGCCAACTACAGAGGCATACGTCTCCTCAACATCGTCTACAAGATCCTATCTGCCGTAATACCGTTTAACAACAACCTCATCGGCCGTTATCAGTGTGGTATTAGGCCAGGAAAGTCCACAAATGTTAAAATTTTCACACCTCGGCACCTCGGCACACCACCACCTATGTCATAGCCACGTTTGCTCGTATAGAGAAGGCAAGACTAAGTACATGATGTCAACACAACGGGACACACAACATCGACGAATCGGACAGAACGTCACCATTGACAGATATAACTTTGAGGTAGTATGGGACTTTGTCTATCTCGCCTCTGCTATTAACTCTGACAACAACATCTCATTAGGAATTAAACGAAGAATTACTCTTGCCAACCACTGTTTCTTCGGGCTAAGAAGGCAATTCAGTAGTATAGCCCTCACTCGAACTGTTAAGGAGACCCTATATAAGACCCTGATCATCCAAGTCCTGCTCTACGGCACTACCGTCCCAAAAGCTGAACAAATCCTTGGTCCATTCGAAAGGAAAATTCTCCGAAAAATGTTCGGCCCCATTTACGTTGATGGGCTATGGAGACGAAGATTCAAGAAAGAACTATACGAGCTGCACAGCGACATGCCCCCTGGTCATAAAACTGCGCATTGGACGTTTAAGGTGGCTAGGACATATGAAACGAATGGACACCAATACTGCGGCTCTCTGAGTATTCGATTCCCAGCCGGACTTCGGACGCAGTAGAGGAAGAACTCGACAGTTAGCCTTAAGCACCGGGCTAATTGGAGTGGCATCTTGGTAAAGGCCCAAAAAACTCCGCATTGGAAGTCTAAGATGACTAGGACATGTACAGCGAATGGTCACCAATACTCTGGCTCGCAGATTCTTCGATTCTCAGACGTCGGTCGCAGTAGAGGAAGATCGCGCGTACAAGTAGAAACCGGCCTCAAGCAATTTTGAATGCGCAAGTGAAGGCAGTTAGCTATAAGCACCGGGCTAATTGGAGAGGGGCATGTTGGTTGAGGCCCGTGTTCATTGTGGCCTGTAGCCCCGCATAAGTAAGTAAAAAGGAATCAAAAAGCTGCGTTCAATCCCAAGTTCAAGTCGAAACACATCGACTAATCATCGAATTCAAAACCGAATATGAACTTTTTTTTCGGTCGTACAGCCTAAACCTAGCAGTGAGAGAATTCAGTGACGCGTTGGGCGTTGAGCTCTATCGCATAAGTTTTTATTGATATGTACTGTTGTACCACCTAATTGAGTAGGAGTCATGGAACACCAATTCTATCGAGTCATAACAAGATATTAGACTCAAAGTCATTCTATGGCTTAGAAATGGTTTCTTATTCCTTAGATTAAACAAAAACTAATTATAACGAACCGAATTGTCCTACGAATTATTCCGCATTGGTTTGGTTTCAAATTCAGAAAATCCAATAATTGTAACTCTCCATGCCATTCAAAACACTTAACAATCAGTTGGAAAAAGTATTCTAGAATTAGGGCACCGGGTTAAATCTAGGTACCAACTAACAAAACGCGAGGATCGAAATCACTGTATTGCGTATCCCGGGTCATTTTAAGTCAGATTGGACATTTTTGATGCCGTGAATATATTCATACATTATTTTAGATACAAGCGTTTGATCTGAAAACTCGATGATATCCAGACGTGAGTCTACTTTCTTTTAATTTCTACTTACAATCTCTGACGTGTACTATGGCTTAGGAATTCTAAGCGTGGTGTCCAGTCTTTACAACCCAAAAGTGACAACACCTAAATTTTGTTCACTGACTCACTGGGCTCGAAGAGTTGGAAACCAATCACAGCTTTCTCGTAAAAATTGGCTTGCGGCTATTCGCATAGACCTGCGAGTATGGGGTAAATAGAACCAAATTGATAATCGCTTGAAAAAGGCGGGGCTTCTTAAAAGATTAGTCAGATTCGGGTAATGGAAGAAGCTATAAAGACGGCTTAGCTTATCAATCGAAATGTACGCAGCATTAAACCCTTACAAAGCTGCGAGAAAACGAAGCCTTAGGACATGTGGAAAAATGTTCTATTCACGTAAATGGCTTATCAGACGATACTTTCAAAGAAATTGTTTATGATTTTATCAGGGCTAACAACATTAGCTACCCAGCAAGTTGGAAAATTTCAAAAAAAGCAGGAGACGATATTCTTTACGCATTTTTAATCCTGAACTATAGCTTCGTATGCCTGTAATTAAAATATATATTTGACCCTTACGACATTTACAACTTAGACGATATGGAATAACAAAACTGTCATGGATTTACCGAAGATAAAACAACAAACCAATAATTCATATTCAATATATTTATATTTATCATTTCTGACAAAATCGAACTGTACTGAGAAGCGTCTAAAAATAAATAAGTCCATTTCGTCGAAAACGTCGGCTACTCTTAATAAAAAAATAAGTCCACGCCCCCTAATTTTGGGCAACATTCAGAAGTTTTTTGTTTCCCTTGTGCACAAAATAACAAAGCACCTTCGTCACCTAAAACCTTTACTCTGATCGACAGCTGAATCATGCATGCGCTGCCTAATTTTTCGGTTGATAATGTTTCTTAGAGCACGTCCCATCGAAAGACAACCCAAATAGTTTGATCAAACTGCATTCTAGTGTCAAGATTAATAAGTCTGTAGCACATAAAACAAAAGTACCTAACTAAAACCGAATGAAACACTTTAACATCCTAAAGTGCTAATGAAATTATCCTTGCTATTCCCTCGTAAACTCAAAATGATCACACTTTCCAAATGAAATGACAATGCTAGCACAAAGTTGACACTTATACTAGTATCTACAACAAAAAAAAAAACAAAACGCCCTTCAACTTATCCCTCCTCTATTCGACACAACGAAGAGTTCGTGACAACGAACAAAAAAAACTTTTTAATTTCATTAAAAACTTACAATTGTTGTCAAAATCACTGAGTTCCCCAGGATCCTAGAGAAAAAAAAAGTCCTTCTGCTTAAATGCAACTTTTTCCAAACTGAGGATAATAAAAAATGCAAACACCAAATCAACATTGTCACACAAAACTTTATCCTCGTTTTGTCCTTCGGCAATAATAATTGTCACATTTATTTCGTCCTTTTGCCACCTTTTCACACAATTATTGCTCGAGGGATGGAAATGCGAAAAGAAAAAAAAAACTCAAAATGCATCTTATCATTCATCAGAATTGTTACCATGGTGTTAGTTGCCTGGAATTTTAAAGAACTCAATGAATGGAAATTACCTTTATTGCTGTGTCCTTAAATATTATAATATCCTAGCTGAGCATAATAATCGCCAACAAAATAATCGTCAAATATGGGGGGTGCATTCGTCACAAGGGTGATTCTAGAGTGTGGTTGCCACGCGACAACATTCTTTTTTTTTTGTAATGAAAACATCCTTTTTCCATTTACCTCTTCGTCCTCTAATCACATTGCATTAGATAGCGCACATCATGCTATTCGCTTTTGTTGTTGTGCATCTCTAAGCTGTTTGTCCAATTTATTTTGTGTTTTTCAGCTTTTGACAAATTCTTCGAGCCGCATGTCCTTGCACGCGTGCACTCAAAATTATTAACCCTCCTGGGAGTGTATATCGAACGAGGAAAATCCAAATTATACCTACAGCTCTTGGAAACTGCGATGGTGGTTATGTCATTTGATGCACTTCGATGAGCACACAAAACATTCAATTAAATACCTGGTGTCCTGGTAACCGCACATTGTTATGGTGGAAGTATCTACTTTCATCTTATTATTGCGTTGCCATGCAGTCATGTAGTTAATTCCTTTTAATAGCTCCTACCAGCGTCTGGTTGTCGGCTATTTAATTAAATTGCAAAGTGAATTCTTGATTTATTGGGCTAGATGGTGACTTTGAATATTAAGGACACGCGGTGAATGCACTTTATTGCTGTCGGAGGCTAAATGTGATTGTAATCTTACGTAAACATTTTAAATCGAAATTAAATTCAGATGAGGCGACGAAATGAATGACTTGGCAATGGTTAGAATTGTGAACAAGGACTTGGTTTTTATTGATATGCACGTGCAGCGAGAGGATTACAGGATTTGACAGCGCATTATATTGAGGAGATTTTGCTCGGGAATAAGGGATCGCATGTAATTGTAGTTAAAAATTGAAAAAAAAAGTTATTTGACGCAGACATATTTTTATATACTAAATCTCGAAATGAAATGAATCACTTTATGCTTCAAGTATGCGAAGCATTGGAAATTTATTCCAAAAGGACTGGATAGGTTTTTGCCAAGACGTAATCCCCATGAATAAATCTCCGAACTGAAAATCTATATCTCAAAAGAGAATCCCCCAGGATATAATTGTTGAGAAGCAAATACATCCTCAGAGAGTGACAATTTGTTACTGATTCCGGAGTAATGGCATTATTGGCCAAAAATATAGAAACACAGCCCGTCAGAAAACAAGGACGTTCGTTAACCATATAGCTCTCTGGGTGATGACACTGATATAAGCTTATTGACTTGACTGTTGAACTTATAGCCAGAGGAAAGATGATGAACACCGGATTTTAATAAGGACATAAAAAAGTCAGAGATCATGGGTGATTCTTAAAGCGTATTTTTTTTTTAATAAGAATAAAACACTCAAATTTGCATCAAAGATTTAACATTTTTATTTTAATCGATAAATATGCCTTTGCCATTTACGTTTTAAGGACAACTTCATGTAAATGTTGTCCAAGGCTCCGTTCCAAATGGTCCATTCGGAAGGTCAGATTTTGCGTCACTTTTTCGAGAATTTCGGCCTGTATTCAACGAAAAAGGCTTGTTATGTTATCCTGTAAGGCTTCGATCACGTTCGGTTTGTCCACATAGACTAACAACTTTACATAACCCCACATGAAATTATCAAGGGGAGTTAAATCGCATGATCTTGGCTGCCAACTCACAGGGCGATTTCGAGATCTAAGCTGCTCACCAAATTCATCCTTCAAAATTTCCATTGTTTCACGAGCTGTGTGGTATGTGGCACCGTCTTAATGAAACGACATGTCAACCAAGTTTAACTCATCCAAATGCCGCAAAGTCGCGTATCATGGCTCGATATCGTTCGCCCTTGAAGGTAACGTTGAAAACCGTCTTTGAAGAAAAATGGACCGATAATGCCACCAGCCCATAAACCACACCAAACTGTCGTTTTTTCGTGATGCATCGGTTTTTCTTGTATGGCATGTGGCTGTTTCAGATGCTTCAGATGCTATAGTTTTGCTAATTTACGTATCCGTTGAGCAAGAAATGAGCCTCATCGCTGAACGAAATTTTTCGATAAAACAGCGGATTTTCATGGAGTTGTTCTAAGGCCCATTTACCTAAAATTAGACGTTGTGGTAGGTCATTCGGCTTTAATTCTGGCACAAGTTGACTTTTATAGGCTTTCAAACCCAAGTCGTCACGTAAAATTTTCCATGTGGTTGAGTAATACATGCCGAATTGCTAAGAACGGCGACGAATTGACACTTCACGATCTTCATCAACATTGGACGCTACGACTGCAATATTCTCTTCGGTAAGTACTGTAAGCATGCGAGTCGATGGTTTAATGTCCAACAAAGTAAATTTGGAGTGAAGTCTGTTGATAACAGCACGAATTGTTGATTCACCAGGTCGATTATGACGACCATAGTATTGTCTCAACAAACGGTGCACATTTTCCACAGAGCACGAATTTTGATAATAATTTTCAAAAATTTGCAATGGTTGCTCGTTTGTAAGTCTTTCCATGATTAAATGGCAGAGTATACTGAAAAGTTTTCATTTTGACTAATGACGTTTGGACGGCATTACTAACCAGTGCTGCTTACCTGAAAAACTAAACTTTTAAAAAGTAACCCGTAAAGTACATATTTACAACTTCAGGAATGATGTTTTTAAGCCAAATTTACAGTGTTGAGTCAATGTTGGGAACATGGATGAACTGCTTCTACAGACCGTTTAACGGGGATGCTGACCATTCCTCTATTGTAAGCCTAAAACTAAAATTCATATGACCTAAATAAAGCGAGCTTATCAAAATTTAAACATAAGCATATTTCAACAAAGCCGAGGAAGATGCATTAATAAGTATCTTAAGCACTTCAAATCAAATTATATCTGTGATTTGATGATGTAGTAGTTCATCTCTCTTGATTCCACTAAAATTGATTTGTAAATTGATAAATATTTCTTGTTCATAACTCCGTTAGTAAAAATGTGGTTACAAACTAATGGCCAATTTCGAAGATGTCAAAGATTGGCAAATTGTTTGAAAGTTTAGTGAAATGAAAGATAAGTCCACCTATAAACATGAATTTATAAAAGGCAGATCCACAGAAATTATTTCAACTAAAGAACCTTTTTGGTTGTAAGAGCAATAGAAGAAGGTTCACAGGTTGATGACATCTTTACAGATTTCGTTAAGATTTTTCATCGGATAGACCACAAATTACTCACAAGAAAAGCGCTTGGTATCCATTCAATACTTCACAATTGAATCAGAAACTCGTATTCGAGGCAGTTTAAGGCAAATTCTTGTGTTCCTTACGGGATTCACTTAAGACCATTGTTACTTACTTATTTAATTGAGTGACGCTACAGACCGGAATGAACCTGTTGACCTAAGAGCGAGGTCTTAATCTACTGCGACCGACGTCTAGCTGAGAATCGAAGACTCTGCGAGTCGGATTATTTGTTACCATTCGTTCTATAATCCTAGCCATCTTAAACGTCCAATGCGGAGTTTTTTGACCAGGAGCCTCTCGTTGTACAGCTTGTAAAGTTCTTGATTGAATCTGCATCTCAATAGCCCGTCGACACAAGCGGGACCAACAATTTCGAATCGACCGAGGATTTCTTCATCCCCTCTTGATACGGTCCATGCTTCAGCGCCGTAGAATATGGCTGTGATGATCAGGGTCTAAATTGCCTTTTTAGCCTGAAGAAACAGCGGATGGCAAGAGTAATTCTTCGTTTAATTTCGACGATATGCTGTTGGCAGAGTTAATAGCGGAGTCGACGCAGACAGTGTCCCTTACTTTCTCAAAGTTACATCTGTCAATGCTGACGTTATGTCCAATTCGTCAATGTTGTGTGTCATAGGCTAATAGGTTGTCAAGGAGCTAGTAGAAGCAATCCGTAGCTGTATCCTCTTTTTCCTCCATCGGGGCGTGAGCGCGTGTAAGTCTTATGTTGGTGAATTTAGCCTTGATGCGCATTGTTACAATGCCATCGCTAAGCTCTAGGGAATATAAAACTTCTTGCCTAGCTCTGTTGATTCCAGTATTGGTATTTCGATCAAAAGAACTCCATATTAAATAATATTATTCGCCGTATTAGTAAACTCTGATTAGCTAATAGATGATTAGCTTTTGACACTCTTGGAGTATTTCTTGAGGGGAAAGTACTACTACTTACACTTCGGCAGATCATGAAAAGGTTCCCAAAAATCGAAATGAGCCTTAAATAGATTTTAAACCAAGATTCGAAAGCTTTGATAGAAACGAACTGTACTGAGCCATATCTGGTGTTGGTACGCTTGATCATTTTTTTTGCACTATAAGGATGATCTATCAAAGTCGACGACCTCACCGAAAAATTTGATACCAGAAATAGATTATTAACAAGGTGACCCATTGATACAAGGCTTCTTCCGAATTATTCTTGAGAGTATTATTATTGAGAGTATTATGTAAAACTAATGTACCAATACCAGGGACACGATCTTCCATAAATCTGTGCAATCCTATAACATATGCTGAAGCTGTTGACAATATTGGTCGACATAAACGAGATGTAGCGTTCGCAGTAAATGCTGTCCAAAAAAAAAAAACTTATAATATCGACGAAGTGAACGGAAAGTCAACAACCGACAGCCTTAATTTCAAGCTTATAAGGACTTTGTATACCTCAGCAGTCTGAAATCAAATAAAGTTTTACGCTTCCTTGTACTTCTTTGCACGGTGACGGGACCTTCTTTCTTATGCCCAATCCAAACGGCTAGGTTGTGATAAGCTTTTCATGACAATTAATAACAATCAGATGGTTTTTCAGATCATCACGAGAGGAGGCTCAATGAAAAATCCTTTAAACGGAACAAGACCTTCTGTGCAATAGTTCATCGAACGCACTTACCATCATCGCACCATTGAACCCTGTGTTACTTTTGCCAAATGCATATCTTTGGAAAGCCAATATAGCAACAACAAAACAATATTCAGAAAATCCTATATGAGACATTTATCCTCCCAATACTGTGTTAAAGAGGGACATCTTGTATCAAACCTGAATTTGAAAAAGCTTGAGAAGGAGAATGATAAAATAAGGCAGAACTTCAAAATTATGCACATGCCTTCCATAAGTTTTTCAGATTTTTTCCACCTGAGGCCTTCAGCATTAAACATCGACATCAATACTCCTACAGTAAAACTCAAATCTGAAGTCGATTACGATCAGGTCTATACAAGTACGTAGATGCTATTTAAAAACGTCTGCTGTTAAATTTTGGGTGATTTTAAAGACATGTTCTTCGCGTTTTTAAGTTGGCTTTCTTCACCAGTTGGTTGAATTGTCCTTTCCAGACCACGCAATTTTAAATTTTAATATTCGATTTTAATATAACAAAAATGTATTCCGCAGCAATGAGGCCTATATTTGTACATTAGCACCTTCGCTGTTCTTCCATCAAAATTCCTACTGTCTCCATTTTCTCAACTTGTTATTCTTCCTTAGATTATGGTCAAGACCCTATAACACAGTCAATTAAGCCAAACTCATTACTCACAGTATTTGATTTCTTTTTTCCACCTTATTACATGGACAACAACTAATCTCGTCAAATCTCTTCATTTAAAACTTCCCAATAGCTTCCGAAATGAGAAAAAAAAAATAACAAGGGCACGAAAAAAAATAATTCGTTACACAATGTCGCAAGAGAAATAAACACCACGAAATATCCCGCAAAAATAATTCCATTTACTTAGCAGAGAACCTTTTTGTCCTCTAGCACCAAAAAGCGAACATGAGGAAAAAATCAAATACCTTGAAAAGTATCCCGATTAATTTTATGCGCTTTACCAGCAGCTTCCTTTTCCCTCGGTCCCTGTAGTCAACATAGCACTCATGAACTGTAACCACATTTACTTACAAAGTGGTTACTTAGCAAGTATCTACCTGTCTAACGTGCCCCACAAAGGTATTCAAAGTAACCAGCGGAATCCTTCGCGTTCACTTCCCTACCCCTGCACCACTAATATACCTATGTAGGTGTACGTGGTCGTTGCAGACCATAGCGAAATGTACTCTGCAACGTGTTGTTACGTGTGATGACATTTTCCGTCCCCACAATGTCGTATTTCCAGACACACCGTTGAATGGGGGATCCTTTAAGTCCATCCTCTTACCCATACTTTATACCTTACATCGCTGTCCTTTCGCTGAATGAAGTAAAGGGTGAACCTCAGGCAAAGAGGATCATAGTTATGATAAAAGGTGGAGATAAAAAATTAAAAAAAAAAACTAATTTCCACAGAAAAGTATGCACGACAAGAGCCAGAAAGAACAGCACAAAAAAAAACGTCCCACTCGAACTGCAACCTCTGTCCTCTGCTGCTTTCTTTTTTATGTGACAACACCAACAAGAGTCGGTATAGAATCAGAAAGGATTTGCATTTGTTTCGCTTTCATTCGTAGTGTCGTCCAGATCCAACCGATTCAGAGCAAAAGATTAACAAGGAAACTCAATGTGTAGTAGGTGGAGAGAAGCAGCACACATAAAAGAAAAGAACGAACAAAAAAAAAAAAAAAACACAACAGGAAATTAGTGCAGGCAGGAGCAATTTCCCAGGAGTTGAGGTGTTCATTCTGTCTCGCGGGATCAGGATGATGACAAGGACAAGGACACACTTGAAGTTAGTTGACTGAGTTTACGATGACGACGACAGGAATGTCCTTTTGTTTTCCACCGGATTGACTACAAGTTTTTCCTTTCTATTCGCAGTTAATTTCTGTTATACTCGCTCTGTATTTTGCATCCGTTCTACTATGTAAATAGTTTGACGTGTAGACGAGAGCGAACCAACAACAAAAGTGATAAAACAAGTGAAAAGGATTTAAGTTGAAGGGTTAAGATGGCGGCGTGACGTGTAGATTACATTGGCAATGGTTGAGAGAAGGAATGAATGAGAAATAATTAAAGGATTTGCAACTTTGACGAGTAAGGAAGACGATGTGAACAATTTAACAGCAGATTTTTTCGAGGTGGGGGGATGCGTTATTTTCAGTACAACAGATTCTTCTTCTTAAACAAAACATAGGTCAATTGAAACTGAAGTGTTACAAAATGTAAGTTTTAAAGCGGATTTTAAGGATATTGCAATGAACTCAAAATAGCTGCGGATAAACGCAAGTGCCCGGCTGCTATAATTATGCATTGAACTATCCTCAAGATTTGATTTGCAGAATCTCCAAACATAATCCTGAGAACACGCTATTAAAAATATTTCAACCTTTTTTAAGGCATATATACACACGTCCCGGAATGAACCTGGGCCTCAACCAACATAACTCTCCAATTAGCCAGGTCCTTTGATAATTGCCTCTAGTTGCGCACTCCAAGTTAGTTGAGGTTGGTTTCTACTTGTGCGAGCTATTTAAGGCGAGGTCTTCCTCTACTGCGTCTGACGTCTGGCTGGGAGTTGAAGACTCTGCGAGCCGGAGTGTTGGAGTCCATTCGTTCTACATGTCCTAGCCATCTTAAACGTCGAATGCGGAGTTTTTTGATCAGGGGCATGTCGCTGTACAGCTCGTATAGGTTATGGTTGAATCTTCGTCTCCATAGTCCGTCAACGCAAACGCGACCGAAGAATTTTCCTCTCAAATCGACCAACGATTGCTTCATCCGCTTTTAAAATGGTCCATGGTTCAGCGCCGTAAAGCAGTACTGGGATGATCAGGGTCTTATGTAGGACCTCCTTAGTAGTTCGAGTGAGGGCTTTACTACTGAATTGCCTTCTTAGCCCGAAGAAACAGCGGTTGGCAAGAGTAATTCTTCGTTTACTTTCTGACGAGATGTTGTTGCCAGATCTAATAGCGTAGCCGATATAGACAAAACCCGTACCCTTTAGAATATCGGTTGTGGCTCGCGCAGTATGTGCGGTTGCTCCATCTTGTTGGAACCACATGTCCTCCAGTCCAAACTCGTCCAACTGCGGCAGTTAAAACTCGGTGAACATGGCCTTATAACACGCTCCGTCCACTGTTGTCGTTTGAACAGCGCCGTTCTCGAAAAAAAACGGTCCGATGACTCCTCCAGCATGAACAGCACACCATACAGTAACTTTGAGCGGGTATGATGGCTCCTCGTGGATTTTCGGTGCCCCAGAAGCGATAGTCTTGCTTGTTCACGTACCCCCTGAGGTGGAAATGAACCTCATCGCTCATTATGATTTTGGTGGAAAACTCGTCCACTTCGATTATTCCACGTTCTTGGGGAGCGTATCACTCCACAGCTTGTTCACTTGTATTTTACATCTGTCTAGTCCACAAATGTCAAAACAGATTTGAAATTGGCGGCCATTTGCAAAAATAAGAGCATTTTCTAATAGGGTGATCTCTTTTAACCCACCTGGTATAAGGACTATGCTGAAGACTTTGGCCATGAACCGGCTTGCTGAAGTCCGCTACTTATTAGACCAGCATTGAATAGTTGCTGATTCTACTCACTATCACACCGATAGCAGTAAATGTTGCTATTTTTCCTCAATTCCATTCTATTTCCTGAATGGCAGTTATGTGTGCTTTGTAGAAGCCTAGGGCGTACGTTAGTTTTGCGATTATGTTTTTTGTTAAGGGCTCCATCATTTCAGATTTGTAATCAATAATGACAATCCTTTCCGTGGCTAATAGTTGCTACATTAGATTTATTTTCCACTTGGTGGTCAACCATGTTTTGATAGTGAGACAGCAGGCCTGAACATACTCTTGATAACTTTTTTTAAGTGTTCAACACTTGGGCCATCATTCCACTGTAAATGTTAAAGCAAGGACAACATTTTGCATTGCTCAGTACACACGAAAATTTATATTTTCTCCATAATGCTTCGTAAAGAACCGAAAACTTGCCATATGTTGATAGACGGCCAAATGGCATCGTCACCAGAGCTATACATGATGGGCTCTGTGACATTGTGTGTCAACCTGCCAAACGAATGATCGTTCAAGGAAATGTCTAAATTTTGAGCTCATAAAAATCGGTATTCATCATATTTTTGGCCAATGATGCGATGCCACTACTCCAAAATCATCTAGAAACTGTCACACTCAGCGAATGCAATCGATTCTCGATGGTTTTAGCCCTGGGGATTTTTCTTTTGAGATTACGCTGCTGAGGAAACCTGTTAGGAGATTTTTTTTTTGGGGGAAACGTATCCAGTCCTTTTCAAAAAAGTTTGCAATGTTATGCGCATTTGAAGCATAAAGCGGTTCAATTCATGCCTGACGATGTCACAAGGATCTACTACAAAATTTTGTCCACCAGATGCATAAATCCGTATTTTTTCAATTTTAAATAACACCCACGTAGTTTTCAAAATTTATCTACTTCAAATTATTTAAAACCATATCGCATACAAGCTGTTCTTAATATCGAGGAAAGTTATTTAGAGCCTGTTGGACCTTAACCACAATTATATAAAGGTCAGTGGATTAACATCCTTACAAGATGATACCGTCCCCACACACCTTTAAATGAATAACGTCCATCTGGCCATGCTTGCATACAAAATTCATCCTTGGATAATGTCTTGTTGGCATCAAGGCATAAACCCTACTACTTGTTATTTTGTAGTGCGCTTCCTTCAACAATCTCAAACGGACATGACATTTTACTCAAAATGTTTCGACTCCAGGTAACACATCACTTAGACTGACCACACTCCCCCATAAACACAAATATGCAAACGTCCAAGTAAAAGCTAAGAAGCTATTCCAATGCATTCGTCAAGTTTATTTACTCACCCTAAGACTCCAAAGTCTACCATACTAACCAAGCAAAAAGTTAACCACACCAAAGTTCTATCCCCCGGACTAAGAGAAGACAACGACGAAGCCGGCCAAAAAGACGCAGAGAAGGACTCTGACGACGATCTAATCAAAAATTCACTTAAAAGTTTCCCCAACCAATCCAGTCCAGGTGGAAGGGTGGCGGCAAAACAACGAAATGTTGCTACCTTTCCTCGAAATGACCTGCCAAGACCTTAGGACCGGCCATTTATACATTCTATCAGTGTGTTCTTGCCAGGAATACCGACCATTACGAATGCTGGAGCCCGCTGCTGTCTGGCTGCGGACGGACAGTTGTACCTACAGTCTACACCGACGACGATGACAATGGATGCTTTTAATTTTTTATTAAGTTAAATGCATCGTAAGATATTCAACCCTTAACCTGGGATTGGATATCGTACCTTCCTTTCGATGCACACAGAGACGAAAACTTGCCTTAACTTCGAGAGGAGTTGTGTCGGTAGCAAAGTTGCAAAATGGTTATGGGGTCTGGGTTTTTGTTGTTGTTGTCTTATTTCCACTTGATGCAGGGGGTAGCTGTAGGTATGAAGGTCCACCCTCGTTTACCTGTGCATCAGTTAAATGAATTTTACTCACAAGCCGCCAGCCTCCCGAAAAGCTATTAACCTGACTTTGAACAAGGGCTGGGAACCCCTCAAAAAGTAAAAAAAAAAAAATGGCTGCAATGAGGTGGGGTGTGTACCTTCTTCTACGTCTGTGCTTGCAACAAGGTTGCAACCAAGCGGAAGATAACACAGAACTTGTCCGTCTTTCTAGACAAACAATTTGTTTCAACGTTTTTTACTGTTATCCTTGTGCTTCTTCCGTTTTTTCTCTGTTTAGTTTATGATTTCCATTGCACATTCCTTTCGGATTTTTTTTTCTTTTTTCGGGAGTACAGGTAGTTAGAGTTCTTTGTGTCTGATGAAGCAAACTGTTTTTTTTCTTGCCATCAGCGACAGCGTCGGAGATAGTTGCTGAGTTTACCGAGTGGTGGTCATAAGCTGATAAAGTGAAGTTCAAGCAAAGGTTAGAGGTGTGAGGACGTTTAGTGCGGCAGAAGTGCGACTTGTCCTCAACTAAAAGCCGGTGTATGAAGAGTACAGTTCAACGTGTACAGGGTACTTGAGGACTATAGACACTTAATCCGAATGTCTGTTAATGGGTGTATGAGTGGCAGTGACCTAAAGTCGATGGCGTCGTAATAGTTATGTTTAGAGGTAGACTTAATGTTTTATGGTGCACCAGCATGATGTGAGCAGGTGTTCACGATTCAGTTAAGCAAATTGCTAAGAAGGGATTTTAAAGTTTGTGAATTGTCTGCATACGTGAAGGGTGGAGAGTACACTTTCACTAAAGCCTTAAAGTGCCGGTTTGTATTCTTCTTAAACTAAATAAATTTATTCAAATTTGTATGCCTGTTTTTTCGAGAGTTTTATAAAAAAAATACTAACTTCAGACATATTACTGATGGAGATCTATCAAGTACCCGGTACCAGGTGGCCAATTGATTGGTTGGATATAACAGATCTACAGCGTCTGCTTCAATAACCCGAGTTTTGTCAAGTTTTGGGAAGTGCCATCTTGTTAATACAAAACAACAAGTTCTCTGAAGTGCTTCTCAAAAAAAAGATTGAAATAGTGTGGCAGGAACCTCTCAGCCATGAAACGGTTTTTGTAGTGAAACCTCATTGGGCTCGTCGGGGGTGAATCCGAACTCATATGAAACGAAATTTTAACACGAAAAGTTAAGGGTAGAGGAAGGTTAGCTATGTGGGACAATGGCCGGCAAACAACAACAAAAAGCAAAAACTTGTTTCAGAATAAAAGAGCGAGAGCGTAAGCAAGAGAGTTCTATGTAGTAAATCTACGGATCTTACGGCCGAATGCTTTGGCCGTAAAATCCGTACATTCATCCGTACATGCGTTTTAAGAGAGTTAATTGTATTTAAAAATGAACACTAGTCCTAAAGATTCAACAACAACATCAGACACGACAATAGGTGCAATATTCTCAAAACATTTAATTGAAAGCGTTCTAAGTTAATTGTAAATTGTTGTTCTCATCATTGTCAGAAGCCACAGTCCTTTCATCCACGAGCAACATAAATCGTTTTAATTTTCCGGTAGCTGTGTTGAGCTTCTTTCGTAAGAGTTGAACCCCCTTTATTAATAAATGCTGATTAGCTGCCCGGCCGTGGCAACACCTTAATGATTTTTCACTAGCCCTCCTCTTGGGATGATCTGAAAAATCATCACTCCGAATTCGGAGTTGGCATAAAATAGGAGGTCCCGAAATGGTGCAAGAAGTACACACGCACCCATGAATGGTTGTGAGAAAGCTCGGCAATGGATACAATCGAGACTGTTGCTTCAAATATTTGTACTTGTAGCTAATCAGTGACTGTCAATTCAGTGATTGATTAGCCAACCCTACGTTTATTAAAACTGCGGTTAGCGTTTACAAAAAAGGCGACCCTCTAAACTGCGCCAACAATGCCTACAAATTCTTATATGCGTTTAAATGGGAACGCCTGAAACCGTTTACCAACAACCTGATTGGCCCTTATCAATGTGGTTTTAAGCCAGGCAATTCCACAATCGATCAAATACTCACACTCCGGCAGATCCTGGAAAAAGCCCAAACAGTCCAAATCGATACCCATCACCTATTCATCGATTTCGAAGCCGCATACGACAGCATTTATAGAGACGAAATATACAGAGCCATGCCTAGTTTTGGTATAACGCCCAAACTCTTCCATTTGCTTAGGATGACGATGGAGAATTCTCGCTGCTCCATCTGTGTCGGAAGCGAACTCACCGATACATTCGATACCAAAAAAGGATTTAGGCAAGGCGATGCGCTGTCATGTGACTTCTTCGATTTGATTCCTGAGAGGATTGTGCAAAACTCCCGAGCCGACACCATAGGCACAATATTCCAAAAATCGGTGCAACTACTAGCATACGCCGACGTTATTGGCATCATTGGTAGGACTCAACGTAATGTCATAGCCATGTTTGCTACTATGAAGAAGGAAGCGACAAAAATGGGTTTAGCAGTAAATGAGAGCAAGACTAAGTATTTGCTTTCAACACGAAAGGACACACAACATCGATGAATCGGACAAAACTCCACCATTGACAGATATGACTTTAATGTAGTACGGGACTTTGTCTATCTCGGCTCCGTTATGAACTATGACAACAACTTCTTGTCATAAATTAAACGAAGATTTACTTTTGCCAACCGCGCTGTTTCTTCGGGCTAAGAATGCAATTCATTAGTATAGCCCTCACTCGAACTTCTAAGGAGATCCCATATTTGACCCTGATCATCACAGTCCTGCTCTGCGGCGCTAAAGCATGGACCGTCTCAAAAGCGGATGAAGAAGTCCTTGGTCGATTCGAGATGAAAATTCAAAGATCCAACCAATAACTATATGAGCTGTGCCCCTGGTCAAAAAAAAAACTCCGCATTGGACGTTTAAGATGGGTAGTGCATGTAGAATGAATGGATACCACTACTCTCGAAGAGCCTTCAATTTCCAGCCAGACGTTGGACGCAGTAGAGTATGACCTCGCCTTAACCAACTTGGAGTGCGCAACTGGAGGCAGTTAGCTAAAAAACGGGCTATTTGGAGAGGCATATTGGTTGAGGCCCATATTCATTTCGAACTAATTAAATTAACTTTTTCAAGACCTGCTAGTTCTAGCTCGCTTTCTTCTATGATGTACTCGTCAGCTTGAAGCAATTATAGATAAATAATTATTTCTGTAAGTTTTATATAGTACTTGTGCCCAGAAGTTGAGAATTTTTGCTGTCAATTGTTTGGGTAGAAGCCTGTTTGAGACATTATGCAGGAAAATTCACAAAAATAACCGAATACATGTTGGTATAACCTCACTGTGGTTGGTTTTATGCTTCTAGAGATGTGTGTACATGTTCCATACGTAAAGATGTTTCCGTAGAACTTCGCACGAAGTTAATCCGGAGAATTACATGTATAGAGCATACGAAAGAAGGCGTAAAAAGGCTATGACGTCTGTAGACGCCGAACTACCTTGCAAAAAGTTTGTTTAATTCGAAAATTGTTAAATGATATAATTCTCAGCAAATATAATGTGACATGCATTTCACCTTAAGTCAAGCACACATAATTTTGTTGTCATAAAGATTAAAAAATTAAAAAGATTGGTAACCTACTGGAGAATGGTTCAGAAGGAGTTTCAAGTACTTCGTTGTACTTACTAGCCTTTCAAGTTCCAGAGTACAGCCTAGTGGATAGTGTGTTGGACCACCATGCGAGGCAACCCTATTTCGAATTTCAGTAAGATAAGAGTTTTTATATAACTGCATTAAATTCCCAATAATAAAAAATTGGGGTTTAATAATTCTAAAAGATTGAAATTGAAAATAATAAACGTAAATATTTATTAAAATATAAAAACAGAAAGAAAACAATAAAAAAATGTACAAAAATAATAAAAAAAAAATGTTTAAAATATTCATACAGAGAACTGAACGTTCAAATTAGCGTCACTATTAAAAGGAATCTGATGAGGACACTTGGTAATGCCCGAAGTAGCTATAATTCTAACCAAAATAGTGTTTGTCTGTACACAAGTTGTTGTTGTAATTTGAATCATTAAATTGAAAATCGGCAAAAAATTCCCAGAGGCACCCTTAAGAGTTAGAATCATTTTTACACCCAACACACCCACTACAAAAAGAAATTGTTTTTCAACTTCGGGAAAGCTCGATAATATATTCGGTAATGCTTGAAAATATTTGCAGAAAGACTTTTTGCGAAGTCTATATTTTGCTTCTGTAAGGCCTTTTAGAAGCGAACAAAGTTTTATCTGTAAGGCTTATTGAAAGTATTAAAAGAAGTCTTCTAAAAAGTAAAAAGCTTCCTGAAAGTTCCTCAAATGTTTTCAGAAGACTTCATACAGTTAAATTTTGTGGATATGGAAAAGGATGAAAAAGGGAGGGACTGCATTCAGGGCCTGCTGATTGTAATGTAAAAAAATGGATATTATGAGCGAGATGAATGAACCGTAACAGATCTAAATATTTCATGGTCAAGCATAAAGATTGCAAATGGTCCTCCTAACTTTATCAACTCCAATTCTCATTTCCACACTCACTTTTATAAGCCGGCATAGTGTAAGTATTGAAAATCCTTTGATTCCACATACGAGACCATACAAACTCTATTTAAGCCCGACACCCCTCAGCCTTCTTGCAACAAAGGCCATTCAGTTTGGCAATATCCGAGGTGCATCATCTCACATACATACAAAGGTCAACTAAAGAGTGATACAAACAAACAGTACCATCCATAAATAAAACATATTGCACGACTCTTTTAAAATGCTTACAAATATTGACCCATATTGCATCATAAACAACTTTCACACCATTCACAGTTGACCTGGTTCCTTCACACATTCCAATGTAATTCTATATCATAGCTTTTCCAACCGTGAATCCCTATTCCCCCTTAAAAATCTCATCTCATCGAATAAATTTATTTTCAAATCTCCACCTATTTCCATTACCAATTCAAATGGAGTAGAAAAATCTATAAAAAAAATAAACTTCAGATCTTGCAACTGCATAACATCAACGTCACCCGCACCAACACCCTACATGTGCCATTAAATCGAAAACCAAAATTGCATATAATCCCCAGCCCCAACCCCTTCCATTACCATATCACTTGCTCCGAAAACCATCATCATCAAGGATTAAAAAAAAAAGGAAATTTTAAGTAACATTTTTGATATCGGGGTGAGTGTATGTCGTATGCGTATTAAATGCAACAACATGCACCAACAGGAGAAAAACAAACATCAACATACTTACATCATACACAGCGCCATCTGAACTCAGATAGAAGGACGACGACGAAAAAAAAAACACATCACGCTCCACAAATGAACAGATGAAATAAATCGAAAGGAAGTTGTACGGCTACGAGTATAACTGCGGTAGTGCAGAGGAAGCAGGATATGCAATTCGAAAAAAACACCATACAGCACTTCGCGTAATATCCTCGTCGTCGTTGGAACATGTTTTCTTTACCAATAAAATTTATAGCCCGCCATAAATTTCCTGAGTTTTTTTTAGTGTTTTTTTTTTTGGTTGGCTCTCTGCTTAATGTATTCGTCTCTTTCTGGTGCAACAACTCGGATGCCATGAGATTTTCCGGAAAAATGCAATCGTATTCTGCGGCTTTGGGGTGGGGAAGGACGAGTTGGTATTAAGTGCGACATTGCATTCGATAGCGAAATGGTAATCGAAGGAAGGTGCGGCATAAACTGTACTAACTGCGACATAAATGGATTTAAATGATTTTCCAAATGGCTTGTGTCCTAAGTTTTTGAATAAGCGATGATATTTAATCGCAAGGGGGTGGGCGGATTTTTTTTAAATTTTAAGCGTTTTAGAAGACCTATTTTTCGAGAGAAAATTTCTATCCCATGCGACACCTGAAACACGCGTTTTAATTTCGAATTTTGGTATTTTTTCGATAAGCAATATGTGTAAGGCAATCATAAAGGGAGGCATCGGTTCAAAAAGCGATTATATTTCAAGAAAAAATAGACTTCGAACTCATACGTTATCTGTGATTTAAATTTTTAATGTCATCCTTTCCCGGGAATTCAATATCCGGCTTCATCTTCTTCTTCAACTCCAATCCCGTCATCGTTAACTTCAGCAACATGTGCTATTATTTCCAAAATTGGATCGCAAACAGGTACTTCTGTGGCTACAGGTACTTCTGTGGCTACAAGTAACTCCTTCAACAGTTACGCCTTCAAAAGTGATCTGTAAGCATGTTACAGATCACCTATATTTCATTGGTATCCTCGTTAAAATATCTGAGTTGCAAGGGTGGATTTTTTGTTTCCAAAAGAAAAAAGTTCGACTTGAAAATATACCAAGAATCGAGAGGACGTATTCGAATTAGAGGGAATTTCGACTTCGAAGGTGTTTGACCTACAGGATGTTTTTTTTTATAGAGAATTGGGTGGAATACCAAAATATGGCGAAAAAATTCCGACTAGAGAGAGATTCAGCTTAGAGGCAGATCGACAGTTCCACTCGAGGCGACTGTATTCTGATGGCGCGAAAATTCGAAGTTGATATAAATTCTTATGTTTTGAGGTACCCCGATCCAAAATAGTAGTTTTTGAAAGATGTATGTCTGACGTTTGGGATCTTTAATCAGGAGTCTGCTTCTGTCACTCAAACTGCTTGCTTACATGCTTAAGTGGCGCTACGGTACTGAGTGAACCTGGGCCTCAACCAACATGCCTCTCCCCTTAGCCCGCTACTTAGCTAACTGCCTTCAGTTGCGCACTCCAAGTTGGTTGAGGTCGTTTTTTTACTTGTTCGCGCCACTTAAAGCGACGTCTGGCTAGGAATCGAAGACACTGCGAGCTGGAGTATTGGTGTCCATTTGTTCTACATGTTCTACCCGCCCTAAACGTTCAATGCAGAGTTTTTTGACTAAGGGCACATCACTATACAGATCGTTGAATCATGGTCTCCATAGCACGTCAATGCAAACGGGACCGAAGATTTTTCCTCCAGATTCGACCAAGAATTTCTTCATCAACTTTTGACACGGTCCATGCTTCAGCGCCGTACAGCCGGACTAGGATGATCAACGTATTATATAGGATCTTCTTAGTAGTTTGAGTGAGGACTTTACAACTTAGTCCGACGAAACACCGGTTGGTAAGAGTAATTCTTCGTTTAATTTCTGACGAGATGTTGTTGCCAGAGTTAATAGAGCAGAAGAGATGGACAAAGTCCCGTACTACCTCAAAGTTATATCTATCAATGGTAATGTTCAGTCAAATTCGTGGATGTAGTGCGTCGTTTCGTGTTGACAGCATATATATACTTCGTCATGCCCTCATTTACTGAACCCATTTTTGCCGCTTCCTTCTCTATACTAGCAAACGTGGCTATGAAATCACGTTGGGTCCTACCAATGATGTCAATATCGGCGGCGTATGATAGTAGTTGCACCGACTTTTGGAAGATTGTGCATCCGATGTTGGCTCGGAGTTTTGAACATTCCTCTCAATAATCAAATTAAAGAAGTCACATGGAAGCGCATAGCCTTGCATAAATCCTTTTTGTGGTATCGAGTGTATCGGTGAAGTCGTTTCCGAACCTGATTGAGCAGCGAGAATTCCAAATCATCCTACACACACGGACGAGTTTTTGCGATGTTCAAAACTAGACATAGCGCTGTATAGATCGCCTCTATAAATGCTGTCCTATGCGGCTTTAAAGTCGGTGAATAGGTGGTGGGTATCGATTTGGAGTTTTTGGGTTTTTTCAGGATGTGCCGATGTATGAAGATTTGATCAGTTGTGGATGTTCCTGGCCTAAAACTCCAATAATAAGGGCCAATCAGGTTATTGGGAAACGTTTTCAGGCGTTCAAATATTACCGCAGATAGGATTTTGTAGGCGATGTTGAGAAGACTTATGCATCTGTAGACCAGCTTAGAGGGTCTCCTATTTTGTAGATCGGGCAAACGATGCTGAGGTTCCATTCTTCAGGCTTACTTTCATCCGAACAGGTATATGCTACTTACAAAGTCATTTCCACCGGCTTTATAAAGCTCGGCGGGAAAGTCGTCTTTTCCGACAGCAAAGTGTGGTGGCTGGTAGTTTTCTCCATCGTCATCATTCATTCTGCTTGGCAGCGGAATGTTGTTCGTCATCGCTGTTTAAGAGTCATCAGAATCGACTGTGTCTCAACTACGATATTTACTTGTTTATCACGACAGGATTCTGTTCGAGTCTTGTACTATTGACTTTGACGTTTTACACTTTGGAAAACTCGCGAACATCATTCCAGGAGTTGCATCAATATCCCCGATTGAGCGCTTTTCTTGCTCTATTTTCTTCTTTCTGAAAATTCGGTGCAGCTTAGCCTTGTAGTCCTCGATAGATAAAGATAAAACGTTAACTGAACCTCCTATATAACGGTTAGCCTTGCATGAGGCCATATGTTCGAGTATGTCGCTTTCCAAAATTTGGCCTTCTGTCGCATGTCACCATGCGTAAATTACAGGGTAATCACATTACAGGTAATCAGAACGTACATTACAGGGTGATTACGTCTGCAGTTAAATGCTGCTTCCATATTTGACGTCGGTCCTCATCCAAAATAAGCAGATATTGGCTGGATCGATGACTACCTGTAAGATTCTTCATAACTCTAACAACCGCAGTGTTGTCACATCTAAATGCTACATCCTACACTTTTGCGTCTATATCGTTGCCTCCAAATTTGTTTCTGTTCTTCTTTCATCTTCTGTTTTTAAAATTTGAAGTCATCGCAAAAATATTTCAGTTCTGACCCAACTCTTACGAAAGTCTGGCAAACATCCAAGAAAATACATCGATCACAAAAAGCTTCCCAAGCTAACCATTCAGAATCGACGCAATTGTAGACAAAGAAAACCCATAGGCCGTCCAATAGCCCCACCGCTCTCACTAGTTTCCTAATTGTTAGTCCAAACAATTCCTCACATGTCAATGTCGAAACGACAACCACTGTCACACAGCCATTGAACAACTGACTTCAAATGACTTCGTCTCGATGGACAACAAATTGCCACTTTAATACCCGCTGAGATGTCTCGCGAATTCTGTAGATATAAACAAAACGAAGCAACCTACATCATTGCTCATGCATCATACATCACCGCAGAAGGGACCGAGTGTAGAATGACAGAATCTGCGCCCCAACACAATGCCATTCTCTCGCGTGCTAGTTGTCAAACAATGACGATGATTGAGACATCATCCTTACTGACAGCTCACTTAACGCGCCGTGCAATGGTGCATTTAGCGTCCCATCTATCTGTGGCAACCTTCATCCACCCGCCGCTGGTGCTTCTGTTGTTGCAACAAGAGCATCGCGTACAATATATTTCTCCACTTTAAAGGTCGCAACCGCATATATCTATACGTTCAACGTGCAACATCGTCATCGCGTTCGAATGTACACTATACAATGCGGCCCATTGTCAATTCATGTGACGTTTCGACGAGGATGCGACAACGTGAACGGGGGGCAACAGCAAGAGAATCCGTCATGGAATATACAAGAATTGACGACGAAATGCCCACAAGCCGCAAACCATGTAAACAACTCAAAACATTTTGTTAACGACTTGGAGCACTATGCACATGCCTCTTTGCTCGTCGTCCCGTAGGAAGACTTAAGTACCAACTTCGCGTTGAGTAATTGTTCGCCGCCCACGAAATGGCAGGCAAGACAAAATAAAGAGGTGGAAACTTTCAAACAAAATAAAAACCAACAGAAACAAAAAAAAAAGGAAATGAATAAGGAAAGGACCAAACAAGTCCGAATGGGGCAGTGTGGTACCCTATGTTGTGAGCTTTTGGTGGCGATTCGATAAATATTAAGCTGATTTGAATCGTAACTTGGCGCATATTGGAAATTTAATTTTTTTGGAGGTTAATTTCCTATGTAATCCGTTAATGGCATCAATTTCCGATATAAGATACCAAAATTACATAAGGCCAACCTGGTTTCACAAAAAAGTGTATTCACATACCCGGAGATTCTAGAAATGACGACTCACTTGCCTACTTAAGTGGCGCTACAGTCCGGAATGAACATGGGCCTCAACAGACATGCCTCTCTAAGTAGTACGGTCCTTAGTTAACTGCCTCCATTTGCGCAATTCGAGTTAGTTGAAGTCGATTTCTAATTGTACGCGTCACTCAAGGCGAGGTCTTCCTCTACTGCGTCTGATGTCCGGCTCAAAGGCTGGTGTTCACAAAAAATGTCTATTCATTGTTAGGTTTGGTTGGCTATTTACGCTCAAGTTTGAGCCGTCAAACTCGCATAGGCCTACGTGAGCCAATAGCCAAAACCGTTTACTAAAGAATATTGGTACCTGAAAAGACTGTTGTGCTACAACAAAGGGTGGTTTGTGCTACTCCATTCGCTTCAAAGGGTAATTGCTCCATCCCGATTGGCAGCAGAAACGGACGGTCTGGATCTGGATTTTTGCTAGCTCCGTCAGATCCTCGTAGTAAAAGCTGCCAAGGAGTTTGCTACGGCTGTTGCTGATCGCATGGCAGTGACAAAGTAGGTGGGTTGTGTCCTCCCCGTCGTCTGGATCTCCACATTTCCTGTATATTTTTTGCGATTCAATTAGGTTGACACTATGGAAATCACCGCTATAAAATAGAAGCTCTGTTCAGAGCTATAAGCTTTTTTGATGATTTGCTGCCAATTAAGTCCAGACGTAGGTGTTGGTGTGTTTGCAAGTGTTAATGTTGCCTTTTGAGTGTTTCTAGTTATTTCCTGTTTTTTTTAAAGCAATTGGCGGTCTAATCACAAAAGGAGATACAGCTAGACGATCCAAGTCTGGCTAGCTCGTCTGCTTTCTCATTCCTTGGAATGCTATTATGCCCTGGCACCAAGATGATTTATTCTGGTAGCAAAAAGCCTTTACCTCCGTGCAGCAGCGTCCAACTACTAGAGATTTTACTATGTTGGATGCAAGAGCTTTTATGTCCGCTTCGCTATCTACGTAGATGCAAATATCCTCATGTGATATGTCCTGTCCAATACTCTTGCTGATTCGGCAGAATTGATCTCTCTTTAGAATGCACTGCTAGTCGAAGGGATGTTGCTAAACCGATTTCATCGGAGTAGATCCCACAGCTCATGCCTATTTCCATTTCAGACCCATCAGATTAATTTCCTTTTTAGAGCTAAATACCATTCGTCTCTTCTTGGTATTCTGATGGAGTAATTAATGTCCAAATCATAATAAGGGATAGTGTGATCAGACGTCCCATTCTTTGTTACACCGACCGACCCTGTAACAGATTTTCGTCGCATTAATAGCCAAGGACTTTTTTAAACGCAGATGTACAAGTCGCTTTCTAATAATTAGCCCTTAGCCGTTTCGAATTACCAGTACCCGGTAATCCCAATGACAAAATATAGTAAAACCGGCATGGATTTCGGCCAACATATGTAGTGCCTCTGATCAGATTTATATCACAGGCTACAGTGCCTACTCAAAGAAGATGGGTGGTAATATTTTCGGGTGTAGATTTGAAAGCTGCACATTCAATCCCCGACAGCCATTAAAAAATTAGTTATCTGACATCTACGAACCATACATAGCCTCAAACCTAGCTTCTCCCTGCATTTGTGTATGCAAAGTTATTAATTTTGCCACAAATAATGGGACCCTCTGTGTAACCCCGAATAAGAGCTTCAAATTTGAGAAGCTTCTCATGACAGTGTTACTCTTAGATATTTGTCAGAAGTGAGCAAGATATGTAGCAATGAAAAATCGTTGGTCTTGGGACTTTCGGGATATAAACCAGGGATCTCGAGCTTTGTATTCCATCGCACTAACCACTAGGGCACTGAATCCACAGCCAACACCCATGAAGCTATAATACCCAAGTATCCTTCGATTTTTTCTGCATTCTTATTCCTCTGGAAAATTAAATCCATGGAGCTATAATAATTCAACACGACAAAATTGTATGCTCATACCTTCTGATAAATCAGTCAATGCCCCTAACGTCATTCCAATACCTACTCCTCCTCCTCTTTTTATACTGTTCCGTCAATCTTGAGCACTATTTGCTGTTTCTTAAATCTCCAGTTTTATGATCCGAATTTATGGTTCATTGCCCTCCAGTCTTCAAATAGCAGGCAGAACTGCAACAAACTGTGTCATTGAATTTATAAAACTGTCGACAGGATTAATAAGGTGAAGAAAAACCACATGGGCATCGATTATAGAACGCGTTTTTTATACCCAGAATACAGCAGAACCGATTGACATAACGAACGATCTTCAAGGAGAAAGAGGATAAGAAATTTCAACAGGGTTTGTTCGAAGACAATTGGTTAAAGTGAAGTCTACAGTCCGGAAAGAAGCAGCGCCTCCATCAGGACAGCTCTCCAATTGGATATGCCTATATCTACTTGTCTTCAGGAAAGCACTTCAAGTTGGTTAAGATCGATTTATACTTATGCGCACCACTGATAGAGTATAGAACTACATAGAGTGCGCACACAACGAATATTTTCTATGTGGGGTACTGATATTAGTACCCCAGTGTTCACATTGCTACCCCAGCATAAAAAAACAGCCTTGCCCTACGATCTACGAAATTTCCCCTTCGGACTTACCGGCCGCGTCTGACACGGCTACAATTTTTTTTTAGCTGTGATGCGCACTATATGTAGTTATATACTCTTTGTCAGTACATAAGCTATAAATTATGCGGTAATTCAGTCAGAATGTTTACCTTGTTTGTTGTCCATAGTTCCTGAATATCTTAAATGTAAAGTTTTTAAGTATCCATGTGGGTTTCTTAATCAGCAACGTCGGCAAACCTGAAATTCTTGAGATTTAGTTTGATTAGATCAATCGGGCTCAGTGGCGCGATGGTTAGTGCGTTGAACTGCCGCGCAGAAGGTCTTGGTTCGATTCCCAGCCGTAGCAACACCTAAACGATTTTAATGGCCCTCCTCTCGTGATGATCTTACAAATCGTCCGAGTAGCATCTATTGTCATGAATAGCTTATCTCAACTTAGCCGTTCGGATTCGGCATAAAACATGAGGTCCCGCCTTCGTGCAAAGAAGTGCACACGCACTCATGAATGGTTGTAAGACAAAAAAGCTAGGCCCTGGGTACTAACGAGCCTGTTGCGCCATAAATTTATTTTTTTTATTTTAGATCAATACCCTGGAAAAAAGACTAAGACTGCATAGTTTTAATATCTCGTATAAATTTGTCATTTAGGTCCTTCACGTATACTTGACCAGAGCTCCACAGCTTCCCCGACATGTAACGGGTTATTAATGAAATCAGTCTGATGTTTCCCTTCATTTTGATTTTTGATTCAACTCGTCATCTTAATTTCAGAGACATTTTAGCACATCCTCGTAGGGGTTATTACGGTATTTGTTACGACTGGGAATCGAAATCAGGGCTTCTGCGCGGAAATTCATCGCAATAACCATCGAGCCACTGAGCCATCTCTTTGGCCTCTACAAATGTAATCTACAAATGTAATCTGCTTCCAATTTATGAGGTTAAGTTTAATTGTATGGTTCCTAACAAGTAATGGCCAGTAGGGACAACTATCAACTAAGAAGTTCTGCCCATCCTTGCAAATGTGTTGTTCCGGTTCTAATAGCACATTTAACCAGAGATTGTGATCAATTTCAACGTGGTAGGGCCTTCACTTGAGTCTTGTCCTTCACTCTTTATCTGATATGATAGATTTGCAGTTCTTAAAATCCTTTATCATGATCCGTTGCAGACAAAAACTGCATGTTAATTCGTTAGCCATCTCCTTGCCAGCTATGTGACCAGAAATCCAGCTGATAACCGGAGTATGCTTTGATCTGAAAGCTCTTCCCGATAGCGCCGAACATGTTTGTATTTTATTATAGAAAACAGATATTAGCCTGGAATACATCGCGGTTATCATGAAGTCTTATTGTGCTACATGGATTTATTTGAGTATATACCAATGAAGGTTCAGTAGATGGCTAATTAGGGCTGTGCTTTATCCGAATACCTGCCTCGCAAAAGGTCTTATATCCAACAGAAATTGTTGTTGTCACTGTTTTTCACCTTCGACATGATCTATCAAATCAGAGGAGCAGTGCCAATTGTGTCGAAAAGCTCATCTAAACTTAATTATTCGAATCCCGCACAAAACTTAAGTTTCCTCACACATAAACAAAATGCTTCAGACGGCTCTGGGCTCTGTAGCCTGTTGCCCCAAACGTTTTTTGTTTTTTTTTTTTCCGACTCAACTATCTGTAAAAATGGGTATTCAGCCTTTCATGCTTATATCCAGGATCACTAGATTTCGACACAAGCTCACAAGTCAAGGGTCTAAAGTTAGATTCCTCCGAACTCCTTCCCTATTAAGCCCCAAGTTGCGAGTTTGTTCAAAGTTCAACACTTGGTTGTTACTGAACATGCCCTAAGAGTAAGCATCATGGCTCCCCATTCATCTATCTCAAATTACTAAATAGGAAACAAAATCATCTATTCGCCATGATAAACTCTTTCAATATCGATGACGCATTAAACCCACGACCCATTCTGTGTTTAAAATGTCACACCCAACATAGCACACCCTATGCGGTGAGCACCAACAACTCGGATTTTGTTTTTTTCGAAACACAAGAAGTGTCGCTTGAAAAACAATGCCAACCTTAAGGAACTCACCAAGCGATGAAAATGTCCTGTTTGTATTTGCCTCGAGGTCTTACAAGCAACCGAGAGTGATAGGAAAACGTGCGCCAAGAATCTGTTGCGACAACATCACGTAGGCTATTTGAGTTGGGCAAGGTAGACACTGACAGCGGTATAGCTGCCGCCATTTGTTGCATGTTGCACCATTCGCCCATTTGCAATTATAAATTGTGATTAATTGCTTGTGGAAGGTAATGGAGCTCAAGTGGTGGGATTGTGAGGTGTTTGTAACGCTTAAGTAGGTTGCTTGGAATTCTTGTGTTGCTTGTGTTCTTTTTTTATTTCTGGTCTCTGTTGTGGCAGGGCTAAGGAATAAGTGGCAGAACTGCAGATGTACATATTGTGAATGAACTTGTCACGGTTGTTGGTATCATAGCTTCTGTGGATGGGAGGTGTCGTTCTTTTTATGTTTAGATGAGTCAATTGAAAAGTTGGTATGCGATCCGTCGGCTGATATTTTCTGTCAGTGAGAATTCAGAACTGGCGATAAGTACTTCAAAATCTAACCAGTTGTAGGAGCACGTGAATGGCGCCTGGTGATAAGTACTTCAAAATCCAGCTGGGGGTACAGCAGGCTTTTTAACTGGGACTGAAATTCGCAGTGCCTATGCCCTATAAAGTTATCGTGGGATCTCTTCTCCAAAATCCATCTTCGCATCAGGCATGAAGATTTTTCACAGATTTTAGCACTAGAGATGGCACATAGATTATTCATCAGCTTTGATAAAATGCATGTAAAGGCACCGAGAAAATTGGTGTTATACAAGATCTCTAGAACATTTTTTAGATCGGCAAGCTTGGAGTGAAGTACGTAGATAAAAGGGCGAACAGGATATGGGGTACAAAGAAAAGAGTGTCTATCGAATTCGTCTTCTCCTGAGGATATTTTATGTTCAAACGGTAGTGTGAGTCAACACTTTACGCATTTATTGGGAAATCCGGACACATGGAATGAGGTTATGCTCTTTTCTCCTCAATACTATATTTTTTTATTTACGGGAACATTTTCGGGATACTGGTCTTTTATAGCCTGAACTTTCTTGCCACAGAACAGACCTACGGAATTTCTGGAAGTCTCCAGGTTAACCTGTTGGTCTGTAACTTTAAAGTCTGAATCTCTGTGTCTTGTCTATGCAGCCGTTCAGGCCTTGAGTGCAGTGTGCTTTTGAGGCTGTGGAGTGCATTCATTGTTTCCATTCGCTAAGTTTCTGTTTGTCGGTCGATTTAGATCGCTCAAGAGTTATGCTTTCCTTAGAACGCTGGCAAGCGCGGCCAGTTCGTCCTCCGATAGTCTGAAGCACGCACCTAATTGAACTTCTTCGGCTGAGTTTTCTCGTTTGGGATTCTGTAACTATAAGGCAGCAAGTCCGAGGTGGTCTATATAGTAATCGAATACTCGCACACAGTTCCGCGCATGTTCGTTTTTCATCAAAATCATAATTTTCGGATGATTGATGCTGTAGGCGACGAAAAAATGTCCCGAGCTCTGCTATGAATTGAATTTGTTGAGTTGCTTCAGGTGCATAAAGCGACATCACATTCATTCTCCTCCGGCTATGGAGAAAAGTGCATAAGATTTATGCTTCCAGTACCCGAAACCTATTTACTTCACCTATTTATCTATGATATTATGGCGGAAAGTTTTGTGTAATAAGACAGCGAACCCACCCACTTGTAAGAAGAGGGGTCCATCTCTTTTTACAACATGGCAGTTACTATATCCTTATTCGTTTTACTGGTTCAGCTTCATTTCGTTGACCAAATGTACATAAGGAGTTGATTTTTCAATAAATTTGAAAAGACGGCACTTCTCCCGACCCTGAGACCCTTAAAAGCTTTTACAGCAAGGATCTGAAAGTCTGCCCATCATATTCAAGACGCGGTCGACTCGCAAAAATCGAATAGATTCAGTCTTTTCGAGCTGCCATTTGGAGCTGGTCTATATTGCTTAAAACAAGCGGATGCTTTAAGGCCAAATTCGGCAAATTAGTCTTTTATGCGTTGTTTTGTTGCCGAGGTTTATTGATGTACAAACTGTGGCAATTCTATAATATCGAGCAAAGCCAGAAATATCCCTGAAAGGGCTAGATATACACCCCTGGACTTAATCCCTCTCCTATTTCTAACAAACCTGGGTCTTAAACGGTTGATTATAAGGCGATGAAGGCGTATCAACGTTAATAGAAGACACTACTACTACTCAGTCGCAACGAAATTAAATTGATGATGAGCTCGTCAATGAAAGTGATAAGATAAACCAATCTTTATGGGCAGGCTATACTGGAAAATATTGAATTGAATAATTTTATGTACATAATCACAAATTCCTTTCCAAAAACATTACGAAACCCTTAACCTCAATCACCATCCACTATCTAGGATAATACCTAACTTCGCTGGCACCATGTACACGTAAAAAAACACTCGTACATTCACTCATTATCGCCCAAACTTTGTTAAAATAAAAACTCTGTCCAATTTAAACTTCAAACAATGAAATACTGCCAAATTAAGAAAATCGCCCCAAGTCACTTTCTAATTACAGACCATCTTTGTTACATTTGGAGTACTCCAACCCCTCCCTCATTCTGTGCTATTATTTTTCACAACCACTTTCTCCCCCGAAGGCATTTAAAGCTTTATTGCGACGAATTGTTGGTGGCCTCTGTCCATAATCCGATTCGCAAAGATTCCTTTTTAATTTTATTTATGCGAACTACCCTAGAAATAAAAAAAATGCCCCAAACAGCATCTGTAAACTTTGAATCCGTCACATCATCAACCCACTGACAGACGCACCTCGGCGGGTACAAATGTCACGTCATCCACATTTGTATCTTACGACGTTAACGAAAACTAAACACTATCACACGCCTTACAAGATAAGTGTCAATTGGCCGGATGGTAGGTGGATCGTAGTTCCACCTTTTGAGCGAAGATACCAACCAGTCTGAGAGCGTTTTGGCTTTTTGAATGAAGTTGTCGGGTATAGGTACGAGTATGGAGTTATTATGGCCGCGAGTGCAACAGCGACAAATGGGCGTTATAGAAATGCCAGACCGTGAAAAATGATTGCAATTAAAGACTTCGTATGGATTCGGGACACACTGTACAATCTGCTTGCTGTGGCTGTCAGAACTCTATAGCTGTCCATGTAAATTACTCGTGACGCCCGCGAAGTTAACTTGGATACTGTCAGGTTCATTAATAATTTATCTGCCTCTCTCTTTCAATTTGTTCTGCATGAGGGGCCATAATGGGGGTATGCTGTTTGGCGACTGATTGCGATAGGTTTGGCAAAAGATTATCCGGAGGACGTTGCATTTTCTAGATATAATTCAAAGTGGGATTAGATGTGATTTGCCATGGGTGTTAAGGTAGCCATTGTGGAAAGAAATGATTGCTGAGCCTGATGCACTGACAAAGTTGTTTAGGATTTATGACATTTCCAAGCGTTCGGAGGCTTGACATATTATATTTATAGATAAAGGTTAACTAAGAATTTAAATAATTATGGATAAACCTCTGGTTAAACGTCTAGCTCACATCAGAATGACACGATCACATATAAGCCTCGTTATAGAACTAAGGACATATTGACAACGGCGATCTTTACGCTATCTGCAAGGCTTTCAGTGGTATAAATTTACGTATAATACATAAGCTGACACAAATTTCATGAGTAATGTACTAATGAAAGGAAAACAGCAAAAAGGCATTAATGCCAGTGTAAAGAAGGAAATAAGGTCGATTTTCTATAACCAAGAAAAACAGGATTGGGAATTTCACAGCACCACAGAATTATAAGGATATCCTTTCAAGCCTGTTGGCTAGAGACATTTTTTTCAAGTACATGTTCACTTTGTTATTTATTGGAAAATAATTTTGGGACAACGTTGTACTGAAGTCAACTCACGGATATTCATGAAAAGCTGCAGCTCTGTTTTAATAAATTATTTTTTCAGTTTTTTTTACTTAAATACTTAGGTGCCGATATATGTTGTAATAAACCTGAGCCTAAATTTTAATTGATTTGATTTTTTTTTTCCTTCTGAATAGTCACTCTTCCCTCCTTATTTGCCTAGAAGAAGCGAATGGTGGTACCCGTTTTTACCTGCAGCTTACGCTGCACTGGTATACTTTTGAAATAGTAAAAAAGGCAAATCTTCGTCAAAATCACCAAGTAAACTCAACTAGCGATGGTTGGGTGTTGAAGAACGAGCTTAGACTCTGATTGGCAATGCCTAGTGGTTTTAGCTTTGACTACACATCAAATGTCCTTTATTTTACTTCTAAGTGGTAACCATCGGGTACTGGTCTCATCCAACCGGGTTTGACTTGCAAAACGCTAAGTGCGAGTGTTGATAGCAAGACGAAAAATACAAACACTAAAAACAACCACGTCAGAATGGCAAAAATTGATAACCCGGCCTGCTGTCCCAGGCGAACATAGACGAGCTGCTTCGACATATTCGGACAACAGGTTACCTAGGAATTTCTATTGTAAGTCAGGCCCCTGGAACAGAAATGGTGGCGGATGAACCAATAACCTCGGAAAGGACGGATTTTATTGTTGATGACCCTGCTAATTGAAAAATGGACAACGACCTTTGAATCTGCACCTGAAATGTGAGAACATTAAACAGGAGAGGTGTAACCGAACAACTGGCGGAAGCCCTAGACTGCTACAAAGCAGACATTGTTGCCATCCAGGAAATACGTTGGGATGGGCCGGGCAAAAAGATGATGAAAAACTGTGACATCTACTACGGACCGTGTTATAGTGAGCTGAAACAGCGAATATTCGGATGCGGATTGTTTATAAGTGCCAGACTAAGGCAAGAAGTATTGTAACAATCCGCATTGAGGCCAAATTCGCACACACCCCGACGGAGGACAAAGATTAGCATCATCATTGCTTCCACGCGCTTCGTGACAATACCTATGAGTGACTTCCGAAGTACGATGTTAAAATCGTGCAAGGAGATTGTAATGCAAAGGTACGAAAAGTAGACATCTTCAGTAGTTTTGTCCGAAAACATAGCCTACACTACAACAGGTCTGGAAACGGACTAAGGCTAATTGATTTGGCTACGGAACGAAATGTCTTTATAGCCAGCAAACGGTTTCCTCACCTCGATATCCATAAGGGGACATGGTTGTCTCCAGATCAACGAACGGTAACCAAATTGATTGTGAAAAAAATCGAATGTCGAAAGACTGCAATCGCAACAGACCGACAAGACCTTCGCGCAACGCGTATCGCTTAACCTTTCGATTCACAACATACTACCAGCATCGACTGTTGAAGATCAATGCAACGATGTCAACAGGCCATTAGACCAGCCGCAACTGATGTGTATAGGAAGACCTCGCCTTAAATGGCGGGCATAAATAGAATCCGGCCTAAGCCAGAGTTGAGTGCACAGCTGGTAGCAGTAAGCGAAGGTTCAGGCTAATTGGAGAGGTACGCTGGTTGAGGCCCTAGTTCATTCCAGACTGTAGCGCCACTTAAGTAAGTAAGAAAGGATTTCCGAGTAGATGGAAAACTGCACTTGTTGAGCCTGTATCAACACAGGCGTATCTTCAACATCTTTAGTTACCGAACAACTGTTCTTAAGACCCTGCTTTGCAATTTCATGGTCACGCTGATAAGTCTTCAGTTTATAAAATATATGGAAATACGAAAACTTCCCAATGACCGCCAGTATGGTTTTTTCAGCAACAGGTCCAATTTTGGCTTGATCCAGCATTAGAAATTATATTTCGAAACGTTCAATTCAAGTTGTAATGGAAGGTTTTTAGTCCGCAAATCACCAATGTTTGTGCAAATCACCAATGCTGTGTTTTGTCAAGAGGTTAAAGGAATCCGCGTCCTGCTCAGGTCTTTCCAGATTTATGACATCCATTTTTGACAGGATTTTATATTGGTTGTGATGTGCAACCTACGTAGCGTAGATGTCCCAGTCTGGAACAACTCATAATATTCAGACAACCAAAATACTAAATATGTGTCTCTTCTCTAACTAACTCGGTTTATATGTACAAGGTGGGCCAATAGAAGTCATCCGATGTTGTTTGGCCAGTGTGTTCCGTTGCACCGTCCTGTTGGAACCATATGTCCTCCAGTCCTAATTCGTCCAATTGCGGCAAAAATTCGGTTAACATTGCCCTATAGCGCACACCGTCCACTGTTGTCGTTTGACCAGCTGCGTTCTCGAAAAATAAATGGCCCGATGACTCCTCCAGCGTGAACAGCGCACCATGCAGTAACTTTGAGCGGGAACTTTGAGCGTGTGTAATGGCTCCTTGTGCATTACTCGTGGACTTTCGGTGCCCCACAACTTCCGCTGAGGTGGATTTGAGCCTCATCGCTCATTATGATTTTAGTCGAAAAATCGTTCACTTCGATTATTCCGCGTTCTTGGGGAGTGTATCGCTCCATGGCTTGTTCAATTGTTTTTTACATCTGTCTAGTCCACAAATTTCAAAACAGATTTGACATTGGAGGCTATTTGCAAAAATAAGAGCAACTTCCAATAGGGTGATCTCTTTTGGCCCAACTTGTATGTACTGTTATTTTAAAATAAGTCCCTGCACCAGATTCAGCCTTCAAATTCTATGTACCTTAGCCCTAGAAAAGATTAAAATTCGTTCACCTAACTTTCATAAGGAAACTGCTAATTCTGTCGATACCAATGAATACTTCCTTAAAGGTCAGATCGAATGAGTAAATAACTTTCAACGATAAATGAATATCTCCTCTCATAACACCATAAACCACTCAACCGAAGTACAGTCAGCCATTACAAGCGTGTCCTTTGACAACCGGGTAAGCAAACAACATCCAAACTACCGAACCGACAGTTGTCTACAAGGAATTATAAATATCCACTTGCAGATCGCCTAAATCAACACTGTCTAGCTTTCATCTCACACCATTCAAGTCCCACTTAGACTTTGAATTCATACTGAAAAATCACTTCAAAGGATTATCAGAGCCAAGTCCCTAAAACAGAAAAACCGATGACAAACGAAAGAACCAGTAAATAATTTTAATTGATTACTCGGTTGCTCGCAAAAAATGCGCAAAAAAAACCACAAAGCAATCCACTTGAGTTCCGGGCCATTTGAGACAACGCTCTTCCCTGTCCTACGGCGGATCCTTTCTGATTTTGTTGTCACAGAGAAGGAATAGTCATCCTCTCCAAGTGAATTGTTTTCTATTTTTGGCCAAACGAGTAACTGATGGCAAAGCAATCCCCGTTATAGAGTGAAATCAAAATTCGATTACTCTTCAAGTTCTGCACACACACACACACATTGACGTAATCAACCACACAAAGGATTCCCAAAGGAAGATTGGATCATACCAACTTCGTACCTACTTGTCCCCATCTTCATGCCGGTGCATTCTAGAGGGACTGAGAAGTGTCAAAGAGGTTAGATGAACTGAAATCGAAGCTTTTTGTCTGTCGGCCTCTTCAGTACCTTGAAACTGACAAAACTCTTTGGTGCTGCTCTTGCCTTAATGAATTTTTGAACAGACTCAGAGAAGTCTAGACGAGTAGTCATCGGTATCGAAAACTGTAACTACATCAACATTGTGCAGACGAAGGAGTAGGTACTATCTATTCACCAACGACAGCAGCAGCAGGGTCACTGTCGATTCGATGACAGTTATCAACCACTGAAGCAATATGATATCCTTCTGCAGAGGGTACAAAAAGGATGGTGGTCGATTTTTTTCTAAGTTATACGCCGTCAAAGTGAAGGCGTCTATATTGCATGCTTGTTTTTGGCGTCCAAAGGAACCGACTGGTGCGGGACTAAATACTTCGTTAATAATTCAAACCAACTGAGTACAGTCCTTGTCTCGTTGAAATTCCATTTTATTTGCGGAAAAGGACATTTTGTTACGTTTTCAAATTGGAATGAGTGTGTGTGTCAGATGAATAGCTGTCTGATTTGGTGGTGGTTATTTGCCTTTGGAATGGGTTGAGTTGCACTTATATACACGGAAGTGGTGAATGTGGGACAGCAAACTGGATTGTCGTTCATGGTAAATTTGAGTTACCAAAGTGATAAAGGATGTCTGGGAGTAAGGATATAGCATTGCCAGTAAAGCAACGTTTGTGGAAGTTATGTTCTAGTTCATGTTGAATATGGACATCAAATCGATGCACTCAAAACGAATTTAATTCGTTCGTCATTGTAGACTTCGAGGGTTACGAAAGTCCTTCTTAAGAACTCATATAAAAGATGTTTAAGTTATTCATGATCTTTGGTTAAATTTGGTTATAGAGGCCGCACGCTATGCACATGCACAGACCGGAAAAAGTCTGTTGCGGTACTACTTGGATCAGTAGACTTTTCTAATATTTGTTTGCCTAAGTAAACCATTCCGAGCTTATTGACATAAATAATATGAGCCAGCTTACCTAGATCATCAAAAAAATCTTCTCGATGGATCTTTCTTTTGTTGTAGAGAGCTGGACAAGAGCAATGGAGAGGAATACACTCCTCCTGCTCTTCGTCCAAGCAGTTTCTGCAGGAGTCATTGCTTAAGAGTTCTAGTCTTTTTGACTAGACTCCTGTAAGGACACCGATGGTGGTACTGATGTTTGATCTGTTCAGCATTATCAAGCAGACAGCGCATTTCTGGTTATAATCTGGGTAGATTTGGCTTATATTAGACATGTTGTCACGTTTTTCCATCTGCGGCTTTCTTTCTTGACCGCATCCGGTTTGAATTCAAAGTAGCGTTGTTCCAGTTGCCCTACCTCCAGTTTTTCTCTTGCCTAAAACGTTTCTTGCGCTGAAACCTGCTGTCTTGAAAAGATCTTTGAACGTCTGATCTTCTCAAGTGATCCTCTGTATAAAACTCTTGGCCAATGGAGAGATTTTTGGTCCTTTAGTCGCGGATTACGCGTTCGTGGAGCCTATTAGCAATGATTTTCCTTAATTACGTCGCCTTTCAGGTGGGTGTAACAGTCGTTGCTCCAAAAGATGCACTTAACAGTGATAAATCTCTTAAAAAAATCTGTTAAAAACCGTGGACAATTGTTCACGCTAGTTCAAGCTAGTGAACTTGAAAATCAAATGAGTTTTGATCTACAAAATTGGGAACAAAAAGTGTGGACTAGCGCGAAAACAAAAAAAAACATGATCTGCTACCAACTTATTGATTATCCATATACTGGCAATCCAGCTCGACTTTGCTGGGTATAATTAAAATGACGAAAAATTTAACTTCTGCCACTCGGACCATGAATGCCTTTCGAATGCTCAGCTCCAGTAATTGATAGAGCAATTGTGAATACGCTATATCATTCCCGGAAATGCAGATCATCACAGTGAAAACCACATCGAACTCCGTTCAGCAGTTCTCGAGATTAGAGCATTCATGCACGTTTTCGCACAAAACAGCTGCTTACCAAAAATGTAATTGTTCCACAAATACATTGTGTAGTCACTTAGTCTCTAATTTTTGTATGCTCCAACTTCATATTCTGTGAAGATAAAGCTGGAGAACACCATTGTTTACTTCTTTTTCACTGTAAGCAACAAAACGACGCCGAAGATTTAAACTCTCTACTTACTAACTTACTTACTTAAGCAGCGCTACAGTCCAACACGCCTCCCCAATTAACCCGATCCTTAGCTAACTGCCTCCAGTACCGCACTCCAAATTGGCTGCGAATCGAACACTCTGCGAGCTCTTCGTTTATTTTCTGACGAGATGTTGTTGTCAAAGTAAATTGCAGAGCAGAGATTGAAAAAGTCCCTTACTACCTCAAAGTTATATCTGTCAATGATGCCGTTCTGTCCAATTCGTCGATGTTGTGTGTCCTTTCGTGTTGACAGCATATACTTCGTCTTGCCCTGATTTACTGCTAAACCCATTTTTGACGCTTCCTTCTCTATACTAGCAAACGTGGCTATGACATCACGTTGGGTCCGACCAATGATGTCAATATCGTCGGCGTATGCTAGCAGTTTTACTGATTTTTGGAAAATTGTGCCTCTGGCTCGTGAGTTTGCACAATCCTCTCAAGAATCAAATTGAAGAAGTCACGTGCCCAAATCCTTTTTTGCTATCGAATGTGTCGGTTAGGTCGTTTCCGACCCTGATGGAGCAGCGAGAATTCTCCATCGTCATCCTACACAAACGGACGAGTTTGGGCGGTATACCAAAACTAGACATGGATCTGTATAGTTCGTCTCTATAAATGCTGTCGTATGCGGCCTTGAAATCGATGAATAGGTGGTGGGTATCGCTTTGGACATCTTGGGTTTTTTCCAGGATCTGCCAAAGTGTGAAAATTTGATCGGTTGTGGACTTTCCTGGCCTAAGACCACACTGATAAGGGCTGATCAGGTTGTTGGTAAACGGTTTCAGGCGTCCACTTATTACAACAGATAGGATCTTGTAGGCGATGTTGAGTAGACTTATGCCTCTGTAGCTGGCGCATTTTAGAGGGTCTCCTTTTTTGGGATAGGACAAACGATTCTGAGGTTCCATTCTTCAGGCATACATTCTTCCGACCAGATTTGGCTTATGAGTTGGCGGATGTTTCTTACCAAGTCATCGCTGCCGGTCTTATAAAGCTTGGCGGAAAGGCCGTCATTTCCGGCAGCCTTATTAAGCTTGAGTTTAGATATTGCTATCCTCACTGCACTCAGGTCGGGTGGTTGGCAGTTTTCGCTGTCGTTGACAATATTGAAAGGTTCGTTCTGCCTGACAGCGGAATGTTGTTCGCCATCGCCGTTTAACAGTCTGCAGAAGCGGCTCTTCCATATCCTCAGCATCGACTGTGTCTGGAAAGGAATCTGTTCGAGCCTTGTATCCTTGGCTTTGACGTTTTACATTTTGGTAAAACTTGCGCACATCGTTCCTGGAGTGGATCCTCTCTATATCTTCGGTCGCACGCTTTTCTTTCTCTTTTTACTTCTTTCTGAAAAGTCTTTTCTGGTGTCATCTTGGTGAAATTCCGAGTTACGTCGGGTAACTCAACCAAGCGCTAACATTGTTTGGTGCTTGTTTTTCTGCATTTGAATTTTGCCTTAAACACCAGTTTTCAACAAAAGTAAAGGATACGTATGGAGATGAGGGAACGTAATTGCCATTTATTTTGAGTTCTTAGCATGCTTGGTTTTGTAACTCAAAACAAACTAATAACGCGAAAGAATGTTCCATTTCTGATAATCTAGATGTTTGGGATTTGTTGTTGTGACAAATTAATAAAATTAACAAGGATTTAAAAAAAAAACTCTAGATGTAGTTTGTGGATGCCGGTTCGGTACGGAGAAGAGTCGGTGTTGTAGAAATGTCACTATATAGATAGATAGTCTGGTGTGTCCGATATGATTGAATGAATTTTGATTCGAAAAGTTAAAAAAGTCGTGATATGATCCATGGTCAGGACCCTACTCTATATTTCGTCCTGATAGCAAAAACGAATTTTTTAATCTCTATCTTAGAAGTCAAATAAAAATTTCAAAAAACGGAATTTTCTTGCATGGAAACTCGAAGTAAAAGCTGTTTATATTTCTAAAGGATCATAGAGTGCCAGTTCAAATCGGAACTACCGTATTGAAAGAAAAACAATCTCTGGGAGCCAGGCGACAATGCGTGAGAAAAACCCGTCTGATCAAAGCTGGGGCATGAAGGGCCAGGGATTATTATAGGATTTTCAAATAATGTAGAAAATCTACTGTATACCCATCTTTCTTACCCTTTGAATTTTCCTAATACAAAAGAAAATAAAAAACCGGACCAATAGTTAAAAAATAAATGAAATCAAATAAAACTTTTATTATATTGTCCCAACTTCACTTCTTACAATTTTCCTTTTCCGCTTTTGATAGTGAACTAACGCCTTCGAAGCCTGTAAATGTAAACAAATCCCCAGTCTACCAGGTACGATCATTTTAACTGCCGCCTCCATGTCCGAATGGGAGAGAGTCTTCCTCTTGGATACCTTCTTCATGTGTAAGGCTTGTTCGACTATTCGGTTGAACATGTCGTTCAAATACGAATTCAAAATATGATTTGAGTTTTTCGACAGACTCAGCTTGGGGTGAATATTCTTTACCATCCGCTTAAAAATTGTTTTAAAATTAAAATGCAAATGGTACCGCGGATATCGTTTGCATTTTCGTTTCTTCTTAAGCGATAATTTTTTTAGTTCTGTTAAATCGGGAATTTCCATTAATTCTTCGATATTTAATTTTTGAAATGAGCTTGAAATATTTTCAGGTTTCGATGATGATGTTAACTTCGGAGAAAAGAGCGTAAACATTTTCTCTAGATAGAAGTTGCGACTTGTAATCTTTTTGAAAATATAGAGCAGAATGATTTTTTTTTTTCTGAAAATATGTCGCATGTTTTAGAAAAAAAAAATCAAAGTTCTCTGATGTAGGAGGTTGAAGCAAGTATGGAAGTGATTTAAAGTGGCTTATCACAACCAAATAACTGGAAGCTGGTCGTTCAGTGGGATCACAGTTTTTAATTGCGTATACGTTCCCATTCATCAATATAGTGGTTGCGTTAAGTCAAAACGTACGAAAAACCTTCACAACTAAAGTAACCAAACGACTTAAATACCCCTTAGCATTTGTGATGCCAAATTGAACATTGCCACCATATGGCAGACATCTGCTTTAAACCGCAATATGTTTCAATAAAAGTGTATCTCAGTTCCGAAAAAAAATTCACTTATTATTTAATGAAAACTTCATCCTGCAACTGCCACCGTAAGCGGATAGTGCTGACGCGGGTATGTGACTATCGCCTCGAAAGCAAATTACCAATCCAAACACAACTGAACATTTGTTCAGCGATGTCATCTCGGTCTTTTGCCCATTCCATTGTCTCGTCATAATCTTGACCATCGTTCGCTTCTCCTGCATAATAAGCAGAAGGATTCCAGGATGCATTGGAATTGCAAATTTGCAAAAGTATCGAAGGAATTTCCTGCTTTCGATTCAATTTCAACTCCATTCGGCTGAGTTCCTTGTTAAAATCGATTCAACTTGAGCGTTCCTTGCATTTCTTGTAAATCTTCCCCCACCACTTTTGTGTGTGTCCTGTCTGTCCAATTATTTCTTTTTACCTTCTCGCATTGATTGCATTTTCCGGAATTCTGTGCGATGAAACAAAGGTGCGCCCTGGAGAGAGAGCAAGTGCTACCTCCTGCACATCACTGACATATGCCGAATCGGCTTGGCTGTGGAGACTTTTAATTGTAGGTTCAGGTGAATGTAT
Organism: Rhingia rostrata; assembly: GCA_949824845.1. Classification (NCBI taxonomy): domain Eukaryota; kingdom Metazoa; phylum Arthropoda; class Insecta; order Diptera; family Syrphidae; genus Rhingia; species Rhingia rostrata. The sequence goes on along the minus strand of OX463756.1, from coordinate 141,333,396 downwards.
TAGCCTTCTTTTGTGGTGCACCTTCTGCCCACAATACTGCTGCACACAGATAATAATAAAGCGATCTTGGTACAGATCTTTGGGGACTGCCCGAGGAGCGCATGCGCAACGAGTAATTGGTTCGACATTCTTATAAGAGCGATGCTGCTCAGCTCTGCGCGCCCACTCAGCAGTTCCCTTGGACTCTGTGAAATTTTGTAAACTAATCGATGAGGCTAATCATCGGATCGGTGATTGAGTGTGAGATGCGTAGGGCATGTAAGAAAGGGACTTTGCACGGAGGATGGTGTGCCTTTGAGAGCAAATTGGCATCGTTGCAGTTTGCCAGCGCAGATGTAAAATGCAGGTCGACTTGTATGTTGGTTCGAGTCAATTTCAACATCCCACTTGGTGACACAAGTGATCCAGCAGACAGAGGTGAACAGGTATGTAGAAGGTTATATCAGGAAATGGGTAATAATGTGTGGGATGTCTTGAAAGTACAATGTAGATACGCTTAGTCTCTTCAAAGTAAACGATGTGTGTAGGTCTAGAGAATGATGGTATTATTTTTTTGCACTATATGTGTCTACACTTGTACAGTACGATTTTATTTTTACAAAGATAGGTGTAACCTGGAATGCTTATGGTCAAGGTGATATTTGTTTTTTATGGTTGACAAGGTGATTGCCTAGAAGGTATTAAATAAACATGAGTTTATTAAGATGCTGATAATATAAGTATGATTGTGATAGTGTTGACCATCATGTTACAACAAAAAATTGACAACGACTTTCTTATACTTACGACTTGCATATACTTCGTAACAGAAAAGTTGCAGTCAACGATGTCCCTAATCTGCAACAAAGCAGGCATTACTGCCATCCAGGACATTGATGGGTAGTATCAGAAAAATGAAAATTCAAAACAGCGGCATCTACTAAAGTCCGTGCTAGTGAGCAGAAACAGTGCCTATCGGTACGGGCTTGTTAAACGCGACAGATCAGGGCAAGAATTCTTAGGATTCGAAGACATCATCTAACATCGACTGAATTGTTACAATCCGCTTCAAGTCCAAATTCACTAATATTAAACTAAAATACATAAGCACTGACTGAGGAAAACGTTAACAATGCTAAGGCCTGTTTCTGAGGCCTTCTGGACTAATTTAAAAGTGACACCGAAATTTGACACCAGAATTTGTCACAAAGTTCGCAAAGAGGACATCTTCAGCAGTATTATCAGAAAACACAGTTTACTTGACGCAACGCCAGCCAACGGACTTAGGCTACTTGACTTCGCTGTGAAATGAAATGCTACTGTAACCGTAGTTAACCGAAAGGTAAGGGAGTCGAAACTGCCCTATATGGTATCGTTAGTATGGTAGGAAAATCTCTTCACGAGAAGAAATAATGACTCGCTGCATTCCTGGACATTAAAGAAGGAGCCTTCAACAATGTGAACACAAATGCAGTCAAAAAAAAAACCTCTGATACACATTATTGGAAGCATGCTCAGCCACAGAAATATAAACGCGAACCTGAGAGACACAGATCTCAAAGTAGTAGCATCAAGAGGCACACCACAAGGAGGCGTTATCTCACCTCTGTTGTGGAACATAATCATCAATGGGATTCTCATCGAGCAGCAGCGCAATGGGGTAAAAGTCATAGCCTACGCAGACGATGTTGCGATACTTGTTAAACTCGACCACGCACTGAAAACTCTCAACGAGTGGACAAAACAATGTGGACTTGACATCAACCCCCTGGGAACAGAACTCGTCCACTTTACTAATAAGAGAAAGATACCTATATTCGACCTACCGGTTATCGACCAATCTGAAAAATATGACAAAGGGACAAAGAATAGCGCTACTAGCGCAATTAGAACCACAGCAGCAGCGGGACTGGAAACCATCCTTAACCTGCTACCGCTAGACCTGTACATGCAAGAATCTTCAGCCAAAACAGCTCTAGAATCAACCAGTTCAACAGATATCTGGCCTTAGCTATATCCTCTGACTACATGCTACCTCACCATGACTTTCAAAGACCATTCTCCTGCATCTTTCCAAGCAGAGAGGAGTGGGAGGGGGACGAACAGGGCACCGAAACCATATCCATCTACACGGATCGCTCCAAACTGGATGTAGACGTTTGAGCTAGAGTGTCTTCAGAATCACTAAAGCAGTGACTCTTAGGCCGAGATAGTGGCAGTAGTAGAGGCAGCCAAAGTGACCTCAATGCTGGCGATACCAACAGATAATATCATCATCTTTATTGACAGTCAGGCTTCAATAAAATCCATCTCTGCTGTTGAAATAAAATCTATACTCGTGAAGCGTTGTCGTGAAGGGCTAAGGGTTCTTGGCATCCAACATAATGTTAAGCTCTGCTAGATCTCCGAACACAGCAGCATACAGGGCAATGAAATTGCTGATGAACTGGCGAGAAAAGGATCTGCTTCCAGCACTGAACAGGCAAACCAGTATGTCAAACCACCACTATGTTATCTCAAATTTCGGGTGGGGCAGAAAATACTGAGTATTGCCGAAAACAGGTCGTACTACCTCCCACCTGTGAACATTCCAAAAGGAAGTGGCCTGAGTATGAAAAAGCCAGAACCCATAAGCTACTTCGAAAAAACAGGAAATCTGTCTCAATTCTAGTAGGCATTCTAACTGGATACAACTTACTAAAGAGCCACAAACTGAAATGCATCTTATAGATGACGAACTCGGTAGAAGCTGCGGTGATGAAGAAACACACGAGGATACCCTCAACTTTCCCAGCCACTGCCCAGGCTTCAAACAATTAAGAACGAGAACCTTAGGAAAATACTTTTATCATGACCTCACGGATCTATTTGACATCCGTGTGTCTAATCTTTTCAGGTTTGAAACAACATCTGGATGGCTGGGAGGGGACTAACAGCATTGTACAGCAACGGGATAATGAAGGAACGAACCACACACGTGGACACCTAACGGGCATCACAATGGGTCAATATTCACCTGAGTGTGATGAGGAAAATTCACACCGACTAACCGTACTCATCAAAAGGTTCCCTCCACTCGACTTTCATAAGAAGACATGGTAGTCTGCAGATCAACGAACGCGGTCATTCAAATTGATTCCAAGAAGCACTCATTCAGTATATTGGATGACCAAAAATGTTGAGAGGCCATCAACTCCTGGACGTCAAATGGAATAACAACTAAAGAATTAAAGTTTACCCGATTCACCAAAAGAAGATCATCTAATCTGCCGTAATATGTGAACCGAAGCGGCCCTTTTTTAAAATGGACTTAGGCCAAGGAATTCCACAACTAATTAAATCATCACGCCAGATCCTGAAAAGAACCCAAAATGTCTAAATCGATAGCCACCACTTATTCATCGATCTAAATGGAACATTCGACAGAATTTATAGAGAGGAACTATACAAAGCCATATCTAGTTTTAATATATCGCCCAAAATCGTCCGTCTGTGAAGATGACTATAGGAATTCCCGCGCTCCATCACGGTTGGTAACGATCTCACGAAAACTTGCGGACGAAAAAATAAGGATTCTGACAATATTAGGTGCAGAATCATCCATAAATCTGTGTGTTTATTAACAGTATGTGAATGTGAGGGAATAATTAGGTTCATGCTGTCAACAAAGAAGGACCCAAAACATCGACGGGCTCAGTGGCGCGATGGCTAGTGCGATGAACTGCCGCGCAAAAGGTCTTGGTTCGATTCCCAGCCGTAGCACAACCTAAATGATTTTTCACTGGCCCTTTGGTCACAATTTTGCACAAGGACTTGCATTTGTTTCCATTTAAGATTCAGTTGACAGAAGAACTTCTTCCACAAGACCATTTACGCCGGCGTACATATGACAATAGTTACAGCTAGCACATGACAACCCCGATTTTCATGAAAAAATAATTATGAGTAACGAGGCACGTTTTTATTTGAATGGACATGTGAATAAACCGAATAGTCGGTTCTGGGCTATAGGAAACCCTTAAATTATTCATCTGTCACCTTTGCATCCATTAAAAGTTACAGTCTGGTGTGCAATTTGGTCAGGAGGAATGATTGGACCTTACTGCATCGAAAATGAAAACGGCGTACCGGTAACTGTGAATGGGGAGCGATATCGTGATACGATTGAAAACTTTTTAACGCCACAACTGCGTGCTTTTAGCATGATTTACATGTGGTATCAACAAGACGGTGCCACATCGCATACAGCAAGGATTACAATGGAATTACTGCGAGTTCTCTTTCCTCAACAAGTTGTTTCAAGAAATTGTGATGTTGATTGGCTTCCACGGTCGTGTGATTTGACTGCTCCGAAATTCTTTTTGTGGGGATATCTGAAAAGCAAGGCTTATGCAAACAAACCAGAAAAGCTTGAGCAACTCAAACAAAATATTCGTGATGAAATTAATGAAATACCTCGTGAAATGTGTGAGAATGTACTGAAAAACGTGCTCAAAAGGGCTCTCATTTGTGAGACAAACAGAGTAGTAAAGCCCTCACTCGAACAACCTACGAGATGCTATAGAAGACCCTTATCATCTTAGTCCTGCTTTATGTCGACTAAGCTTAGAGCATATCAAATGAAGAAATCCTTGGATCAATCCTCGGATTAAGTGAAAAATTATTTGGAAAATCTTCGGTCCTTACGTTGACAGGCTATGGATTCAAAGATTCAACGATGAACTATATGATATGAGCTGCTAAATAGACGTTTAAGATGACTAGGACATTTAGAGCGAATGGACACCAATACTCCATATCGCAGAGTCATTCGATTCCTAACCAGACGTCAGACATAGTAGATGAAGATCTCGCCTTAAGCGGCGCACACAAGTAGAACAATAGGAGGTTGTTGTTTTGTGACCAAGCTAATTGAAGAGGCGTGGAAGTTGAGACCTAAATTCAGTTAGGTATGTAGGGGCACTCAAGTAAGAAAGTAAGTTGTGGTTATATATATGTATTTGGAGTGGAGGTCATTAAACCCCAAAGAAGATAAGATCTGAAATTTCTAAATCGACATGATGGCTACATATCATATCGGACAAATCAGAAAATTGTCAAATCGCCTAAAAAGTTGGGAGAATATTAACAAAAATTAAAAAAAAATCTTTAGACGACAAAAAGTTTGACAAAAGTTTTTCAAAATTTGCTAATGATGGAGAATTCTTGATTGTCGGTCTTAGGGTCTTAGGGTCAGCTGAAGAATTTTCGTTAGACTAATGTAATCGTCTAAGATTCTTAGTTAAAAAAAAGTCAAATCGCCGAAAGTTAGGGAAATATTTCTGACTAGGAAGGAGGTGAGTCGAAATGTCGTATTATAGTCGTATATTAGGTCTGGAGACTTTGGTAGAAATAGCTTAATATCTGGCAGTGTACCTTTAATGACGTAGTGAACCGATAAGAGAGTATTGGAATCTCAAATAAATTTGAATGGGAAATCTATTGCACTGGCCAAGCCGACTGTTTAGCTAATCTTGCATAATTGTAGAGGAGAAATAAAATTGATGATGTGGCGCAAGCATACTTTTGCGCGATGAGGAAGATATATAATCGTATAGCAGCACTCTGAAATACTAGCTGATGTAAGTTCTGTTCCTAAGCTGCTGAAGATTTTCGTCATTCTCTAACAAAGAGAAAGGTATTGTTTTCGTGAAAAAATTCGACCTCGAGATTTTGATTGATTCTAGCAGTACGATGATAGCGGAACCCAAAAAAGTGGTGTTTGGAATACCGTCCGTCGGTGCGTAGGTCCGTCTGTCCGTAATGGTCTAGCCTACGTCTTGACCGATGGCGTTATTCTACGGCATTTGTTTTGTTTTTGCTTTTAGCCATGTTATGACCGGTATCTGCCATATAAAAATTATAAATAACCTCGATTTCCTCGATTTCCTCGAAATGGCATCAAAAATCAAAATGAATATTATCGTGTACTTTGGTCAAATTATAAAAATCGCCGAATTTGATCTAAGGCCCAACTCACTGTGAAAGAGATAGTTGCCTACGACCCAGTCGTGCACCCACCACTCGTTTTTATTTTATATCGGTAGTACTTCATTGATGAGATACATAATATTTGTACAGCGTGTGCATTATATAAGGATTCATTTTTAGAAATGAGTGTATGCATAGGTTTATGCCTCAATGAGGTCATCTAATAAACCAGTAAAGTATTAAAACTTAAAATTCAATGTAAAGCAAACAAAATACAAAGGATATGTACAAGTTTACATGAAAACCATTTTTTTTTTTTGGATTTGAAAACTTCGCCTTGGTGACAGGACAGACGACCTGCCGTTCTCGTTATTTAAAAGTGGTCACGTGGAAACGTATTGGGGAAGCATCATTGGCTGATTGTGTTTATTCAGAGGCAACTCAGTCATACTGCAAAATAATCGACTCTGTACACAATGCGAAAATATCAACATCATGGCGATTTGGTTGAAGTCTTCCTGACATACGAAACATTTCAGATTTTTACACTTCGGCGAGTAACATTGCGCAGTCTTGAGTTCTGAGAGGCCAGCCTGAACAGCAACACTAAGCAGTGACTGTGTTGACAACTGGAGTAGTCTGTAATTTTCATTGCGGAAATTTAGAACTAATTGATCCTAACGTCCCATGTTGAATAGACTGTTGCATTGCTCAATCCGAATATCGGGTTGATAGGCTAGCAGTGTCATGCATTTTCAAACGCTGGGAAATATTTGCGGGCATGTCGTACAGCTTCGGTTCGATTGCTGGAACGAATTAGTTTGAAAATTCCTGCACGCGGAGATGAATTTATATAATTGAATAATCGAAAGTATCGATATGTTGCCATTGCACCAGAGTACACTTTGAGGTGCGATGGTTTGTCAAATCCTATTCGACTTCACGTGACGTTTGGAAAATATCTATTGCCTGATATCACTTCTTTCAGCTAATTTCTAGGAAGTCTAATAGTATCCCGTTCGCAACAGAAGTTAAGTAACCATACTCTCGTGCTGATCTGACAAATCATCCGAGTAATATCAATTGTCTTGAGAAGCTTAACTCAATTTTGCCGTTCGGATTCGGCGTAAAACAGGAGGTGCGAAGAAGTACACACGCACACATGAAAGGTTGTGAGAAAAAACAGAGGCCCCGGGTACTAACGATCCTGTTGTGCATAAACTAATTTTTTTACAGACCGGAATGGATCTGGGCCTCAACCAAAAATGCCTCTCCAAGTAGCTCGGTCCTTAGCTAACTGCCTCCAATGGCGCAGTCCAAGTTGATTGAGGTCGGTTTCTACTTGAGCGCGCCACTTAAGGCGACGTCTTCCTTTACTGCGTCCGACGTCTGTCGAAGGATTTTCCTCTCGAATCGACCAAGGATTTATTCATCCATTTTTGATACGGTCCATGCTTCAGCGACGTAGAGCAGGACTGAGATGATCAGGATCTTATATAGGTTCTCCTAAGTTGTTAATGTGGGGGCTGTACTACTAAATTGCCAAAAAGCGGGTTGGCAAGAGTAATTCTTCGTTTAGTTTCTGACGAGATGTTGTCGGATCTTATAGTCAATAATGAAACTAAGGAATTTTTTAATTTTTACTAAACAAATTAGTTGTATGCTCCTTAAAGCCTTCATAAAGCCTGCTGGAGAAATAAGTTTTGTTTTTTTTTTAAATTATATTGGAACACGGTGGCAGGCGGCATTCAATTGCTCTTCACTGATTGCCATTGTACATATATATTCAATATTCTCATTTAAGGACTTTCCTTCCTTCAATTGCTTGGCAGGGGTATACTCACTTCATCCGAGACCTCTCCAATATTTGCAGTACTCATTGTTTGTATTATTTGCCGCTCCTTTGGCTTTGTGCTAACAATTGAACACGCAAATAAGGAATAGCAACGAAAAGATACAAAAAAATACCCGAAAATAAGAACAAAATTCCCTTTTGATTATTTCGTCCTGATTGTAATGATAATAATCATCATCGTCGTAATAACAATACTTTTGCACATAGCGGCACTAAAGGAAAATGCTATAATTGTGGGAGGTCTGTTCGGGATTTTTTTTTTCTTCCAGTGTTTTTAGCCTTGATAATTTTTGTTTGTTATTTTGCTGCGCTTTTTTCTCTGTTCTCTTGTTCGTCCTTTTTCCATTTGAATTGTGCAAATGGGAATGTAATAAATTTCCGTTTACTCTTGTTGTAGGTACATAAATACACACATAGATAGGAAATGACAGCGCGCAAAAGTCCTTTGGGCAATGAAGATGATGATAGTGTTGGTTTAAAAAAAAATATACACCCAACAATAGCCAGGATCCACAGTTAAAAAAAATAATAATAAAAAAACAATTACTGTAAAAATAATAATAATAAATTCATTTCATTTTGTTATGTAGATACTCCTGTGCTGGCTTCCTTTTGGTTTTTTGTGTCTGTAGGACTTTTAGTGGAGGAGGTTACGAATCTTTCAGGACACAGTTAATGGGGCACCATTGTTCGGATGGGCCGTAGGTGTGTGCTTAATTTTGTATTTTATTTTCAATTTAAATCATTGCATGCGACATTAATGATTTATTTGAGTGATATTAGTACCTCAAAGGTCTTAATAATGACATTACGTTCGGTACTTTTTGCTTAAAGAATGGCGGAAGGTTTGAAAACTCCTGGGTTGGCGAGAAGTAATGTTTTAGATTGTATAATAAAATATGTAACAAGGTGATTAAGAGTGAAATACAACCATTACAAGGTAGTACTAACCACCGTATTGCTATTTTTTTCTTAGACTGCTAATAAGGGTGGTAATGCATTGAATATTAATTTTAAGGTGATTTTTATTTTCATAAGATGGGATTTGTTTATCAGAACATTATTTTACTTGGTTTAACCCACAATCTGGCTATAAAGACATTTATGGAAGATTCATGAAAGAAGTTCGGCGAGATATTAGCCGCTGGCTAAAAATCAGCTAATAAGGTGTTCTGGCAGCCCTTCTGCGATTTCGGAGGGATAAAGACAAGCAAACTTGATGTGTCAAATTCAATTATGTAGACATCTTCCTGATAAGACGGACTTAGATGGACGGATAATTCTTTTGAACGCTTTTCCCATGTTTGGGACTTACAGGGGACCTAGGTTCATCGGATGAATGGTTTTCATTAGGCCGTAAATCCTACTGCTGAAGGTGCTGAATCGCTATGGCGATTTAATCGCTTATTGTTGGTAAAATTCGACCAAAAAGGCTTAAGAGTTATGGTGAAGAAGGTCTCGAAAGGGTCTCTCTATCATTCAAGTTAATGAGGAATGCAGAGACACATCTACTGAATAGTGATTGACAAGCTTGTTGCTTCCTTTTAAGACTGCTGCCTTAGGGATATTTTGACGAGTTCATTTCGGGCTATTAGAAGTGCGTTTTTGGTATTTCAGATGCAGAACTGACCAGCTATTGATCATTCTAAAGAACATTGTTGGTATAGAAAACCTGTCTTGATCTGTGTTGTGTATTTCGAAAATACATACAATCCATTAGATAAACTCTTGAGTGTACTACAGGAATAACAAATTCATGAAGATTCTATTAAATTTTATACAAACACAACCGTTTATAAATAACCTGATCGATCCTTATCAGGAAAGTCAGCACCTGATCAAATCGTTGCACATCGGCAGATTCCCACCACCTGCTTATCGATTTCGGAGCCGCATATGATAGCATTCATAGGGCCGAACTATACAGAACCATATCTAGTTTAGTTATACCCTCCAAAACTCGCCCGTTTGTGCAGGATAACGATGCAGAATTTTTGCTCCTCCATCAGGGTGGGAAATTATCAAACTGACACTTTGCATACCAAAACATGGCAAAGCGATACACTGTCATGTGACTTCTTTCAAATCATTCTTGAGAGAAATGTGCAGAACTCCAGAGATAAAACCAGATGCACAATTTTCCATAAATCGGTGAAACTACTAGCAGAAGCGGACGATATTGACATCATTGGTCGGATGCAACGAGACGTAGGTAATAGATGAGATTTAGGAGTAATTGAGGGTAATACCAAGTATAAGCATTCAATACGAAAGGATACTCAACATCGAGGAATTGGAGATAACGTTATCATTGACAGATACAATTTTGAGGTACTACGGGTCTTTGTCTACCCTGGCGCCAATATTTATTCTTACAACAACGTTTGGTCAGGAATTAAACAAGGAAATTGCTTTCGGGCTAAGAAGGCAATTTAGAAGTCAAGCCCCCATTCGAACTACTAAAGAGATCCTATACAAGACCCTGATCATCCCTATACAAGACCCTGATCATCCCAGTCCTGCTCCATAGGGCTAGTCTTTTTGAGCAAAAATTCTTCGAAACATGTTCGGTCCCATTTGCGTTGAAGGGATACAGAGACAGTGAATTAACCTTAAACCATACGAACTATACAGCGACATACCGTTTGTCGAAAAAAATCCGGATTGGACGCTTCAAATAACAGGGGCATGTAGATAGAATGGCAACCAAGACTCCGGCTGGCAGATCTCGATTTCTAGCCAAACGTCGGACGCACTTGATGAAAACATCGCCTTAAGGAGGCAGCAGGCTATGGGCCGGGGTAATGAGAGGCATGTTGGTTGAGGTCCAGGTTCATTCCAGATGGTATCGCCACTTATGTAAGTAAATAGGTAGGTTTTCAACCGAATGGCTTTTCAAGAAGCTAAGAATTTTAATTATGAGCGATTCTTCAACAAATCGAAGCATGGCACGGGTTCGAGTTATCGAATTTCCTTATAACAACATTTCCATTTAAAAGTAGGTCACATTCATTCACTACCTTAACGAAGGGGGATATTATCAAGATTTATAAATTTTAGGCACTTTTTATCTCAAGACAACCCTTCATGCAGCAAAGATAAATCCAGAAAGCGTATCTAATACATGACACTACGCGGAAGCAACTTAGGAACAACTTAATAAATTGCCACAATCCATATTACACGATCACTAATAATTCGTCTTGTAAGTATCTATCTAGGATAACGATAATAATTTATTTTTTTCCGTATCCCCTGCACCATTAACAGATATCATTAGATCTCCTACCACATTCGTAGTAGTATGTCCATCGGCATCGGTAGTCTCTCTCGAGCCAACTTTTAAAGAAATGAATAAAAGGTCTAGACAATTTTTGAGGACACTCCACTCACCTCAACCACTTTTTTTTGTTGATCCAATTCTGCACCACTCACGCTATAGTGGCACCTCATTACCATCCACTTTTTTAAAAAAACTCGACATCGACCTCCCAAGTAATGAAAAATCACTCGAACGTCCCAACATGAAAATTGAAACAATCAACCGCACAAAACAAAAAAAAAGAGAAAACAAAGTCGAAAAATCTATTTCAAGAGGTTTTGACAGCGAAGAGTGGCAGACAAGAAGAATTAAGAAAACAAACAAACATGCGGGGACCCACCAAGTAGGATATTCTCCGACAGACCTCCTTCCACATGTGCCTTCTCATCATTGTGTCATTTCTCCGGTTGCTACTGTAGCCATTCTTCAAATTGCGTTCCATTGAAATGCGTCTACTCGATCAATCAAACAAAACAAAATAAAAAACAAAAAGTATCTCGTTTTTTTTTTAAGGATGCTGGAGCTGGATGGTTGGGTATAGCACACTTCTCACAAGTGCGACGACCTGTCCTCTTCAATGCTCCATAAATTGTTTAACTTTACATGAAGACACTTAGGGAGGACCCATATCCCAAAAATAGTTCTCTCCTTCGTTTTTTTGTCGATTTCGAGTAGAGAAGACTCAGGGAAGACGATATGTAGGAACGCAATCTGTCAATGATGCCACCCTAAATGTCAAACTGAAATAAAACACAAAGAACGGGAAAGGAGTCGAGTTAAATAACAAAATATCTAAAAGAAGGAAGATTGGCGCCTAATCACTTTACACGTGTAACTTGTTCCAGCATATCGGTCGGAGCATGAGGAACAGTTTGACACCGGTAGTGGTTGCTAATGTAATGTCATGTAATCGTAAAAGCGGATGAGGATCCAGGAAAAATGAGAGGAAATTGGAAACGACAATTTCACCGGAAATGTGCATTTACAAGAATAACATCGAGATGGACAAACACAAATTGAAGACTTTTAGGATCGAATTGCGAATCGGAGCAACGCCTATGATGACGAAAAATTTGGAAATCGAATACATGCTCAGCTCATGCTTAATGAGCTGGGAAGGGTAAAAGCCATTAATTTGGAAGTGATTTTAAATAATTGGTTCAATGGATAAGAGGGATATCAAATGTTGCTATTACTTTAAGGGGAGTTTTGAATTTAAGTTACCTATGGTAACTCAGGTTTATAGAGCTTAGGAATTGGTTACGTGAAAATAAAAAAAAAATTCAAATTTTTATGGACAAGAAACTTTTAGTCAAGTTCAAACGTTGGTTTTCACAACTTCTGTTGGACAGTGTGCCAAACTAGATGCCTACGCGGATGAATGTAACCAAAGATTATAAAATCATACAGATGAGGCCTTGAGAAAAAAAACCGAAAATTTTGCTCACCAGCTTCATGGTACGGCCGATGAGAGATGAGATGAGAAATACAACCCGCCATACAATTTTTCTTGTATGCAGTGTGTCATCTGTATGACTTTATAATCTTTGATGGAACTAAGCGATGTTTTTTTTAGAGTTTGGTTTTTCGAAAAGAGGTAAGATTGACATTTTTTTTGTCAAATTGGGCCACTCTTATATCATTTATGTTCAGTTTGGCTTGCGATTTCATCATAAACAGGTTGACAAATAAACAACGCTTGCAAATCATGCAAATTTATTTCGAAAATAATGGTTCAGTTCGCGAAGCCTACAGCAAGCTCCTTTCATGTTATGGTCGACATAATCGTCCATCAAAGCAATTAATTCGGTTAACCATGGATCGTTTTCGCACTACGTTTACTCTATGTGATAAAACGCATCCACAGAGACGTCGAACAGTGCGCACCGAAGAAACAGTTGCCGCTGTAGAGCAAAGTGTTGAAGAGGACCCGAATGAATCGATTCGCCACCGTGCACAGCTATTGGAGCTTTGTCCATCAACTTGATGGATCAACTTGATGGAAGATTTTGCGCAAGGATTTGGCGTACGATCTTACAAGATCCAGCTTGTGCAAGAATTAAAGCCGCGAGACCATACAATGCGTCTTGATTTTCATCGCAAAATTTTGTACAGTGATGAGGTTAATTTTTGGTTGAATGGCTACGTCAACAAGCAAAATTGCCGCATTTGGAGTGAAGAGAATCCACATGCCATCCTTGACATGTCATTACATACACAAAAACTGACTGTTTGGTGTGCTCTATGAGCTGGTGGAGCCATTGGGCCATACTTCTTCCGAAATGATGCTTGAGACAGTTACCTAGTTTTATATTGGCTACTACTGAATTGCTTTCTTAGCCCGAAAAAACAGTGGTTAGCAAGAATAATTCTTCGTTTAATTTCTGACGAGATGTCAGAAATAGGCAAAGTCCCGTACTACCTCAAAGTTATTTCTGTCAGTGGTGGAACAATTCGTCGATGTTGTGTGTCCTTTCGTGTTGATAGCACGCTTCCTTCTCTATACTAGCAAACGTGGCTATGATATCACGTTGGGTCCGACCAATGATGTCAATATCGTCGGCGTATGCTACTAGATGTACCTATGTTTGGAAAATTGTTCCTCTGGTGTTGGCTCGTGAGTTTTGCACAATCCTCTCAAGGATCAACTTGAAGAAGTCACATGATAGCGCATCGCATTGCCAAAATAATTTTTTGTTATCGAATGTGTCGCTGAGGTCGTTTTCGACCCTAAAGGAGCAGCCAGAATTCTCCATCGTCATCCTACATAAACGGACGAGTTTGGGCGGCATACCAAAACTAGATATGGCTCTGTATAGTTCGTCTCTATAAATGGTGTAGTATGCGGCTTTGAAATCGATGAATAAGTGGTGGGTATCGATTTGGACATCTTGGGTTTTTTCCAGGATCTGCCGAAGTGTGGAAATTTGATCGGTTGTGGACTTTCCTGGCCTAAAACAACACTGATAAGGGCCGATCAGGTTCTTGGTAAACAGTTTCAGGTGGTCACATATTACGGCAGACAGGATCTTGTAGGCGATATTGACGAGACTTATGCCTCTGTAGCTGGCGCAGTTTAGAGGGTTTGAGGCTTCGGACAATGAATCCCCCAAATTCCAACGAAACTTATAACGTCCAGAGACAACGAATGCACTACGAAGGTTTGCTCATTGCACACCCCTTGTGCTACTCAAAAGCTTAATTTTATCCTCACGGTACAATGTAGATATTACCGTGATCCAGGAAATACGTTGGATAGGGTCAAGAATACACAAACGAAAAAAAATACAACACAGCTGCCATGAGGGGCTGCGTATATTAGGATGCGGATTCGTTGTGGTCAAGCATTATCGATTTTAACTGGTGAAGCTATGGCCTGTCTGTGATCCGCATCAGAGCACCGTTTTGCAACATCAGCTTTATATATGCACACTGCTTTACCGAAGATAATGAAGTCCCAATTAGGTAGAAGATTTGAGAAATGCATATTTCAGACGCTGTGGATAAGACGAAGAAATAGAAAACTCCTGTTTCATGTTCTACAGCATGGGAATGCAGTTCTTCGATGCCATAATCATCTTAGGAGGGTCGAACACCTCTATTAGGCCTTAATCCACAGATCCAAGTAGTTCTGTTAGTTATTGTCCAACAATTTACAATTAAGGACACTTACAACAACCACTTGTGGCTTGATCAGGGACACTTTTTACCTGACCATCAATTTGGATTTAGAAGTAAACATTCGACTGTGGACCAAGTTCTCAAGTACATCGAATCACTGATGTAATTGAGAAAGCTTTCGAAGAAAAGCCATTTTCTCAGTTATATTTCTTGACGTTTCGCAAGCTTTTGACAAGGTTTGGCATAGAAGCATTCAATACAAATTAAGACAAGTTCGGCTTGAAAAATTATTCCTGTTCTTGTTGCACGTTCCTTCTTCCTTTTTCTCCTCTTCTATTTTCCACGGAAATGAATTTTCCCTAAAAACAAAAAAATAAAATAACTGACCGTCACGTCTGATTGAATACACCGATATCCAAGCTCACCAACCTTACTTTAACTTTTATTATTGTTTCGTCGAATTCTTAATTTCATAAATGTTGTCTCTAGGTATGCGTTAGTCCTTTTTGCATTTTTGCCCTGAGCTATAGCGTCGAGTTGGATCCCCCTATAAAATTCACTGATTGCATGCGATAAACGATTCAACGTAAACTTTTAAACCACACCATCATAGCCTTTATATAATCCTTTTACGCAAGTAATCTCGTTCCAACTTTTCACAATATAGAATTTTAAACATTTAATTAGGTGCACTCTAGAGTGAAAATGCAAAAATATTCATTGAAACACCCACTCGCACATGATTATCACCAGATTTACCAACTACACACTAACCTTACCCAGTCCTGCATTCTTGTATTACGAGCGGTTTTCCATTCGTTTTCATTTTAAACTTTCCGTTAAACTCTATTCCTGTCGTAATATCCTTTTATTACGCATCGCAAACAAAAAATTAACAAAGTCACCTATCCTTGTGATATGCTAAATATATGTTTGTTTGTTTTTTTTTTCTTTCATACAAATATATACCGCCCCTCGTATGTGTGTGTACAAACAAACTTTAGAGTATCGTGTGCTGGGATACCATCGTCATGTGCCATCATCAACCGCCTCCACTCTTCGCGTCGCATCGTAAACCGAAGCACAAGTCCTTGTCGTTTGTTTTATTTATTATCACACACAGAAATATAGACACTCATTAAGCTCATTATAATGTTATCCCTTTATGATCTCCCGTTAACAAAACTCCAGCTTTTATTTTAGTGCTCACTGTAGGTGTATAGAGGATGCTGTTGTTATTATACTTCAAAAGGAGTATATGCAGATGCTGATTATGCAAAGCTTGGCAAGTGGGGGTGGGAGGGTTGAATACTGGTAACGGGAACTTATATTAAAAAGCGACTCAAAATTATTTCAATTTAATTTCAACATTCGGAAAAGAGACCCTCCCGCGTTGCCGGCTCTGTAGTGTGTATATGGTCGCTCTCTTATGCTAATTAGATTTAAGAGGGAATCGTACCGCTGTACGAGTGTACACACAATCACAAAAACCCCGACGCGTACACATAGGTACACCGCTATGATGGTTGCTGAAGCTGATCCTGATGTCTCCTGCTGTCGTTTAATTCGAATTGCCACGTTTTTCATATGCAAATCGTTGGCGTTGCCTGCTTGCACTGTGAAATGTCAAAATCCTCCGTTTACAGACCAACCGTTTTCGGTGGGGGTTGGTGGGTTTTGTTTGTTTGTTGTTTTTTTTATTTTCTTCGTGAAGGGTGAGAAAAGTTAGCATTTAATACCGATATATGATTTTAAAGTGATACAGTAGAGGGCGGGAAAATTTCACGTTCATAAATGCCGAAAAGGATTCGATTTATTCGATTATCATTTAAAAAGTGGGAATAGTAAAAAAAATTTAATGACAGGGACTCCCAAAATATTTACTCTATAAGGTCATCAATTAGAATATATTTCTTCCCTCAGCTACCAGAATTTGACCAAACAATTTATCAAAAACAACGTTCGGTATGCTTGGTGGTTTTGTGCTCAAATTTAGTATTTAGTTACTGTCATAGAGCACATAAAAACAAGTTCGAAGCGGGACTATTTGATTTGATTTATGTCATTTTTATGTTCGGTTAGCCTTTTTCATTTGATTTCTCTAAAACACGTCCAAAAGGTTTTATAGTTATCAACTGCAAAAATATGTATGTACCCTTCAATACAGGATCACACCAATTCTTATCCATAAAACATTTCTCCACCTATATCAGTTCTACAGGTCATGTGTCAAAAATATTCGGTCAAGACTGAAATCTACTACAATTCATTAAATTCTATGGCCGTGTGTAAAATATTATCCACTGGCTATTTTTCGACGTTTATGAAGAGGTGAATAAAATTTAGCTCTAGAGCAGGTTAAAATTGTCTATATTGACCACACTAGAGTTAAAAATTAGGCAGTGTATAATATTTAAAAGCATTTTTAACGCATTCGACACACGGCCTGTTATAAAAACAACCCAACAGGTTTACCAACGGACATTTTTTTGACAGCCAAACTTATAGCGGCGAATTTGTTTTATATACTTTAAACATTTTTTGAAAACGTCATTTGACTGAATAATATTGTTTAAACTGTTGGCCTTTTAGAATCTGAAATTTTTTATATTTCAATAAATTAACTAGTAAAAGACGACTTTTGACTTTTAAAATTTGTTACAGGTAACCCAGCTGATTGTGATTTCATACGCCAAAGATCCTTTTACAGGGGCTATTCAACCATCATACGCGTTTTTCTATGCAGACTTTCTTCAAAGTTGTTTTTGCGTTAAGAAGAGTGCATAATGGGGCTGAATCTATTAGATCTGTGAATGTTCTAAAGATGCCTTATGGTTTGGCAATTGCCCTTTTCAGCCGTTAAGCGAAAAGTTATCTTCAAGCCCAAGCCTAAATTCATGGAAATTACGTAATTCACTAAAAATGCATATTTTCTGGTTATTTACTGATGGGTAGGCCAAAACATAACTATCGGCTCAAAAGCCTCGTTCGGGCACCTTGCCCCAGGCCCCTGAGTCCCATCGAAGCCAATCGTACCGATTTATCGACTTTTTTTTACGATGTTAGATAGGATTTAGAAAGTTCTCAACTCAATATTATATTTTCTACCCATACAACCGTACAAAACCATATTAAGAGACGAACTTGAGCTAACTCTGGTCCTGCCTGAATCAGTGCGATTACTCAATTTCCTCTGTCAGATAATGAGGGAGTGGTCACATAGAGTTGGGTTTTTTTCAGAACGATTTTTATACTTTGATTATTCCGAAACTTTTGTTTTTATCATTAGCACACGCTAAAGGGCTTATGAATACCCTTATGGTGTTTGAGCACAGCGCGGGCATTAAATAAATTGAGGAGAAGAAAGAGGTTGATATTAGTGGTACTCTGTATCCTCCAAGATTGCAAGACTGTTGCAACATCGTAGCTCTTCCGGTATTAGCTCGATTGAATCTGAAAGTTCAAAACTAGCAACGCTTACAGGCCAGTGTTTTTTTTTATCAATCTTAATTCCCGAACCTCTATAGATGCCTTCACAATTGAACTTACGTCGATTGCTATAGGAAATCGATTACATCTTCAACCATGCGGGGTTTTGGCTGAGGCTGAAGTTGCATATTTCTAACCCGATACACACCCTGCCATGGAAATCTGCGCTTTAGTTAGTTCGGGTAATATAGGGTTTTTCAATAAAAGCTCTACAAAAGTTTTTTTTTAAATAAAACAAAAACGGTTATGGATATCAATGAAATTTTTTATTCCTTGGAAAGTACATTCGATGCCATTATGGAAGTATGGAACTTGATTTCTTTTGCATGGCCACCACGGGCACGCTTGCAGAAGTCCAGACGCTGAACCCAATTTTCGACGGCTTTCAAGCATAAATCGGCCGATACTGCTGCAATTTCAAGTTCGATATTCGTACGAAGTTCATCAATCGTCGCTATCTTTTTGGCATAGACCATAGACTTGACGAAGCCCCACAGGAAATAGTCTAACGGCGTCTAATCGCACGACCGAGGCGCCCAAGCGACTGAACCATTTCGTGAGATATCACGTTCTCCAAACTTAGTTTCCAATAAATTGATTGTGGCATTCGCTGTGTGGCTTGTGGCGCCGTCCTGTTAGAACCACATGTCCTCCAAGTCCACATCATCCAATTGGGGCCAAAAATATTCGGTTATCATTGAACGGTAGCGATTCCCATTCACAGTAACGTGCCGGTCTTGATCATCACGGAAGAAGTACGGCCCAATGACGCCGCCGGCCCATAAACCACACCAAACCGTAATTTTTTCGGGATGCAATGATGATTCATGGAGTTCGTGTGGATTGCTGCCTGACCAATACCGCATACTTTGTTTATTGACGAAGCCATTCAGCCAGAAGTGAGCCTCATCGCTGAAGATGATTCTTCGATGAAAATCCGAATAATTTTCAAGTTGTTCACGAACATACGACGCTTCTGGTGGTCAAGCGGCTTCAGTTCTTGCGTCAATTTAATCTTGTAAGGATGTAGGCCATGATCTTTTCGCAAAATTCGCCACAACGACGTCGCAGAGATGCCCAACGCTTGAGAACGACGTGTGAAAGACACATTTGGGCTTTCTTCAACTGATCTGATGGCTGCATGAAAACCTTCTCCTTTTAATGTGAATTGACTTCATCCACATTGGGTGCATCTTTTCATTGGATCTGCCCTTTTCCATTTTTGGCTTTGAATCCCTAACTTGCTGATGTTGAATGAAATAAAGTCTCTTTTAAGACCTTTTTTTTATCGATTGCTGAAATGGTTCTTTTCGTTTTTATCACACTTTTGTGATTAGTTTCGAATGGTTCTAGAAGCAAAGTATCCGATAACCTTGCTTGTAGTCAAGCCGTTGTACTGGGGCCATGAGTAAAGTCACTTTGGTATCTTCTTTTACCAAATCAGACGACGTTTCTTGAGTGAACACCATTTTCGAATCTGGATGGTGCTATTCTATTATTTCAAGTGACACCTCTTTTTGTCTCTTTGAATGATAATTTTCATCCATCGGGCTCTGGAGTCCAGTGATTCTAATAACAGAATGTTCTCCTGAAGCACAATCATATCATTGGCTTGGAATGAAAAAACAGGCTTTTTATCCGAAATCGTATCCTCTGATTCTCTTGGATCAGCTTCGGTTATTGCCAGAGGAGTATTGTCCATAACTTCTGCCTACGCCGACCTTGGACTTTTGTGACACTTTTTATGACTCTAGCTGGTTGTTGTTTCTTCCGACAGGTTTGTTCCGCCTTAGACAACACTTTTCGTTCTTGGGCAATCTCCAAATATTTATGTTTACTAATATATTGGCGGACTTCAGTTGGCCTATCACTAGACTCTGCAGATTCTGCATGGCCTATCTCTGTAATTTGCACGCTTTTGTGAGCGGTGAAGGTTTGCTCTATGGTAACCGTTTGCCTAGGTTCTGGCTTTCCAATAAATTTGTCATCTGATACCCCGGCTTTTACCTCAAGTATATCCTGCGACTGCAAAGGCATCACATCGGATTGCGCTGTTCTGAAATTGTTTTTACATGCAGTTCCTCTATGGAATCTGCAACTAAAGGCTTTTCAACTTGAATCATAACGTTACATTTTTTTTTTGCACTGCGACACCTTGCGCCTTGTGCCTCGCACTTCCACTGCTCGAAGATCCTCTTGCACCCGTTCCCTCTTACAACCCAAATGCGTTCGTCTTCATGTTCAACAACAAGGAGCTCCTCGTTAACTCAAAGATTTTTTTGTGCAGAACAATTTGTTTGATTTTGATGTTTTTTTTGTTGATTAGTGTATGTTATTCAGCAATTGTTGTTTGTGCCATTTTGATGTAAGTATCATTATGTTGCAGTGTGTTAACATTCCTTAGAAAGGATAAAAAAAACCATAGGCCCCCTTAGGTTTCAGATCCATTAAAAAACATTTTTTGCAGAAATAACTGCCGTGTCGTGTAAGCAAAAAACCAACAACATTTTTATTTCAAACTTATCCTCTCTGAGAAATTCTGATACCATATTCCTATTCATTGTGAGTCCGAAATGATATCTATGCTACAACAAAGCGAATAAAATACATCTCGCAGTCGATACATTATTTCGACCCACCACTGTATGCAAATAGGGTTTGTTTACCTTTCGACAGAAATTGTTGTTTGCGTCCTCTGCCGGTGTCCGTCTTGTTCGTTTCCCCCAAGTTTTTGTTAACGCCTGATAACATTAACATCGTCCTATTTCCATGTTCTCTGTTATATTTTGCTGCCTTTCACGCCAAGGAGCAATAAATGCAGTTGCTATGATTAGCTACAATATAAAATGCTATCAAGGGGGAGTAGGTAGTACAAAAACTTGTAAGTACAGACAAAGAACCAGACTACAAACAATCTTCTCCTTAGAATCATTTGGGGTTACTTTCGATTTCATATCCTTTCTCGAGAAAATTGTCACTATATGCAGGGCTACATTTAAGGGTGTCCATCCCCTGCTTTGAGTTGTTGTCACAACAAAACAACAGAAACTCATATTTTTATAGCTTTCACTTGTGCTCTGCACAGATAGGGGAGTTGTTGTCCCCGTGTGTACCTAACCAAACTAAGAAGGGTATCACCATTATTCTTAGACATTCGTTTCGAAGAAAATCCTTGAAAATAGTAAATTTTGATTTATGAAGGACTCATTTGAATATTAAGTGGCTTAGCAGCCGCCGCCGTTATGTTTTGTCGAAATTATAAACAACAGTCGGCAGATTTTAATTAAATTTGATTTACGAGAGGGATGGAAATGGATTCTGTCTAAAGGACTCACTCAAGGAGCGGGGGGTCATGGGGATAGCGCTCGATATAAAGGTTGGCAAGGGTAAACGCTTTTTGATGCTAGTTCAGCTTACTAATGAACTTTTGTGTCATCATAGTCATTTAATGCGAAATTAGGGGATGCTGTTTTACCAAAAAGCATCAGCCTGACAAATGAGGGTAGAAGACGTATTTCACAATTTTACAGAATGGTAGTATATGCTGCTCGGCTATGATACGTTGAGTTTATTTTTTGGTCTGTTCATCGTATTTTTTTTTTTTTTTTTTTGAGAAACAAGAAAATAGAGACGACGAATTCCGTTGAAATGAAGGGATTAACTGAACTGCAAAAAAAAAGCGGAAAGCATCTTATAGATACAGGAACGGGACGACGACAACTACATCAGCTAACTGGTTTTTGATAGTTTAAGTGGAGTTTAGATGCTTTCCGTTTGAGTGTCCCCTTTTAGTAGAGACTTTCATTGTTATACAAATAAGATATCGCAGATTGAATCCTTTGCGGTTTGATGGTCAACCATAAGACCGTAATTCAATTGGCGAGCAAATACGAAGCAAATGGTGCTTTAGTCGATTGATAATGAAACTGAATTTAGTTAATGGGTTGTAATTGAATTGCGCTATATAAGAGGAAAAGTCATATTTTCTGGTCGAATACAAAAAGTAGTTTTTAAGGTGTTGAAACTGTTGGCAATTTCTATATACCTTCATATATTTTTTTATAGCACTGGAACATGGCTTTCTTCGATATGCTTGTAGATGTTAGTAAACGCTGCTTTTGAAATTTCTGGATATTAACCATAAATTGAGATATATCTTCAGGTAGTTCGTTCGAAAAAAAAACGAAAAGAAACCCCGTACAGTTTAACGCCTATACCGTAAGGCAAATTTGAAAAACCTTATATAGCATTACGACTTTTCCAGGATTTTTTAATTTAGCATTGTCTTACTTCATGGATAGCGTCCAAATTCATCGGTGACCAGGGTCTTACACCAAAGCCGTATATCTGGAATAACTTTTGAATAAAAAGCTAAAAACTAATGAAATAAAGTGCAAACAAAAGTTTATGTCATTGACGTTTATTACATTTTCTGTGGAAATCATATCGGTTAGGTGGCAACCATTAAAAAACCTGAACTCATTGGCTCTTTTCATTGCAATTTCAATGACTTTTTGAAGTGTTGCCAGCGTAATTTGAGCGATTTATGTGCGATGTTGTGTTTTAGTAAAGAGTATAGAACTACAGAGTACGCATCACAGCTAAAAATTTTGTAGCCTTTTCAGACGCGGGCAGTTAGTTCGAAGGGGATCGTATGCATCGTTTAATTCTGGGGTAGCAATGTGAGCATTGGGGTATCAATATCAGTATCCCACATAGAAAATATTCGTTGTATGAGATGCACATTCTAAGTAGATCTATACTCTTTGGTTTTCACTCCTATATAGTGGTGGTTTGTTAATGTAAACTTTAAAATAATTCCTGAGCCCACAGATCAAGCCATCGCGGCGGCCATTCAAATTCACCATTTTTGAAAGTAAAGCGATTGGGAAATTGTTCGCGTTAAAAGTTCATTGTCCCACGAGTGGTATAAGCGATAGCTCTGTCATGCTAAAATGAAATCAGCTCAGCATTGGTGCCTGCTTGTACAATAGGAAAATGGAAATCCAGAAGCATTATTCTGTAGCGGTACCCATTGACCCTCGTTATTTTTAAAGAAATATGGCCCACAAATCTTACGCGATCTTATCAAACACGAAGTGAGTGTAAGGGATGTTGATGGAGATTTTTGGGATATGGTGTGCCAAAAAATCTGCAAATTCGCTTATTTACAATCCCGTTCAGATGACAATGTCTTCATCAAATTTTCCAAAAATGTTTCATCATTCTAGAAATATTTAGTATAGTTCAGCAGTATCTCAATTTTTTTTTATTGATTCAACAGAATTAAGATGCTGGATAGACTGGATCTTGTTAGAGTATAGGTGTAGATCTTTCCTCAAAATCCGATGAATCCTGCTACGCAGTATGTCTAACTGTGTTAAACGCCATCGTGTCGATGTTTCAGGATCAGTTGCAACACTTTCCCTAACGAGTTGGATTTGTTCGATCGGTCTTCCAAATGAGGCCCAACGTTCGATTTGGACTATCAGAGCGCTAATAGTACGTACTGTTGGAGCATTTCTAACGCCATAAAATTCCTGGTAGGCCAGTTGAATACAAATTATTGACTAGCCATTTTCAAAAAAATAATTCAACAAGTTTTATTCGCTGTGTGATTGTTTAATACCTGCCTGATTGTTTAATCTCCCAAGCCTTATGTCTGAAAAAAAAAACAAATAACTCTAAAATATCAAAAATAAAGGATTTATTAATTTGTTTCATATGGGAAAGATATTTTGTGCCACCCTGTAGTATAAGAATTAATATTATTGTTGAGTGCGTCTACTTCCGACATCTTCCATAAATCTTGGTATTTCTTTATATATTTGTAATATTCCCTGTAGAGTTTTGGGTTAGTGTCAAACCGTTTCTGCCTACTAAGAGGCCAAGATCTTCCTTGCAGCGCAGGCCGTCTTGGATGTCTCTTATTTATCTTCATGTGTTTGCCGGCGTTATTCTTAGTGGTGTGTGTAGTTAACTATATTAAATTAATTACTGTTCTTATGTATATTGATATTTTAAAACTAGTGCCACCTGATTTTAGTCATTGAAGCTGACTGCATTGGATTCGTTAAAATATTCTGCTGTCCGGCTGTGATAAAACCCTCAAAATGTGTTTCTATCATACAAATCCTTATAAGTGTTCCTAGATGCCAGGAAAGTCCATAACTATTCAAATATTCACACTTTATCAGACCCTGGAAAAGCCCAAGAAGTCCAAGACGATACCCAGCCCCTATTTCAAAAGCCGCTTACGATAACATTTATAGAACCTAACTATACAGAGCCATGTCTAGTTCTGGTATACCGTCCAAACTCGTCCGTCTGCGGATGACGATAAAGAACTCTCGCTGTTCCATATCAAAAGTAGACGAATAGACCTTTGGTCGCTTTGAGACAAAAATTCTTTGAAATGTCGTCGTTCCCGTTTTTGTTGACGGGTCTTGGGAACGAATGTTCAACAAAGACCTTTACAAGCTGTACAGCAACATAAACCCAGTCAAAAAAAAA
This sequence comes from Rhingia rostrata, assembly GCA_949824845.1. Lineage (NCBI taxonomy): Eukaryota > Metazoa > Arthropoda > Insecta > Diptera > Syrphidae > Rhingia > Rhingia rostrata. Next base: position 141,308,647 of record OX463756.1, on the reverse strand, counting down.
CTTCGTGTTGGACGTTTAAGATGGCTAGGACATGGGCACGAATGGCATGATGGTTGAGGACTTTAAATTAGTAAGTAAGTATGCCTCTGCACTTGGTGGAAGACATGGGATCGCCTTTTTTTTGATGTGACATATGGGGCTGATTTTCCAGTCATCGGGCTTTTTCTCATCCATCTAGACTTTGTTGATGGTTCAAGGAGTTGAAGAGTTCTACTGGTAATCCGTCAGAACCGAGGGCTTGCTGTTCTTGTTTCTATGCTTACACTGACTTTTTCAATACGCGAAGGAAGCATAACCTCTTCGTTGACTGGAGGTGGGCCGGTCTCTTGCTTTATCACGTTATCAACATTTTGGTCATGAAGTAATTGCTGGAAATGCTACCTGAATTCATCTACTATCACTCCAAATCAGTGACTAGATTTCAATTTTTATTTCATATTACCTGCGTTCCTATTTTGAAGTCAGCTCCCAATGGTTTCGCTTCAGTTATTGTTTGTAGACTCTGTCAATCTCCGGCTCCCTCAGGCGAACAACGTGAAGTTTCTTTTTTTGCACCTTTCGTAGCTTCTTCTAGTTAGACAGTCGGGCTCTTAATTTAGCTGCTACGGGAAAGTGGTCAGAGTCGACGTTTACAACACTAAAAGTATGTACAGGATGTTGGCTTTGTGCCTCGTATCTATGAGAAAATGTTCAAATGGTGGTTTTGTGGATCCAAAGTCATGGGAACCTAGTGCTGCTACCCTGAAGTCTTCGATTTTCATATTGAAGTTCCCCAGTACGATTTCACATTATATTCCGGGCAGACTAGGTAGGCTTCGTCCCTTTGGACCTTTCGAAGGTTCAATTTTGCGTCACTTTTTTGAGCATTTCGGCCTGTATTCTACGAATTACGCGTGTTATGTTATCCTGTAAGGCTTCAATCCGGTTCGGCTTGTCCACAGAGACTAACGACTTTACATAACCCTACAAGACATAATCAAGAGTCGTTAAATCGCATGATTTTGGCGCCAACTCACAGGGCCATTTCGAGAGATTTTAGCTGCTCACCAAATTCATCCTTCAACATTTCCATTATTCCACGAGCTATTTGGCCTGTGGCATCGTCATGATGAAACCATATGTCGACCAAGTTCAACTCAGCCAAATGGGGGCAAAGAACAAGTCGCGTATCATGGCTCGATATCGTTCACCGTTGAAGAAAAACTGACTGATGATGCCACCAACCCATAAGCCACACCAAGCTGTCGTTTTTTTTTGGGATGCATAGGTAATTCTTGTGTAGCATGTGGCTGTTCTTTATTCCAGATGCGACAGTTTTGCTTATTTACGTATCCGTTGAGCCAGAAATGAGCCTCATCGCAGAGCACTTTTTTTGCACATTTTACACAGAGCACGAATTTTGATTATAAATTTCAATAATTTGCATTCCTTGCTCGTTTGTAAGTCTTTCCATGATTAAATGGCAAAGTATACTGAAAACTTTTCACTTTGACAGATGACGTTTGGACGCCATTACTAACCAGTGCTGCCGGCCTGAATAACTTAACTCTTAAAATATTATCTGTTATAACAAGATATTTCTTAAATTTGATCTAACGGGTGATTTTTTAAGAGGTTTAGAAATTTTTTTTAAAAAGAAAACACAAAAAATTCGAAAAAATGAATGAAATATTTATTTGAATCGATAGTTTGAACCTTGCAATTTAATGTTTAAAGATAATTTCATGCAAATGTTGACCGCGGCTGCGTCTCAGGTAGGCTTTAGTTCTTGCACCAGCTGTATCTTAAAAGACTTTACGCCCAAATCCTTCCGCAAAATTTTCCACGTAGTGCTGTAACAAAGGCCTAACTGCTGGGAACGGCGCCGAATCGACATTTCGCGGTCTTCTGTCACACTAGCTGATACGGCCGCAATATATTCTTCACTACGCACAGTACGTAAACGTGTTGGTGGTTTAATGTCCAACAAAGTAAATTTGGTGCGAAATTTGGTCACAATCTTCCGAATAGACTGCTCAGAAGGTCGAGAATGCCGATCATAAAATGGAAGCAGCGCGCGATGAACATTTCGTACCGAGCACGAATTTTGATAGTAAAATTCAATAATTTACAAGCGTTGTTCATTTGTAAGACGATCCATGGTTAAATTGCAAACCAAACTGAAGCTGTTTGACAGTGACACAAGGTACTAAACACACGTCAGCTATCAAAACCAGTGTTGCCAAAACCAAACCAGCTAAAAAATCACCTGTTACAATCTTATAGAAACATTTTTTGTCTTTCTTGAACTCTGCTGTAGCATGAGTTTTTGACCTGCTGTTAAGCTTATTTCGCAAAATTCAGCTTTCAGATTACCCATGAAGTATTCGCTCATATCGTCAAAATCTCAAAATTTCTTGACAAACCAGAATTTAGTTATTTCCTCTGCTTAGCCCATTTGTTCGTAAGAAAATTTTTTTTTAAATTGGTTTTTCATAGTTCTACTTGAGAACTACACTGTAAAAGATTTGAAAACTGCTTTGTCCTTCATCCGCTGTAAAAGTGAAACCAACTTGTATTACTTCCTTGGGTACATGCCAATAACAAACCAAAACTTTTTAATTTCAAAACTAGTGGTAAATATTTTAAGACTTTGTCCTATGAATAAATTGGCAAAACTATCAAGTAGGTACCTAAATATTGCTGCGTACTTGTAAATTGAAAAGCCAAATAAAGTCAAATATACTGGCCATGGCCTACTTAAAGACCACCTTAATAAATATTCTAGAAAGTACGTAAGCGATGCATTCTTCAGTGCACCATTTTTTTTACTTACAAACTTTTCCATAAAAGATACCCACCCATGTTGGTGTAATATACCTCATTCTACACTACCTAAACCTAAAAAAAAATCAAATAAATATCTTTCATTACCGTACAACTTCCTGTTGGCTATAAAAGCCAACGAAACTTCACCACTGAGTTATAAAACATTTCCGAAAATCTAAACTCCTTCTTCCTCACTACATATCTCGTCGGGATTATGTGTGCAGATGTGCCGTGAGTCGGTGCCATCAATACCCAGACCACATCTTGTGTACACCTTCACATTTAATCCATCATCAAAGTTAACTTAATATCGGCCACAATTTGGACTCTGATGCATGCATGTCGGTGCCCCATACCCCTCGCTAGCAAACAAATCATCAAGACGAAACAGATATAAAACCCTTCATTTAATGGGCCACATTTAATGTCCGTCTTCCTTGCAAGGAAGACTGAAATTTATTCAACGTCCACTAGTGGAGAAGTTTCCGCAGTATTCGATAGTAAAACCCGGAAATTGTAGGGATATCAAACTCACAAAAGAAAATCCTTCAACTAATAAAAAGGACATGCTGTGAATATCACATGTGCCGTTTGTTTGTGTGTATCTCATAAAATTCTGTCCCAACAACAAAATCAACTTTCCTAGACCATTTGGTGGTGGAGAAACTAAGCCGACACAGTTTCTCACTTTTGCATAAGTGTATCCTTATGTGTCACAGTGGTAGCGCGCGGGTGTACTACCATCACTATAGCTCGCCAACAGCATCAGCGGGTGGAGCATACATATGTGAAAGTGTAGGTGGTGGTGTCGGCAGAGCACAGGGATATTGTGCGATTTTACGATGTGGTATGCTTGCGCTTAGAATTTATGTTTCCTTGGCTCGTCCTCGAGTTCCCTCCGTGCGTCGCTTCGTCTGTCCACGACGACAGTTCACATAACATGAACTTCTGGACTTTCGAACTGTTGCGGATTAGACGTTGAAGGTGGGTGGTGGCGAATATAGTGATGGTGAAATACGGAATGCAGTAGGGTAGGGAATGTTCTCCAAAAGTGTCTACAAAGTTTTCGAATTATGATCATAATCGGAAGATATCGAGAAGACAAACGAAGGGTAGCCTTTGATATGTGCGGATATCCTGGAATGAGGGTGTTTCTAAAAGGGTTTCTTATGTGGATTAGACACGTTGGAAGGGGAAAATTCATTCGAATAGTTTTCGGAAAATATTGAAATGAATACGGTTTGCAGTTTATGGCATGTACTTCTGACGGTTTTGATGGACATTCCAAATGTAAGCTGTTGCGTGGGTAATAAAAGGATTTATCACTGCGTATAGAGTTGTTGGTGGTAGGAGTACCAACATAAAACTATTAGTGATGCGAAGTTAACTTTTATGGATTTTAATTTTGGTCGTATAATTTGGGAAAAGTGTGACCCACTTTTCATTGAAAGCAAAGGATTGGAATGTAGGCTATGCCATGTGTAAAGGAATAAACATTAAGGACGTTCAATTAAGGATTTTAACATGTAAAGTGTGAATGGAAGAGTTTTAAAAGGAGTTGAAAAAGTCAGTTTTTCTTCAGTAATATGTTTTATTAAAATCAACTGGGGACTTGCTAAGCTATGTAATCCATTTATGTGCATCAGAAAAGGAACAAAAGGGAGAAAAACTATCAACATACCTTCTACCACAAACACTCTTTAGCTGGACGAAAGACTTTCTTAATGGGAAATATCTTCAATGTGGTGATATGTGGCGTTTTTTTGGATAGATTTTCCTAAAATGTTGAAGTACCTTAAGTCGCAATTCCTTTTCCATTCTGTTTGGCTAATATAAAGGATCAGTTAGGATCAAAAAGCATAAGCATTCATGTTTTATTGGCACCAATACATCCTCAGAACTTAATCTTCCTTTAGAATTGCAGAATTGCCTTGTGGGAGATATTACTATTTTTTAAGAGATACCACTCTCACAGAGCATGGCGAAATCATCTTTCGACGTGGAGATTTCATTGAAAGGACCAAGTCTATGAACTGTTGCAGCACATAGATTTGCAAACCAAATAAAAACGACAAGAGCAACCTAATACCAAAACTATCTCTTCATAGATGGGCAAAAGAATGAAAAAGAAACTATCAAAGTCATTATATTCACCAATGAGACCCAATTTGCAGTCATCTCGGAACACAAATGTTTACAGTCTCTGGCAGCAGGCCTATTTCCGTTTGTCTTCAATGTGAATGACGCTTTTTGTGAACACCTTACTATTCAAAGGTGTCTACAGCAGTCCAATGCAACGGTTTCAAATTACATGATTTTCGTACCTTATTGACTTCAATATTTGTAGGAAAATACGTCTATCAAGCATTGCCAGATTGAGTGAATTTTGGTAGATGCATGCATATAGCCTTCTCTACAAAAACCTTCGAGTTTTCATCAGGTCAGACATGAGAAATCCTCTTCTTGGCAAATAAGTCAACGTAAAAGAGTGCTGAAAATTATTTATGTTGACACTGACATCTACTTATGAATCCTTTCGGAGTATTGACAAAGTTTTAAAGTATATGTTCCTGGGTCAATTGAATTTGTAGGTTTCAAAAATGATATTATTTGACAAAGTTTGCTGCAATGGGGTCCTTGAGATGTGCAGTATTTGCAGGCTATGCCGAATAAGGGTCGACTGAGCTTTTGGCGCACTATCACATACAGCTGCATATTTTTCGAAGATATGAAGAAGCAGGACATGTAGAACGAATGAGCACCAAGAGTCCGGCTAGCAAGAGTCTTCGATTTCCAGCAAGACGTCGGAAGCAGTACAGGAAGACCTCGCCTTAAGTTTCGCGCACAAGTAGAAACCTACCTCAACCAACTTGGAGTGTGCAACTAGAGGCAGTTAGCTAAGGACCGAGGCATGTTGGTTAAGGCCCGGGTTCGTTCCAGAATGTAGCGCCACTTTAGTAAGTAAGTAAGTATGAAGAAGCAGTGGTACCACAATATGTAAAATTTTCCATTTTCTTCAACGTTTATAGCATCTTGATACTACATAGATTAGAGATTTGATAACCTTTACGCATAGCACATAACAACTCTTGTAAAATGTCAAAACAAAAAGAAAAAAAATGCGTTGAGACGTATTTATTAGGTAGAAGCGTTTCAGTCGTTGTCCACCAATACCAGGACCTCAACCAACATGCCTATTCAATAAACCAGCGCTGGATATCAAAATGATATCCTATTCGGCCAATATAAGCAATGTGTTCCGCAGCTAATACATCTGTAACCATGGTTTCTACCACTTATATCGCAACGAAGTCGTAGTTGCTATACGCACTGCAAAACGCCAAACGCATTCCGTTCGACTTAATCTATCGCTCAGTGGACAAAATATCTGGAAAAATATTCGTCAAGTTGGAGTTGCCAAAGCCAAACATACTCATGTTGATGGAATATATAGCAATAAACTTAATAGAAAATTTGTATCTGTACCTGAATTCAAATTGTTTGTTCCGAGCAGTTGCGATAGCACTGAAATAGTTGCAAGTCTACTTTCGATCTAATTAAATGCAATAGGGCTCAATCACATGCATGCCAAATTTCGTATGATTGATACTTCTACCAATCGTTTTGCCAATAATCACTTAATGATAGGAAATTAGCAGAGATAGTACCAGTCCCTAAAAACTCAAAAGGTGATGAATCTCAACCTATTGCAAGTTTACCTTTCTTGTCTACAGTTCTCGAAAAAAAATCTGTTTTTTAAAAGAAAATACTTGTATGAAATTCTTGTTAAAAGTTACAGAAAATATGCGACAAGCGCTTGACAAAAATCAAATTAACTGCCTAATTCTGCTAGATTTGTCCAAAGCGTTGAATATGGTCGACCAAAATGTCTTATCTAGAAAACTCCATTAAAAATTTAATGTCTCGTAGAGCGTCGTGTAACTTTTATTTTCTTATCTTAAAGATCTGATCCAGTCCTTGTAGTTTACGGGGAATCCTACAAAGGCTCAATTATGAGTCCTCTATTATTCCTCTTTGTGTGAATAAACTTCCGGCTGTTGCCAAACACTACTCAATTCACATGTACGCTGATGACATGCAAATGCTTTTGACTTGCCCTCTAGGTTGAACACACTGTGAGCTGAAGATTTCAAATATATTGGATATTGTTCCCAACAAAATGTTCCCTTAAATGTATAAATCTATTGTGATAGCAGTCGTATAAGTACTGTAGTCGGGGAAACCTATGGCATATGGTCGATACAATCCTTCATTCATGATTATTATGATTATGTCCACCCTGATCTATGATTGCGCGATGTATTTTCATTGTTACTCAGTGAGCAAAAGTCGGCTAAATGTTGCATTTAATAGCATTATACGATATGTCTTTGGATTACGTAGTTATGATAGCGTAGCGGTCTTTTCAAAATGCCTCAACATTAATTTTGAAAATTTTCTTAAGTACCACGCTCTATAGTTGGTATCGAAAATCCTTTTAAGCCATCAACCACAATATCTCTCTGAATTGATACGCACCGAATATCGCATCGAACGCGTATGCTTGTTCACCAGCACTATGCTTCCTTCCCATCCGAACGTCAAATTTTCGTTTACTCTTTTCGTCTATGGAATTCTTTACCGCTTATTAAAAATCCGCAAAATTTTATAACGCCTTAGCACACCTGGAGTAGCCAGAGCCTATAGCGAGCGCCTAACTATTAAATTCTCCTCTGTGCACTCACCTACCACAGACCCTAATAATCAGTGGTGCCAGTATCGCGACATCATCAAGGAGGTAGCCGAAACCAGGGTATCAGCCACACCCCAGAAAGAGCTCGTGAAAAGAAAAAAGGTGACAGAAGGTGCACACAAGCAGCGAGAGAAGAGTGCCGAGCCAGGAGAAGGGAGAAAAGGAAGACCCTGTGTAGAAAAAAGAGGGCTTACGCAGCCTCCCAGCTCATGGAGATCGAGAGCCGCGCGAATGTAACAACATCCGGAGGTTTTATAAAAAAGACAAGCAACTGGCTTTTGGCTACAAAGCCGGAACGCAAGTTCTTCCAAACAGCGTAGTCACCGAAGCGCAGGGAATACTAGATGTGTTTAAGCAGCATTTTCAGCAACTTCTTAATGGGCATCATGTAGAGAGAGTGATAGGGCAACAGGAGAACCCCAATGAAGAACTAGTTCTACAACCTTGTATATAAAAAGTTGGCCTAGCTATAAAGGAGCTTAAGAACAACAAGGCTGCTGGCTCTGATGGTTTATCAGCGTTGCTTTTTAAATACACTGGTGATGTTCTGGTAGGGAGCATGCACCGAATCATCAACCAAGTATGGGTGGAAACAAACATGCCCGGTGACTGGACTATCAGCTCCATATGCCCTATCTACAAGAAAAGGCGATCCTATGTCTTGTAAGAACTATCGAGCAAATCCCTGCTAAATATCGCATACAATATCCTATTCAACGTACTGTGTGTACTTCTAAAACCTTTCTGCTACACACTTATCAGCTTCCGGCAAGACACATCGACTATAGACCAAAGTTTCACACTGAAGCAAATTCTAGAAAAGATTAACGAATTTCAAGTCGAAACTCACCACCTATTCATCGACTTCAAAGCTGCGTATAGCATACATCGTCAGGAGCTCTATATGGCGATGGCCGAATTCGGAATGCCGGCAAAACTGATTCAGCTGTCTTGCGTGACACTGGATAACACGAGCTGCAACGTGCACTTTGGAAGTAGCTCCTCCGAACTATTTGCAAACATGACCCGATTTCAGCAAGGAGAAGTCATGTGACTTCTTTTATCTCGTACTGGAAGAGATAGTACGAAAGATTAAAAATCCATACAGATGACGCATTGAGAACAAAATACAAGTGAAATAAGCCATTGAGCGTACACTCCCCAAAAACGCGGAATAATCGTGTCTATTTTTTTGCGTAACAATTCGTCCGCAGTGTTGGCGCAGCACAAATTCCGTCGCCGATTCCCCGGCCGTCTGACACCGACTGCGCAAACACTGCGCCGTTCGATCACAAATCATAAAGAGTATGGGACCACACGAGACGTTGCCAACAGTGGCCGGCCCTGGAGCGCCCATTGTGCCGAGAATGTAGCCGCTGTTGCCGAGGATGTTGAGCTGTCGCGGGAAAGACCGACCAGACCCCGTGCCTTGCAATTAGCCATCAGCCGGTCGTCCATAAGGCGACATTTGGTCAAAGACTTGCGCATGTTCCCGTACAAAGTCCAGTCCGTCGTGCATCAGCTGCTCCCTGTCGACCACCAAACGCGTGTAACCTACGCCCAAGCCATCCTCAATCTCGAGGATGAAGTAGACGATTTTTCGACCAAAATCATAATGTGTCAACTGGCACAAAACGTCACTATAGATAGCAGCAATTTCGAGGTAGTTAAGGGGTTCACCTACCTCGGAGTAAACATAGACTATACGAATGACATCCTAGTGGAGATCCGGCGAAGAATTACCCTAGAAACCTTTGCCCTTCGGTTTGGCGAAACAGCTAGGTTCAAAACTCCTAAATCGAAGGACAAAATGTGTGCTCTACAAAACCCTTATCCTGCCAGTTCTGCTTTATGGCGGCGATTGCTGGACGATAAGCAAGAAGGGGAGCTAATACTGGGATCCTTCGAGAAAATACTTGGGCGGATTTTTGGTCCTGTGTGCGAGGAGGGCGAATAGATGAGAAGATACAACCGGGAACTCTATGAGCTGTACTATGATGTGGATGTAGTCCAAAAAGCCAAAACACGTCAACTACATTGGCACGACCACATCTACCGAATACACAATAATGCTCCAGCTAAGAGAATCTTCGAATCCCAGCCACCAGGTTCGAGACGGCAAGGAATACCTAACCTCCGTTTCAAAGACCAAGCCATCGCAGATGTCAGAGCGCTTGGTCTAGACAACTGGCAGCAGCGAGCCCGGGGTCGGGATCGACTGCACCCAAGTATATTTAAAGTCACTTAACTTCTTTTCCCAGAGGTCGATGAATCACTCAGAAACTCCTTATTACAAGAAAATAATAATAATGCCAGCCCTTATCCATCAAACAAATATTTCCAAGCACCAACTAAACACAAAAAAAAACATGAATTTCAAAGAAGAAGGTTCATAATGCTCTTGAAAAACGCAGGTTCAAAGTCAACCCGATGATGAAGACATGCGGAAAATGTCATTATGTGCACTGAAGTAGGAAACCCGTGGTTCCCTACACCATCACAAACAACCAAGGAAGCAACTATATTTTGAAGTAAACAAAAAAAAAAATGAAACAAAATATCGCGACTCACAGGACGAAAAAAACGATTTCAAAACTCATGAAAGAGGATACCCAACCCATTCATTGGAAAAAAAATAACTGAAATGAAATGCGAACAAAAAGGAGTAGTCCTTCCAGACATCTTAACGACCCCGTAAGACAATGGACGAATTAAGTTCCACCATAGTGACACTGGCAGCAGTAGTGGCAGTGAGGCGGGATACGCTATAGAAACCCATCCCCCCCGACAGACTGCCTCAACCCACCATGAACTCCTTACTTTGTATTCAAATTATACCAGTCAAAGGTAAAAAGGATATCCATAACAACCGAAGACAGGATAAGAGCCGCACGAGTCTCGGTCGTCGCAGTGTCAGGGATAGTCTTTGGCTGTGCCACACTACACCCACACTCCTCGAAGACATTGAGACGATCATTTCCTCTGTGGCAGTATGCTTTAGCATAGTGAAAGGACAGCGACGTTGAGGACCGACAACAGAGACAGACAGACGGAATGGAATATAATGGAATTGTTGTCGTTTCTGCTTTTCTTCGTCAGCGTGGACTTTCAGCAAAAAGAAGTCGATGGACGTGAGCGTGGGCTGAGGCTAAGGCGGGCTACAAAAAAAAAACAGCAGCATGAGAAAACTTAAATTGAGTTCTGTTAGTTTGAGAGTGTCAATATTAATATTGGGTGCAAATTGAAGAGGATAGATCCTTGTAGACAGAGGCCCAATATCCCAAGCCAGACGAACCGACCGAAAAACACTGTGCAAGCTGAGCAACCAAACCATGGAAATGTAGGGCGTGGTCAGACAAAAGGAGTACGATGGTAGAAACCGAACGAATCGATGGAGGAACTTCCTTTTCAATGTTCGACGGTCCTTTTCTTTTCAGTTGAACATTGTATAGGTGTGGGTGTTTTGTGAATCTAGAATTGAATTTGAAATTCAAGGACGAAAAGGAGTAGGGTTGAGCAAAATTGATATCGAGCTGCATATGGTCGGGAATGGCATATTTTTATGATGTGCTTCAGCTTGTGGAGGGGGTGACAGAAGTGCAATGCAATTGAATTTTAAGCAATTTGGACATGAAAAGGGATTGCAAGGAACGTTTTCGCCAATGGAACGGCCTATGTGAAGGGGCAGCGCACCAATGCAGGTATTCGATTCATTAAATATTCTGGGTTCGATGAACTTTATACCACTGGGGAAAAGGTATTTAATTTGACATACAAACGGGGTTGACTGGGAGTGGCAGGTTTTGATTCTATGTAGGTTTGCTCTTTTATGCAAATGCAGGATGCCAGATCGTCGGGGTTTGATTCCTCAAAATAAGATTAAAGCGATTAATGCTCTTATATACATTTAAGGTGGATATTTGGTGTAGACAGTATTTTTATATGGACAGCTTAGTTGATCTACAAAACTGCGATACTCCAGACAGTTGCACAGGAGTAAAGACTAAAATGGATCTGGAGTACACTAATGAATTTGGTCAGCTTAGATTTTAAACATAAAAATTAATCACCTTTACATTGACTTGGACGTGAAGCCCTTATTTATGAGAGTCCCACGGAACTTTTATCTAAGACTACGAGGACTCTGTTTGTGACATAGAATATGGCGTGTGTATCCTTGTCGTAAAGCCTCCGCATAGTCGTTTAAATACATATAAGGTTTCACATGGTGATTTGCACTAAATTTTCTGTTCGGGGATTTTCTAGTAGACTCCAGAAAACTCACCAACTGAGTACTTCTGATTGACGAAATTAACCATAGAATAACAACGCATCACGTTGTGGCTAGTGAATCTACTAGAGTCGTTAGCGATTTTCTACTTCGTTGTATGATTTGGGTCGTGTTATGCTGGTTTAAATGTACAAAGTTTCCTTGATTGTATGGTTGCTACCAGTAAATCCTCTTTTCGGTCGGTCCGAAGCGTTGTCAAAATGAAGACAATGAACTCAAACCAATCCGTGAAAATACCCCGAACGCGTAGTCAGAATCATAGGTTCCGGAGGCGGAGATTCAAGCATTTGGTCATCGATAGGTACATGGTCAACAAACGTGTAATGAGTGTCGAGAAATGGTTTGGTGCCAAAAATGAATTCGCTGCTATGCGTACCTTCAGCAGTTAAATCGAAAGCATCATCAAGGGTGCCACCAAGAGTTCTCAGTACCAGATGCGTGCTGTATATAAGCCCATTTCCCCATCAATTGCGTTACCTCAGAATATACCGCAATCATTATGATCATTAAGTTTTCGGGAGAGAAGTATATTCGTCGTGTCACGATGGCACCCGTTGTGGCTGCCATAACCTCAAACTTGCAAGAGAACGAACTTATCATTTAAGGCAACGATATCGAGGCTGTCTCTCCTTCAGCGGCTTTAATCTAACAATCGACAACTGTTAAGAATAAGGATATCCGTAAGTTCTTGGACGGTTTGTACATGTCCGAGAAGAACACAGTTGTGAAGGATGAAGCTTAAGTTAAATAAAAACTAAATTTGATTCTTTATACTACAGAGGCATAAGTCTCCTCAAAATCGCCTTCAATATCATATCTGAAGTAATATGTGAACGCCTGTAACCGATTACCAACTACCTGATCGCCCTTACTTAGTGTGGTTTAAGGTTAGGAAAGTCTACAACTGATCCAATGAACACACTTCTCAAGAACCTGAAAAAAAAACCCAAGCAGTCCAAGTCAACACCCACCATCTATTCAAAGATTTCAAAGCCGCATATGAGACGAACTATACAGATCCATGTGTTGTTGTGGTATACTGTCCAAGCTTTTTCGTCTGTGCAGGATTATAATGGAGAATTCTAGTTACTCCATCAGGGTCGGAAACGATCTCACCGAAACATTCGATACCACAATAGGATTTAGACAAGACGATGCACTGTCATGTAACTTCTTTAATGTCATTCTGAAGCGGATTTTGCAAGACTTCCGAGCCAACACCAGAGTCCCAATCTTCAACAAAGCAGTACAACTACTAGCATATGCCCACGATATTGACGGTATTTCTAGGATTCAACGTGATGTCGTGCCACGTATGCTAGTATGGTGAACGAAGCAGCAACAATGGGCTTAGCTGTAATTGAGGGTGAGACTAAGTATATGCTCTCAACACGAAAGAAAACGAAACATCAGCGAATTGGACAGAATGTCCGAATACGAGACTTTGTCTAACTCGGCTCCGATATTAACTCTGATAGCAACATATCGTCAGAAATTAAACCAAGAGCTACTCTTGCCAACCTTTGTTTCTTCGAGGAAGGCATTTAAATGGTAAAGCCCTTACTAGAAGTACTAAGGCGATTCTATATAAGGCCCTGATCATCGCAGTCTACGGCGATGGGTCTAGGAAAATTATTCGGTCCCGATTGCGTTGACGGGCTATGTGGCGAAGATTTAAACAAGAACTATAAAAGCTATACAGCGACATGCTCTTAATCAAAAAACGCATGTAGAACGAATGGATAACAACACTCCGGCTTCCACAGTCTTCGATTCCCAGCATAACATCACACGCAGTAGAGGAAAACCCACCTCAACCACCTTGGAGTGCGCAGCTGGTGTCAGTTAGCTAAGAACCGGGCTAATAGGAGAGGCATGCTGATTGAGGCCCACGTTCATTCCGGACTGTAGCGCCACTTAAGTATGATAGGATCAGGATCAGTAGATCATATTCCTGTAATGTAATTGTATCAAGGCGATCATAAAATTTGAGTATGCAGGCCATTTAACGTCGTGTTGCGAAGAAGTTCAAAAATATGCCTAGCTACATATTTAGCTTGTTTGTCGTTGGGAGCACCTATGGGGTTTGCGACGTAGGAGAGTGTTGGATTAAACTCACAAATCTGCCTCGTCTTGGCATGCTTCCTCTGGTCAGTAGGAATGTAATCTTAAAGTTTGATCTTGTGGTGGTAGTAGAAGACATTGAAAAACAATTTAAATAGCGTGTTAAAGAAGGCCTAAACCTAATTTCAATCATAAATGTGCGCGAAATTAAATTTTGGCACAAATCAGAGAGCTCAGTGCGGCCAAGATCAGTTCGAGGAACTGGCGATCAGATGGTCTGGGTTCGATATTCAGCCATAGCAACACCTAATTTACAGAACCTCCCCTGGCAAAACATCCAATAGTCTCGATGGCCCAGAGAAGTTTTTCTTTGCAGTTCGGATCCAGCATAAAATAGGAGGTCCACACGCATACATGAATGATTGAGAGCATAAACTATGTCATAGATACTAACGAACCTGTTGCTAAAAAATGTGCATTTGCATAATTCAGAGGTACCATAAATGTTACGCTAATTCCGATCAGAAACTTTTAGAAGTTTATGTTAACGTTTTTATATAATTCAGCTCTTGGATATTTTTAAAAGCTTTCAAGAGAAGAGACAGTTAAAAAAAGAATTTTTAGAAGGAGCAGCGACAAAAACGATAGATCCAAACAAAAAAGTCTGCATAGGACATTCAAGATGCCCATGACATGGAGATCTATGGACAATGCTATATAAGATAGGCATGTTGTAGGTGCAAACATGCACAGTATAAATAAGTAAGTAAGCATCCAACTGATAAGAGTGCAGCTTTACCTAAGAATTAATAGGCCTGCATTTAATTTGTCAAAGTACTCAAGAAAAGACTTAAGTCTTCTACTATCACTATTGCGTAATGAGGTATTTGTTTACTAATTGAGACTCATTGAGAGTCATTGAGTCTATATTATGAATTTGTTGTGAGAATCTTATCTCTCAGTTTTTGTAAGGTATCTACTGGGATTCGTTGGGATGTGATGACGAAATAAAATCTCTGGCATTAATAGCATATACAGGGCCCTACACCTAGCTTTTTTACCATACATATGATAACATCCTGTTTAGCGCCGACCGCGATCGGCAAATTTGAGAACCTTCTCATAAAAATGTTGAAATCTTGAATGTTTTACAGACTTTCCCAAGTGGAAAAATATAAAATGTTGCTACTTTCGGAAGCCGCACTGCATGCCTGATATGATGGTTACTATGTGGTACTTACCATACCACCCAGGTAAAACCACGATTTTATGGTTTTGGTAATGTGTTTCGCTAGTAGCTATCGGCTTACCTCAAAGTAGAAACTCTCAATAGAACAGGAAGAAACATGATTATTTTATCTAGACATGGTGTATAGAATAATTTAGAAACTACCTGTCCTTTGATTGTATCTAACAACATTCCTATCTTCCCACCTATTCACAGCAATTAAAGCTGATTACCCAATTATTGATTTGATAAGTAGGAAGCTACCAAGGTAATAAACACTATCACGATACATTCATTGAAATGTGTGTAATGTGTGTAATGTGTATAGTTTTGGAACATAAAATGAATCCCTTCCGAGGTGCTAAACATTTTTAATCCCTCTTTTCATTTCCTACAAAGACATCAATCAATCAAAGAAACCGCCCACCCACCTGCTAAAAAATCACCCATTCAACTGTCCAGATTCCAGATTTAAATCTCCAATCGATTCCCGACATCATTTTAAAAAGTCTCCTCGATTCGCGCACATAATACTTACTACTGTCAGAAATAAATGTCCCATTAACGTCTAAATTAAGTGACCCAGCTGGGGGATTTATAATCTCCACACACAGTCACAATTCCAATTCAATCGTCGTCTTCTGTGCGAAATCGCGCACACAAAACAACCTTATTCTCGCGCAAATCTCTTCTCTCAGATCGTGAGTCTTAACTCGTCATTCCCTTATTCAGCGAACTGACCCACACAGCACCTTCGTCTGCCCATCAACATCATCATCGTCGTCGTCGTGCGTCGTCTTGACATCCTTTGAATCTGTCGCCTCTATGCAAATCGCTTGCTCACATGTCAGATAATAATCCATGGCCAACAAGATGTGAGTGAGAGCCAATTCCCTGTGTCATATAATACCCATATATGTGTATACGAAGGGATCCCAGATCCCACAGGCCACAACTCATTTACGTTCAATGACGGAGCCGTTGTGCCACTTTGCGGAGGGATTAACTTGCACTTGACTCTGACAGAAATCAAAGCAAAAGATGACATATTGACAAGTTGGCTGTCAGTGCGGTCGGATTGGTCGTTGGTTTTGATTCGTTTGGTAGTGCGAATCACTGATGCAAGCACATTTAAGACGCTCTCGAATGTCGTATCTCGTAAATCGTAATTAAGGATTAAACAATAGGATATGTGAGGGGTTATATAAATTCCGTTTCACTATAGGTACACTGTGCGAAGGCGATGTTAAAAAAAAAGCAGTCGATTTATTTTCGTTGGTATTTCCAAAATTCTTGTCAAATTTTACACAACAATAAAAAATTGATAAAAGGACAACAACCACAAGAATAAAAATTCTGCGCCAACACCAACCAAATTGTATAAACGTCGCTTTGCAACTAAAATCGAATCTGAGTGAGATACATTCTTCATTTGGATATGTTTCTCCCAACATGATTCTAATCGGATTTAGGTGTGTGTGTGTATGTATCTACATGTTGAATTGGTTTTGTCAGAGGGGAACATGTTTTGTATCAATTGGATCGTATTCTGATTGGAAACATGTTTTGTTGAGAACACACTCAAATTGGATGAGGAGAGGCTCTATTTCGGATACATGATGTCAAAGAAGAAGCAACAAGGTACTTGAAACAACTTGTTGACATTACATAAAAAAATGTTTGTAAGCATGTTGAATAGGTATTTTGGTCTGCTAAAAGTCTGTTACTTAACAGTTTGTTATGAAAAAATCTATGAGACTCATTTTTGTGTTTGCATTGAACCTATAAGTCCAGTGCATATTTTCGGATGAACTCCTAAGATGAGAACAGTATTCAAGACGAGATCTTACTTGTGGTTATTAGAGGAGGAGGACCCGGTAGTATTATTCAAACATTTTATTTGCTTATATTATATTTTAATTGGCACTGGATATACTTTTGGAACAACCAGCCACATAGCTGGAGAATGTTAGGAAATCGGAGTAGAACGTATTCTACTGACCATTTTCTCTATTGCACGAATAGCCGCTCTTGTATAGTACACGGTCATAGTGTACCGTAGACAGGGTCCCAATCCCTGTGTAAAGTCTTGGTGGCAGCAGATGAGAGCAGGGGGAAGACGTGTACTGAACCTAATGCCCATATTCTATTTCCAGGCTGTAGCGGAAGAACTCCCAAAATAGAGTCAACTGCTTCGACACATACGGAGAACAGGCCATTTAGTAATGGGTAAGTCAGGCCCCATAAACAGAGATGGTGGCGGATGAGCCAAAAGGCTAACAGCAGCTCTAAATCCCGTGCCCTAGAGGTATCTAATGAATTGGAACTAAATTCTACAACATAAGCCTTTTATGAGCTCAAGCCACGACCGAAGAAAATGATGATATAGCGAAAGACTGCTTATGTGCTGGAAGATTTTTAGGCAAAGGTAGGAAGAGAAGCCATCTTCAGCAGTGTTGTTGGAAATCACGTCTGGCAAAGGACTTTGGCTGATTGGCTTCGCTGTGGAAAGAAATGCCACTTAATCCAGCGCATGATTTCCCAACCTCGATATTATTAAGGGGAAATGGCAAATTGATAAAATCGCGATATACAAGAGGAACGCATCCAGTCTTTTTGAAATCCCAACATTTCGAAAGAGAAACATTTACTCTCCACCGTGAGACAACAAATCAGAAATACTTTAAAAAAATGGAATCTCTAAAGACTGCGATCGCAACAGATCGCCTAGGCAGAACGTGTATCTCTTAACATCTCGATTAACAGCAGCATCACATATCGAGAAACAATGTCAATTATGAAAAGGCTAAGTTACAGATGAAGACAAGGGCTGCCATTGAGCTCTATGTTCAAAGAAGGACAGAGGAAAAGAAAAATAGCGCGCTATTGATGGTACAGAGATGTGCCACTCCTGGAATGATGTTCGCAAGTTTTACCAAAGTGCAAAACGTGAAAGTAAAGGTTAGAACTACAAGGCTCGAACAGAATCCTGTTGTTATGAACAAGGAAATATCAAAGTTGAGACACAGTCGATAATGAGTATACGGAAGAACCATTTCAGCAAACTGTTAAACGGTGGACAATCTCCCACTGTCAGGCGGACCGAACCATTCTATATTGACCATGACAGCGAAAACAACCAACCACCCGACCTAAGTGAATTGGGAATACGAATATCTAAATTTAAGCTTTACAGTGCTGAAGGAAATCGGCCCTTATCAGTGTAGTTTCAGGCCAGGAAAGTTTAAAACTAATAAAATCTTCACACTTCGGCAGAAACTGGAAAAAACCCAAGGAGTAAAAGTTGATATCCACCACCTATTCCTCGATTTCGAAGCCGCATAGGACAGCATTTATAGAGACGAAATATACAGAGTCATGTCCGGTTTTGGTATACCGCCCAAAATAGTCTGTCTGTGCAGGATTACGATAAAGAATTCTAACTGCTTCACCAAGGTCGGAAATGACCTCATCGACACATTCGATATCAAAAAAGGATTTATGCAATGTTATGTGATCATTGGTTCAAGACTTTGGAGCATAAGTATTTAAACTTAAAATGCTTATACCAACTGAAGTTTGAACGAAAAGACTCCCAAAGATTTTTCTTGATAACCGCCTTAAAGTCATTCGCTGTTTTATTTTGCCTTCGGGAATTTCATTCACAAGACAGGGCAGTGTATCATCCTCTCCTATTTTGAGCACGCTGCTTCTTAAGTCCAAGCTATTTGACGGTATTCGAAACGACGTTGACGGATTATCGGCAATATATTCGTTGAGATAATTGCTCTTAATACGAAAATTAATTCAAATCATCATTCGAAATGCTTCTCAAGTTTTTTCCATACGACACGTGTGGGTCCTAAGTAATCAGCTCATTGAAATCGCTTGAGCAATGAAGAACGGCCTATAGACGACCTCCCAATGTCCTGTCCTTAAAAAAATTCGAAAACAAGCGACGAATAATAGTGTTGAAGACGGTGCTTGTTGGCCATGATAATTTCGAATAAATACCAAACAACTATTTTCCATGTGCAGCGCACAATTTCCGCTCGTTGTTTTAGTAGAAAGCTATTCATGGCTTACTAAATTTTACTAAACTGGGGAATCAAATACATCTCCATTCAAGTCAATCGGTTGATAAATGTCAAAGTTATTCAATGTTTACATACCGACACACAAAATGGAGCTTTACATCTTCGAAAACACTATTTGTTTCGGCAAACAAAAGTTGATCCGACTTGGTAAAGAAACATTTTGGTTGAACCACAAAAGACTACAATTCCTTCCATCGACTTAATTGTGGCCTGCTTTTCTTCAAACGAATCCTCCTCTCCCTCCAATTAGACACAACTAAATTATACCAACTAACCGATTTATTTTATGTAATAAGGAGATCGCTTCTCACAAATACTAATCAACTCACTTGAGGCTCTAAGTAAGTTCATGTAAAGTATAACCTAAGTACAACCTGAACACACTTAACTACACACCTCATTTCAAAAACTCACATCGAAATAACCATCGTCATTACCCATGCGCTTCTTAACTTTTTGCTCTTTGCATCTATAATTGCCCCGTACCCAAACTAATTGCCACAGCACAGTGTAATAAAACACAACAAGAGTAACTACAAACCACAAAAACAAAAACCTATCCTTTCCTGCAACACTCATCAACCGTATTTCCTCAAGCAAATGAAGACATTAGCAATTTTTCCTGAGGCCCTCCTTTAAACACTTGCAGTTAAACGCAAACAAGCAGTCTTGCGGCTGCCTCTGGCTGTCGATTGCCGTCTTCTCAAGTTGAGGTTGTCCAAGTCGTGAAGTAGGAGTCGTAAATAAATTTGTTGCCTCGTCTCCCTACATGTGCACACATTTAGAAGCCTCAGAAGAAGAAAAGAATTTTTATTGGACATCGTCCAATTAAAATGTTGCACTACGCAACATTTTAATGAACCGCCAGTTCCACTGCCCGCGCAATTCAAATCGATTATTCTCGGTTTCAGCTCACAGATGGCAGCAGAGTCAGCGAAATTAAAACAACAAAAAGAAATCGCATCTGAAAAGGGGTACAAAGGAACGCAAATCGGAGATCGGACTGATTTAATTTCCGTAACGAAGAAACAAACAATCGAGAAAATGAATTCGTTCGTTACCACCTCTTTCAGATGTATTCGTTGATTTTGTTTTATTCTTTGGTTGTGCAAAGCCAGAGTCCTTTCGCAGAGTATCGAAGCACCGGCACCTCAGGGCCTAAGAGATAATTTTTCTCAATTCGTTTACTCCTTTGGTTTGGAAACTGAAATTGAAATTGAAATCGAAAATCAATGGGCTAAGGGAATCCTTAGCGGGTAGGTACACGTATATCCGAGTATCTGTTGGCAAAACACAAGGAAGGAGGATTCCTTCTTCTGCGAAGATGATTCCAGAAATAATAATCATGAAATTTCAATTGTTTTGGTGCATGTGCGTTTGGCGTCGTGGCTATTGTTTTACTCTTTGGTTGGGCTTCAATCAAGATGTCATGCCGGAGATGGGCGGACAAACGAGTCCTTAGGCAGTGATGTGTTAGTGTTTACTTTCTTTTGTACGATTGGGAAGCGTCGTTTGCACTTCGATGGACTTTAAGATATTTTTTGTGTTGAGATTTTAATTCTGATTTCTGTTTCAATGGAAAGTTGTGTTGTAGCTTATGTTTATCGACAACGGGGTGTTTTATTTGAATTTTATATTTTGCAGACCACGCTTAGGTCTCGAGTCTAATTTTAAAAAAATGTGTGCCTAATTTATTTAATCTTTTATTTGAATGGTTTCTGCGCAGTTAAAGTGAAATATGGTAACAATCAGCATCGCCACGCTTCGACGGAGGAAAAGGTGATATAATGAAAGACTGCTTCTACGAGCTCCTTAAAAAAACTTATGAGCGACTACCGGAGAACGATGTTAAAATCGTGCTGGGAGATTTTAACACAAGGGTAGAAAGAGAAGACGCCTTTAGCGATACTTTTGGGAAACACAGGCATAAAGGCAACACGTCTGGCCAACGGACTTCGGCTAATTGACTTCGCTACTGAACGAAATTCCAATTTGGTCAGCGCATGGTTTTCTTACCACGAAGTTCAGAAGCGGACATGGCGGTCTCCAGATCAACGAACGGTCAATTCAAATGACCACATTGAAAAGTGGCACCGAACATTCCGAGGTGCTTTTATCGACATATGCATATATCAAACACGTCACAAAAAAACAGAAATACTGTAAAACGCGTACCTCTCAACCACACATAGAACAACTTACCACTAACATATAATGTGGAAGAACATTGGCAACAATGTCAACAAGCCAATAGATCAGCCGCAACTGATATGCTAAGCTCCTCGGGCCCACCAGCAAGAAACCCTTGGTGTAATGAAGAATGCCAACAGATGCTCCCAGACGAGAACGAGGCCTACAAGGCTAAGCTGCAGGTGACGACGAGAGCTGCCATGGAGCTGTATAGGCTAAGAAGGAGGTAAGAACACCGGGTGATATAATGAAGGACTGCTTCTAGGAGCTCCTTAAAAAAAACTTATGAGCTACTACCGGAGAACGATGTTAAAATCATGCTGGGAGATTTTAACACAAGGATAGAAAGAGAAGAACCTTCGTATATACATAGTTCTTCGAATCACTTGTCTTCTAAAAGAAGGCAAGTTTGATACTGACATGTCCTGTATAAAACATCGACTATACAAATATAGGAAAGCTTCAGGTGGAATGTAGCCGCTTAAAAGCGCACACTTAGAATATTAATCATTGGGGTATCAAGCCCCAAATGAACCAAATTAACAATCTTAAGCAGGGAAGGCATGACTCTTTGCCGAATCCTTAAACGAGCGGGGTGATGATGTTCGGAAAAATGGTTTGGAAACTTCATAAAGGTCCTCAAACCTAACTTCTCCATTTATTTGTGCGTATTTATTTGTGTGAGGACCTCTTGTTTAATGCGGACGAATCCGAACGGCAAACTTAGTTTTTGTCACTTTCAAGAATTCAACGGGCCAGAAAACCTGCACTTAGTATACCATTGCACTAAGACACTGCATCCTAATACCATTATAAAATAAGCCGAGATATGTGCAACTGCATCAATAGCTATCGATATCTTTCGCGTTCTTCATCAATCCACTCAACAGAACTCACATCTCGTCAAGTTTTGTAGGTCTAGCAAGAGAAGGTATTCGTGCCTCTCAACTTCCTGCGGATGCTTGCTTTATATATGTTTATGAGCTTAAGCTTCTTTTGGAACCCAAAGGCAAGTGGATGTATCACATCTGACTAATGAGTATAACTGATTTATACAGCGTACTTAATGTCCTTCCATCATGTACAAAAAAAGTATATAGCCTTGAACAAGTGGTAAATCATGAATCCGCTTAATTAAATTTATCGCCTGACATTTATAGCTTCAGCTCATACCTCATACTTGCGATTCTTAACTATCTACCAACTGGAATTGAATAAATCACTCATGACCGACGTCAATGGCGGTTGTTAACTCATATGCCACTGTAATACATAGACGTTGTAGTAATGTGCAAATCTCGTCAGTGGCTTGTCTCACATTTGCATAGAGGAAAGAAACTCATTAAGATTTTTAACAACTGCAAAGGCTTTTAAAAGTTTTAAGCACAAGCTTACCGCCGCAACTGTTAAAACAATCTCGGGAATTTCCACGCAAATTCTGAATGCTTCTTGGATACATAACGGTTAACCCTGATCCTATCGTGAGTATGGTTGTTATACTTCATAAAATTGTCCAACAAGTACCTCAACCATTTCATAGGACATTGGAGTTATTATTATTTGCAAAATATCTACGCCTAACGTGCGAA
The DNA here is from genome assembly GCA_949824845.1 of Rhingia rostrata. NCBI lineage: Eukaryota > Metazoa > Arthropoda > Insecta > Diptera > Syrphidae > Rhingia > Rhingia rostrata. The sequence continues at coordinate 141,285,627 of OX463756.1, read as the reverse complement.
ACACTTGTAAACCATATTCCTGGACACGTTCACCTGGGTGGCAGCAGCAACACTGCGATTGTGACCAAACTCCGCGTGTGCAATTCTAAACCCATATCCACATCCCTAGCACACAGCAACGATTGTGCCAACCAAACAAGTGTTTTCATTAGACCGCAATTCAATTCCACAATTATTATCCCCTGGAGGGTCAAATGATGTTGCAAGTTAAAACTCCAGCAACAGGACCGCCTGATACATCCATTCGGACGCAGTTAGATGCTCATGCTTCGCACATATGCAACGTCGACGAAGACGCAAACGGAAAACGGCGTGATCGTGGTCTTGAGTGCGCACAGGACAGCATATAAGCACAGATCCAGCCGAAGTCAAGCGAGCGTGCATTAATATTTATTGCACTCAATCATGCGAGGTGGAAGAAGGTGGTGGTGGTTTGAGGCTAAAAACAACAAAAACTACGACACTAGAGTTGGAGGTATTCCTGTGCTCCGCTGGACCTTCGTGATGGTTGTTCAAGTTGGATCACTTGTTCTGGTGCACGGAGAGTCCATCCCGATGATGATGATGATTAAGTTATCAAAGAGATATGAGAGAGAGCCATACGGACAAGTCAATTAGGTGGTTGGTTCGAGATGCCAGTAAAAAAAAAAAGGCCAACCAGCCAGCACCAGAATCAGGACCGTAAGGCATCACCATAAACGTGTTAGTGAGAGACGTTCTCAGGTGGAGCGAATGTATGGTGCGAGTGGGTGTTGCCTTTCATACCAACAAAAGTCGGAGTGCAGTAGCTCCTGGACTTTGTTTTTATTTTCGTTCCTCTTCTCTGTTATTGTTGTTACTATCCTTCGATGAATAGAGTTGCCCACTGAAGTGGTGATGCAGTTGGTCGCCGCGTCGTCAGGTTAGGATTTACCTATTCTTTTGTTTCCAGATTATGATTGCGATTCCTTTTGTGAAGTGCGCAGTGGAGTAGCTGTGGCACTGGAACCACATCGTAGTTGTCGTCTTGGTGGGTCTAGCTTCCAGGAGGTTTGTCTGTGCGCTTCGGTTCGGTGTAGCATCATTTGTTCGCTTAAAATGAAATTGTGCGATTGATGGGAGTGATTGTGTGTGGCGAGGCGATTCATGGTGCAGTCGAACGTGGAGAAAGAGCCTGAGATACCTGCAGAATGGCCAAGTGAAAGTGCGGCCTCTAGATGAAGGAAGCGTGATTACACACAAATTGCTATTTCTAGGTGGGCACGAGAATTCTCTGTGTTTTCCCAAATGAAGATGAATCGATGTGCTTAGGATAGCCAGTTTGAGGCCACACACTATGATTGGTAAGATTTAGTGTGCAACAGTGAATAGAGTTAGAATTAGGAACAGAAAGGATGAGAAGTTCGGTGCGAGTGGTTCATGGAGGGGTGTTTTAGAGGATATGCTGGCATATGAATAGGAGCTTTTTGGCTGGACTTGTGGGATTAATGGTTTTGCAATTTTTTTTTCTGAGTTAAGCTATTGTGCTAGGCTATACTCATCCTGAACTATATTGTTCATCTCTACACGAAACGATGTCTCCAAAACAAATGACGGAGTGGGTGCTGCTGTTTGTTTCGACAGACAAAAACTCAGACTACGATCCAAGCGGATCAAATGGCGATTAAAAAAGCCCTATCTTGGCTGTAAGAGAATGTAATATGTGCCAGGGATATTAGCATTTTTTTTTTTTCAGAAAGCCCAACAGCCATCAAATCCTTTATACTGCCGCTGATCTCCTCAAACCATGTCCGAACAGTTTAATATTCACCTATGCTGAGTTCCTGGGCATATTGAAATTTCAGGGAACATGTCGCCAGACATGGAGCTAAATTACCAGTCGTACCCGACACGGTTGCAATTGGTATCTCTATCGCTACATGCAAAAGCCAACTAGCATGGCATGCTAACAGCAAATCAAATCTCAGATAGAGTTTTAGCTCGACGTGTCAAATAACTAAAGAAATTGGGACAAAGCTGGATTTAAGAAGATCCAAGAGTCTGATCTCGCTCGCTACACCATGTATTAGCGCCATCATAGATGTCATCACATGACATTGTCTAATAGGTAGGCATGCAGAAAGGCTCGGCCTCCATTCGAACGACTTCTGCAGGAGCTGCATGGATGAAGAGGAAGAAGAATCAACACTACATCTTCCTTCTAACTGCCCGGCCCTTTTAAACAAAAGGGAGATTCATCATGGAGCTTAATTCTTTCATAATCTCTACACAAAATTGGTGGCCCTCTGAACTACGCTACAGCGGCATAAGTCCCCTCAAAATCGCCTATCTAACGTAATATGTGATCGCCATAAACGGCTTACCAACAACCTGATCGGCTCTTATTAGTGTGGTTTTAGACCAGGAAAGTCCACAATTGATCAAATCTTCACACTTCGGCAGCTCCTGGAAAAAACCCAAGAAGTTCAAACCGATACCTACTACATATTCATAGATTTCAAAGGCATTTTTTGGTACGTACTGTGCAGAGCCATATCTTGTTTTGGTATAACGCAGAAATTCGTCCGCCAGAGTAGGATGCCGATGGAGAACTTGCGCTGCAGCATCAGGGTCGGTAGCGAGCTCACCGACATATTCGATACTAAAAAAGGTTTTAGGTTCTGCAATGTGAATTCCAACACATGCTCATGCTCAAAAATCGGTGTAACTTCTAGCATACGCTGACTATATTGACATCATTGGTAGGACTCAACGTAATGTCATAGCCACCATTGCTAGTATAGCGAACGAAGCTGCAAAGATGGGCTTAGTAGTAATCGACGAATTGGACAGACCGTACAGAAGAGAAGATATAACTTTGAGGTAGCACGGGACTTTATCTACCTGGGCTGCACTATCAACTCTAACAACTACATCTCGTCAGAAATTAAACGAAGAATTACTCCTTCCAACCGCTGTTACTTCGGGCTATGAAGGCAAATCAGTAGTAAAACCCTTACCCGAGCTACTAAGGAGATCCTATATAAGACCCTGATAATTCCAGTCCTGCTATACGGCGCTGAATCATGGACCGTGTCAAAAGTGGATGAAGAAATCCTTGCTCAACTTGAAAGGAACATTCTTCCAAAAATCTTTGATTCCGTTCGGGTTGATGGGCTAAGATTCAACCAATAACTATGCGAGTTGTACAGCGACATGCCTCTAAAAAAAAAAAAAAAACGAGTATTATACAACAACAATCCGGCTAGCAGATTCTTCGATTCCCAGCCCAGTGCACAACTGGAGGCAGTTATCTAAGCACCAGGCTAATTGGAGAGGCATGTTGATTAATGATTAAGAACCAAGCTCATTCCGCACTGTTTTGCGACTTAATAAGTAAGTATAAAATTCGTCAGTAAAAGCTTCTCAATTCGGCCTTAACAATCGGCATAACTTGAAGGTTCTTTAATTCGTGCCAAATATATTACTCTGCTCACGGCAATGACTGGGTGTGCTATCTATTTTTTTATGTAGAGGCTTATTCCATGGGAGGTGTACGAAATAACTTCGAGATTTGTATACTTATTTGCATGGCTATCAATTTGGTGTATACTCTTAGGAGTAACTACCGAAGTTGTTTTTTTTAAATAAAGGCTTCATGATTTTGAACGCGCAACCTTCCACTCAACAGGCAAACACATTACCACTACACCGCGGCCACCCATAAAGTCCTTTAAAAGCAGGTAATATCTATTAAATATTTTTTCCATTGGATTTTTCAGTCACGTCAGTTAGATTGCACTAATTACTTGTGTACATTTGTATTTGCCAGACAAAGGTTAATGACCCGCATAAACTACATTACGAGAGAACATTAATTCAATCATTAATTCCGCACAACAACTGTCCACCTTTAACATCCTCAAAGACCACAAATTAATAAATGTATCATCACTAATAAACCCATAGCACGGACTGCATACATTAGCCCACATATTCCGCACCTTACTAGGTTGTGTAACACTTGTTACAGACCCTTGCAGTCATAACATAATGAAAGTTAAAACATGCCGCTCCATTAATTCGCCTGTTAACAATACAAAAAGTTGTCATCCCAGTCACACTGGCTAATAAATATCGAATACAGTTTCACTCTATACATGGCCCCACATTCAGCTTAGGCCCTCCAAATTACTGCCACCATTCGTGTCGTGACCTCGCAACATCATTCCACGCCACTTTCCTGGAATTATTACCAAGCGGCTATCAGTGCTGTGTCACAGAACCGTTTAACCATCGAGCGTCATTCCGCAGGTCCTGCAATTAACCGTGTGGCCAAAGTTATCTGCGATGACCATCTCTTGTAAGTTCGGATAGATTACCACCGGAAACAGGGATCGGCGCTGGTCGTTTTTTTTTTTACTCGCATATCCTGTACAGAGATACCTTGGCGGTTGAAATTAAGTTATCATCAGCAAATACAGTTGCAACCCCCCACTGACAGTTGGTTAAGTTATATGTCGGGCGATAATGGGCGGGAAATTAAAAATAACCATATAAGGATATGGTTAGGGGGTGGTGGTGGATTTTCTTTTCGTGTCATTTTGTTAATTTGCTGAGGAATTTCGTGGGTTTTCTTTTGTGTCCTTCTGTGTGGGGTGGAAATCATATCCAACGATAGTGGACTAATCAATTTATAATTTCCATTTAGGGTGCAGTGGCAGACAGCCGCTACAGGATGAACTAATTCCTCATGTAAAGGTGTTATTAGTTGATGTTGCTTCTTGGAAGAGTGTGAGCTTAGAAGTTAATTTCCTTTTGTTAGTTATGTGGGTGGAGAATTTCGGTCAAATTGATGGCATGCAATCAATTGTCTTGTTGTAGAATGCATAAACGAAAACAAGGTGGGGACATGCAAGGCCGTGGGCACAGGCAATCATGCAACAGAAAATGGTGAATTTGTGGGTAGATATCTTTTTATGAAAGTACGTTCACGTATGAATCACAACGTCGCTTATTAAGCCAGTTAACACCTTGCCCCTAGATGCAATTATAAATAAGAAGGGATCTACTCTGGTTAATCATATTTTAGGTGAAGTGGTACGTAAAAACATTTATTCCAGGACGTATAATATCCCTAATGAACATAACGCCTTCTAGCAACTTTCGAGCAGAAGTAGTAAGCATCGAGTTTTCAAATCGGGTAATTAAGGGTTTAATTTTTGATATCTTAAAATTTTCTGTGTACCCTCTAGATTCTATCTACATACGTTTGCTGTTTAGGGGATCAAGCAATCGAAGCACATTTTATAGAACAATAAATTGATTTTGATATATGGGGTGTTTTTTTAGAGGTTGGTTTTTCGAATATAGATACAACTGATATTTTGTGGTCAAATCGGGCAACTCGAACGTCATTTATGTTCATTATGGTTTGCCATTTCATCGTGATGAGGTTGACAAATGAAAAACGCTTGCAAATCGTGCAAATTTATTTTGAAAATAATGATTCAGTTCGCAAAGTTTACCGCAAGCTCCGTCCATTTTATGATCGACATAATCTTCCATCAGAGCAATTAATTCGGTTAACCATGGATCGTTTTCGTACTACGTTTACTCTATGTGATAATACGCATCCGCAGAGACGTCGAACAGTACGCACCGAGAAAACAGTTGCCGCTGTAGAGCAAAGTGTTGAAGAGGACCCAAATGAATCGATTCGCCACCGTGCACACCAATTGGAGCTTTGTGTATCAACTTTATGGAAGATTTTGCGCAAGGATCTTGGCTTACGACCTTACAAGATCCAGCTTGTGCACGAATTTAAGCCGTGAGACCATACAATGCGTCGTGATTTTGGTGTATTGGTCGAAAATGAGAATGATCTCGATGCTGATTTTCATCGCAAGATTTTGTTCGGTTATGAGGCTCATTTTTGGTTGAATGGCTCCGTCACAAGCAAAATTGCCGCATTTGGAGTAATGAGAATTCACATGAGATCCTTGAAACGCCTGTTTGGTTAGCTCTTTGGACTGGTGGAGTCATTGGGCCATACTTCTTCCGAAATGATGCAGGAGATTCAGTTACCGTTAATGGACATGAGCCATGATAACTGACTATTATGTTCCCGAACTGGATGGCATGAATGTGAATGAGATGTGGTTCACGCAAGACGGCGGTTCATGCCACACAGCGCACGTCATAATCGATTTATTGAAGGAAACATTCGACTAGCGCATAATTTTGCGAAATGGACTAATTGGCCACCAAGATCGTGTGATTTGACACCGTTGGATTATTTTATTTGAGGATATGTGAAGTCGCTCGTCTACGCCAACAAACCAAATCGTTAGGGGACTTGGAAGCCAGCATTCGTGGCGCTATTGCCCACATACGGCCCCGAACGCTCAAAAAAGTGGTTGGAAATTGGACCTCTAGACTTGGCTTTATTCGAACCATCCATCCATCATATTTAATCATTAATGGCATGAAATTATCCCTCCAATAAAGCCAAATTGATGGACATTAAACCGATTTTCTTGCGTTTTATTTCAATTTGAAGTTCTATACCTTTATAAGGGTCTTTGATGTCGATGGAACTTTTCTGTTCAATAAACCTTGCAATGAATTCGCCCTTGATATTGTTGCATCATTAGGTTAGATTAGGTTGTATTAGCTGACCATAAAGGTTCGTTGTGGTACCTACCACATGGATCTGCCAACTTTCAGAACTGACTATGTAGCGTAGGAGGTTTCTGACATTCATATTAGCCAGCTATATATTATCAATGAGGAACTTTCCCAATTGGGGTTATAGTTTTTCGGAGAGATCTGATTAGGGTAAAATAGGTATTCTAATAAGTCTTTTGTTCGACTTCCAAGTAGAACAGATGTATGCTGACCATAAATTCATTAAAGCCTGGAGGAAATGCTATTGTCCGTATACGGCAACTGTGATAAATAAAATTGAAAACCAAATCCATCAGCTGGTTTAATTTTTATTTTTGCTTACCTTGATTATTCGCTTCGACTACCCCTAACAATTTTGGAAAAGTGAAGCTTCATTCTGAAAGAATAATTCCAAATCCATTGCAACTACCATTTTCTAAATAAAACTTCCTGGGAAAACCTGTATTGCATTTTTGAAATGTGCATTCATTCCTGGAAACCAATAAAATGCCAATAGCTCTACTACCCATTATCCTGTTTAATCCTTTCTCTTCTAATTACAACTCCCACTTATGTTCACACACACACAAATAGTTATAATAAATTTCTTCATCATTCGAAATCATTCCACCATCTTTTATGCAAGTGATATCCTTGATGATGAGCCAAAAACTTCAAGTGCTTTATTACGTCGAGCAAAAGTTGTATACTTGTCGAACAGCACTGAGAAATGAGCAAAACTTTCACAGGGACTATAGTTCCTTATGCATCTTTCACAAAAAACCTTCTTTACTTCTCCGAGTTAAGCTCTTATCCCGAACTGTACACACCAATCCTCTATCTCCGAAATAATGTAATTAGCTATGGTTTCGCATCATTTCCAGTTAGGTAGGAATAGTATTCTTCTGTCAGGATAATTCCTTAGAATTAATGCAAAAAAGGGTAATTTTTACTTAACTCATTTTTTTTGTTGTTTAAACTGCAACAACACAAACACTTCATTACATTACCCCCGCAGGAATTCATTCCTCTTCAGACTATTTCATGATTCTCTAAGGATCGCCTGGTGTGCATTGCATTGCCGCAGGATGTGTTGTTGTTAAATTAAATTCAATTCGATTGTTTTTATTCACTTTATCTAGAGAAACGAGACCCACAGCGAGGCAAGACACAACTAAGGGAGGGATGGTGAACAGATATTCGGAATAAGGACTAACTTTCCATTGCAGGATTTTCTTTTGCTTCGTCTTTATCTGTTAGTTAGCGAGGCAAATGCTGACAGAAAATTGAATAGAAATTTGCTTGGAATTTTGTTTGGCTATTCTTAGCGGAAAAAAAATAACGTCTTCCGGTATCTATTTTTTGCAAAATGGCGGTTTTTCAATGAGCTAAACTGATATTTATACTTTCCAATGTGGTGGGTTTTGATTTTTTTTTGTATTTTTTTCTTGAGGTTTATTGAAAAGTTTCGCTTGAAATCGGAATTTTTTTTATGTACTCTTGGTTTTTTTTTTCTTCGATTTGTTATCCTTGGAAGGATTATCATAATGAGATGGAATTTTGTTGGATATCCATCCGATTCAGTGGTCAGTTAGAAGCTGTTACTTGTTTTTATTTACATTTTTTTGAAACAGTTTTTTTTTATGAAAAAACGATAGTCTGACCACTGAAAGGACTTTAGTTCCGGTATCAGATAAAGTTTGGAGGAGTCTTTCGTAAGTCCATTTCGGAATTTTCGGAATAAAATGCAACAAAAGTTTATTTCAAGATGGGGGCGAAGTAAAGTTAAAATTGTGTTTTTAAGAGAGATGAAGCCGTAAGCTTTGCAAGAGGTTGGCGTGCAAAGTCGTGATGAGTGGGGTAGGTGAAATAGGGTGCTTTCACTTCTATTAGAGAAATTTCCTAAGTGAATCATTTTGTCCAAGAAGCTAAGCATTAACTCTTGAAATCAGTTGATATCGACTATATCCACAGCCCTAGTTTGGTTCTAACCGATAAACGCTGTTTTGACTGCACTCGTTAGTTACATAGGTTCCCACATTTAGTTAAAAGGCCTTAAAGTAGATCTTGTCAGATGAAAGTACCATTCTATATTTATTTCGTTTATGCCTGTAACGTAAACTTAATGACTATCGATACAAAATGTAAAAGGGAACCAGAGTTTTCCGCGCATGGCGTAGATCTGTGTTCACAGCTTAAATCTGAGGATTATAGACTATTACGTGATCAATTTGTCTACGTTTTTATTATGAAAGTTATTTTCAGAAATTTTAATACTTCATGAGGTACACAATTCTATGATACAAATTCAACTCAATAAGTTTTGATATATCGGTATACTCCAGGACTGAGAAACTTTTAAAAATATTGGGTTAACGAGATACACAATGACGTACCACACTTTCTCTGTGACTGTCCGAAACAATTTCACTTATGAAACAGAACACATAGACGAAAGTGCTTCTAAAATAGCCAAGAACTTTTCAAAATTTCATCATATTCTCTTTGAAGATTTCTGGGTATCTATATGACTGGATTTTGTTATAACACGGATAACAACCATAGAATTGGTATGGTGTACTATAAGAATGTGACAGGCTACAGGATACTCTACTTCAACGATCCGTTAACCTCACCTGACCTTACCTAATAAAAAGGTGGGACAGGTATCAAAAAGGTGAGTCACACCGGCCGGCGTTTCAAATGCGGTTTTAAATATTCTAGACTAGTCCCAACAGGTAATAATATAGGCTGGACTTCAACTGCATTATCCAGAACATTTAACATCTCCCAATGTGTTTAAATTCATTAAATTCAAAAAAAAATTCAATGAAGAATATTAGGGAACAATTTTGAGTCTTTATACCCTATCCCATAGGGGTATTTAGGTACTACTGAGAGCATATGAATAGACTCAAAATCGATAGCTGAGTCCATTAAGCAATGTCTGCACTTCTGCTCGTCAGTACATCACCACGTACTCTTTGTTGCTCCCAGCAGAAATAGTATAAAAATCTTCCAAATCCCCATACAGCCAAACCCCATTTCAGAAAGACGTTGTTTTTGGCTAAACCGTTGATATAAATTATTTTGAAAAATTAAAAAAACAGTTGATCAAAATACTTCGAAAATATTGATACGATCATTATGTCTAAAGACAATTTTAACCCACGCACTAGTTTTTGGGGCGGTCTCTTACAAAAATGAGTTTAATAACATATGCCATACCTCAAGACATATGTCACCAAACATACAATTTTTTTTGCATAAGGTTAAATTTTCAACATCCAGAAGTAATTACTTCTATTAAGTTCTTTTAGTACTTGTGCGTGGAACTTGAGTCGGTTTTTTATTCTAGGTTAATCCACAGGATTTAAGGAAGATGTGATGGTATAGCCTTCGTAAGGCTTCTTTCGTTTTCGGAATGTGCGTACATGTGACATTTGTGAAGAAGGCTTGGCAGAGCTTCCTCTAAAGTAATATAAAAGCATGACCAGTGCAGAGCTTATGCTGGAAGGCCTATAGCAGATTTGAATTCGTAGTTTTTTTTTATGCGATGAAGACCTTTGTTCACAAACACCTTTTTAATGGATGGCATGATGGACTCTCGTGCAAGGAACCCGAGTTCGAATCCCGTTGAGGACCTTACTTATTTGAATTAATTTAGTATATTATATTACATAAATAACACTTTACAAAATATTGCTTTAAACAGTACTAATATAAATAATTAAAAACAAACACAAAATATGGATAAATAAAGAACAAATTTTTTAAGGCTTCGGTAAGAAATCTTATACAAGTCATGTAGAGTGCGCCAAATGTTTTCCCATAATCTTATACAAGTCATGTAGAGTGCGCCAAATGTTTTCCCATAAGGCTTCATACAGTAAATATTGCTGGATGGGAAATAGTGTTGATAGTGTTTTATCGACACTATCGTTATCGTTGGGTATAAGTGTATATTGATACGTCGGGAAATGTTAAGCTAGAATAATGCATTTTTGTATATTAGCTCGTTGTTCATTAATTCGTTACAGGAATAAATATTTTTTGAAATCTGTTCACGGCCATGAAAACTTTACAAAAACCGTCTATTTTGGTCAAAACGAACGAAAGGGACATTTAGCGATTCAAGTGTCCTTTCACGAGACTCATCTACAGATTAAATAAATTATTTCACATCAACTGTCATCAGGCATAAAAAATTCATAAAATATGAGGACGTATCTTCGGTAACAATTCAATTAAACTTTTGCTAGATCGGGATAGATACATGTTATTTAATTTCCATTGAGATATAAGAATAAACAAAACCAAACACTGCGTTAATATGATATAAGACCAACAAAGATGGCACTTTTCTTGAACCGTAAATTGCTTTTCATCACAAAAGAAATTTTTTTTCTTATGCTCTTACCAACAAAGAAAACAAAATAATATTGCTTGACAAAAATGGATAATTGCGAGTCATTTGTTTACAAGTCACCATGATAAGGTATCCTCTCCACATTGTAAGTTGTAACTCAATAAAGTCACATCCTTGTGCTTGCTAGTACATATAAAAGTTTACCCAAAGCCACCAACACCCAGGAATATGGCTTTCCTCCAGCATAGTACCTACTGCTACACTCTAACGTATGATGAAAATTTTCATGAAAATTCTCTGCTGAGGATATTTATTATTTCGACAGACATGGAAATATTATTTGCGCACGTGGGTAATCTACGCACATCCTTGGAGAGGATAGTAGGTCGTAGATATACAACATACTCTACGTATAGTACCTTAAGATTAAGAAACCTAATCAAAATCGATTCCTTGGGGTTTTTCCTTTTGTTTTTCTCCTGCGTAACATGTAACCGAGCTTGGCAGAGGCATCTTCTTCATGAGGTAGCTGAAATATATACATATACACCTATACTGAAATAGAGAGAAGGTAAGTGGATCACGATTTCAGCGAATTATTTACGCACTCAAAGGGGAGCAATTTGTTTAAGTACACACATTGTAACAACAGTTAACGAGGAATTATATAGTGTAAGCACACGCATTTTGAGCGATTGGGTTAGGGGGTAAGGACATATTGTGGAAAATTAATTAACACCGCATAAGTGAGTGGCAAATCTTGGTGCGGAATTTTTAATAAGAAACTCATCTGACATAACACTAACATTTTAGTAGAAAGTCCTCTTAGGGAATATGGATAATTTAGGGAAATTTTAAAGATGAATTTGGGAACACTTGAAGTTTTACAGTCTCCGAATTGTTGTAAGTAATTTGGTGTGAAAATAAATTCTGTAGAGTTTTAGTTTTTTTTTCTTACAAAGGACTTATATTGAGAGCAATACCTTAAGGATATAACATACCCTGTAATGGATAGGTATAAATTAAAAGTTTAAACTTTACTGAGCTGCTATATCCAATACTTGATACCTTGTAGTAAAACTTCGCCTCTACTGTGAGCAGAGCGTTAATCTTGAGCGTATGTAGCAATATTTGGTAGTAAAAGGTCATTCACTAAGCGCTTCCTATCTTTAAAACCGTGTATCGATGGTCCTTTCATCGTCCAAAAGGGCTCCCGATAGCATTATGTATGGAGTACAACGTTCAAATGTCTGCCGCGGCTTCTCTGGGTGGCGCTCATCCGAAATATCATCAAGCTGAATTTGACGCATAGCATGGCTAATATTGGCATTGAGGGAAGCTGTGCTTTGTGGCTTTTTCGGATAAACCTGCGACCTTACGACTTCAGAAAACCCTACAAGCAAAAGTTTAACAAGGTCGAATCGCTAGATCTCGGTGGCCGGTTCACATTACCTCGGCGTGACACTTCCATCGAATCGCACGTGTACAATTTCCAATGTGGTGAGAGTTGTTTAAAACACATCTCGTTGAGGTCCACATCATTCAATTTACGCCAAAATAAGTTGGTAATCATCGACCCGTTGAAGCTGATAGTCTGACCGCCGTCGTCGTCGTTCTTAAACAAGAGTATGCACCGATAACGCCGCCACACCAATATCCTTGCCAAACACTGACTTTTTCGGTATGCCTTTGACACTTTTGGAGACGGTGACATTCCACCGTCCCAATTTCGACAATTGTTTGTTGACGTACCCATTCAACCAGAAGTTGGCCTCATCACTGAAGATGATTCCTCGATGAAAAGGAGGTTCAGTTTCCAACTGGTCCAGAGCCCATTTAGCTAACACACGTTGTTGGGTATGATCGTTTAGTTTCAACTTCTGGGTTAGTTGAGTTTTTTACATGCGCAGGCTCATATTGTCAAGACGTCAAATTACCCAAGTTGTGGTCCGTGAATGGTCTAGTTCTCATGAACTCCGCGAAATCAACTGCCTCGGATTCTCTTGTTCACTCTCACGGACATTGACGATGTCTTCGGTAGATCTTGGGTTTCGTCGAAGTTCGGGTGTTAGTTTATCATTTACTGAACCAGTGGACTTAGTATACTTTAAAACAAAAGCTGTACTCTGCAAATAGTCCTCTTGGTAGGACGATTATAGGAGCAGTAAAATTAGCTAAGTGCGCGGAATGTTGCTCGAACCGACATTTTGATAAACGTTCAAACGTTCAAACGTTCGCTGAATAAACGACAGCCAATATAGCTGATATAGCCGCTATCAACTGTCAAAGGTTAGAGAGGACTCTTCACAATAAAGAAAGACCTTTTGTTTCCAAGGCAATTTGCTTCCAATGCCGCTCTCCCCAGATATCGGACGTTTAATAGTTTTGCCAGCATGAAAAAAAAAAATTGTCACCGATAACCCCGATATAATAAAAGCATGTGTTCCCCCCTTGCTTACTTGATTAACGGGCTCCAGACACGTTGAGAGTATGTTCCGAGACAAGCCAGCCAGCCATTCATGCGCTTCGACTATTTCTGGAAATGGAAATAAGTCCCGCGGCTGCCAATTCCTTCTGCTTATGGGGCTTATTTCCTTTGCATCGAAATGTATCTAAACTCGCAAGCAGCCCAAATCAAAGAGTCCATGCAGGGAGGTTGCAGGGCGGCAGCATGCACTTATACTTCAACTTTGCATACATCCAAATAGAATGCCAATTTGAATGACAATAATGCTTTATGGTGAGGGGGTTATTTCCATTTCGAAAAGAAATAATCCCGTATGGTTCTATTTCCTGTTTGTTTTGGGAATTTTGCTTAATGGGTCTTAATTCCGCGGGGGTTATTGCACTGTACCGCAGGCGGTGGATTTTGAAAATTTGTACACACGTTCTGTAGGCAGGGACAAGGATACCATATACCATATTTCACAATCCTAGCCTAAGAATCGGTGACGTACAGACGGACGTACAAGTGGACGGACAGTCTTTTCGAGTGTCGCCTTTGACTAAAGTATCCGTGAACCTCCGAGACATGCCAAACGCTAATTTTTGGTAGTAAGCAATCTTTGTGGCTTCAATTGCATTGTTTGCTCTGATTCGCCGGTGTCGATGAAAACGAATATTATCTCTTCAGTTGGATCTGCGCTCCATCGTCTAAACGCTTTCTTTTTTGCTGCTACTCAGATACTTTCAACCCTACTAAACCTTCACTCCATAGCATAACTTTCTTTAAATAGATCATGGATAATCCGAAACATTTTCAGCCTTCAATTAAATGCACAGCTTTATGAAATGAATATGTGCACACATATTTAGACCAATATTGTTCAATTGATAAGTGAACAATAAAAAATGTTAATCACTTCTAATAAATTATTAATGATTTTGGCTCGAGTATGCATTTCAAGTAGATAACAACAAAATTGATTGAATATCTTGCTAATTGTAGGTCAATCTTGTTGGCATATTTTTATCTTACATTTTGATTACCAATTTATTGTCTATTATGATTATTTATTGATGGTTTTGTTTTTAGTAGCATGATTTTTTTTTGTCGAATTAATTCATAGCTTTTTTTGGTTAATTGGTTTTATCTTTTTAGATGTGATAAATTTACATACAAATTGGAGCAGTAGTCCAATAATTAGTATTCACCGAGGTCTTAGTGAAACAATTTATGTTAATTCTTGGATTAATATTTTCCACGAAATTGAATTGAATAAAAAATATCGGTATAAAAAGTAATCATAAACCTGAAACGATATCTTTATATTTATATTGAAATTAGACAGGCTTTAATCGGTCGGGTCCATTAAATTATTTTTAAAATATCGATAAAAACTCTGACCAAAAAATGTTCGTCTTTAAATAAGTCGAAAGGTCAAAATATCGACTGAGAAAATAATGATTTGATATCGATGATGCTTTTAAAATGTCAGAAATGTTAATTAATAATGTTAACATTCTTGAATTTTTTTTGTGAAGGTTTGCTAGAATGAAAAATCATCGAAAGACGGCAAGGAGGTGTTATCGCAAGGAAACCATCTCCAACAGGTATCTGCAAGTTCCGCAATTAATCAGAAATTATTTTTTTCTTATTTTATACCTTTACCTACCAATGGTGGTACATATATTAATTTTGATGAATAGTTAGTAACGCGAGAAAATAATTTAGGTAGATGTGTATACCTTAAAGTTGATGGATAACTAGATTTTGCCATGTCTATCTGTCCGTCTATCCGTCCTTCTGTACGTTTCCGATTGTTAGGCCTTCAACTTTAGGGTAATTACCTACTAACTTACTTATGAACATGGGCCTCAACCAACATGCCTCTCCAATTAGCCCGGTCCTTAGCTAACTGCCTCCAGTTGCGCACTCCAAGTTGGTTGAGGTCGGTTTCTACTTGAGCGCACCACTTAAGGTGAGGTCTTCCTCTACTGCGTCCGACGTCTGGCTGGGAATTGAATACTCTGCGAGCCGGAGTATTGGTGTCAATCCGTTCTACATGTCCCAGCCATCTTAAACGTTCAATGCGTAGTTTTTTGACCAGGGGCATGTCGCTGTACAGCTCATAAAGTTCTTGGTTGAATCTTCGTCTCCATAGCCCGTCAACGCAAACGGGACCGAAGATTTTTCGAAGAATTTTCCTCTCAAATCGACCAAGGATTTCTCCATCCGATTTTGAGACGTTCCATGCACCAGCGCCGTAGAGTAGAACTGGGATGATCAGGGTCTTATATAAGATCACCTTAGTAGTTCGAGTGAGGGCTTTACTACTGAATTGCCTTATTAGCCCAAAGAAACAGCGGTTGGCAAGAGTAATTCTTCGTTTAATTTCTGACGAGATGTTGTTGTCAGAGTTAATAGCGGAACCGATATAGATAAAGACCCGTACTACCTCAAAGTTATATCTGTCAACGTTGGCGTTCTATACAATTCGTCGATGTTGTGTGTCCTTTCGTGTTGACAGCATATACTTCGTCTTACCCTAATTTATTGCCAAACCCATTTTTGCCGCTTCCTTCCCTATACTTGCAAACGTGGCTATGACATTACGTTGCGTCATACCAATGATGACAATATCGTTGGAGTATGCTAGTAGTTGTACAGATTTTTGGAAAATTGTGCCTCTGGTGTTGGCTCGTGAGTTTTGCGCAATCCTCTCAAGAATTAAATTGAAGAAGTCACATTATAGCGCATCGCCTTTCCTAAATCCTTTTTTGGTATCGAATGTGTCGGTGAGGTCGTTTCCGACCCTGATGGAGCAGCGAGAATTCTCCATCGTCACAAACGGATGAGTTTGGGCGGTATACCGAAACTAGACATGGATCTGTATAGTTCGTCTCTATAAATGATGTCGTATGCGGCTTTGAAATCGATGAATAGGTGATGGGAATCGATTTGGACTTCTTGATTTTTTCCAGGATCTGCCGAAGTGTGAAGATTTGACCGGACTTTCCGTAAACTTTCCTGTCCTAAATCCACACTGATAAGGGCCGATCAGGTTGTTGGTAAACGGTTTCAGGCGTTCACATATTACCGCAGATAGGATTTTGCAGGCGATGTTGAGGAGACTTATGCCTCTGTAGTTGGCGCGTTTAGAGGGTCTCCTTTTTTGTGGATCGGGCAAACGGTGCTGAGGTTCCATTCTTCAGGCATACTTTCTTCCGACCAGATTCAGCTTACGAGTTGGTGGATGTTTCTAACCAAGTCATCTTCGCCAGCGTTATAAAGCTCAGCGGGAAGGCCGTCATTTCCGGCAGCCTTATTAAGCTTGAGTTTAGATATTGCTTTCCTCACTTCACTCAGGTCGGGTGGTTGGCAGTTTTCGCTGTCGTTGCCAATGTTGAATGGTTCGTTCTGTCTGAAAACGGAATGTTTTTCGTCATCGCCGTTGAACGGTCTACAGAAGTGGTTCTTCCATATCCTCAGCATCGACTATGTCTCAACTACGGTATTTCCTTGTTCATCTCGACAGGATTCTGTTCGAACCTTGTATCCTTTGCGGTCTCTTACGATTGCAGTCGACATTTAGTTTTTTACAATATTTCTGGATTTTTGTGGCGTCGCTGATATCCTCATTCTAACCTTGGCTGCAACAAGGTAGTGGTGCGAGTCGATGTTAGCTCCTCGGAATGTTCGGACATCCAAAATACTGGATGCGTGCCTTTTGTCTATCGCTATGTGATCAATTTGGTTGACCGTTCGTTGATCTGGAGACCGCCATGTCTCCTTATGGATATCGAGGTGAGGAAACCGTGTACTCGCTATAGTGGCATTTCGTTCCGTAGCGAAGTCAATTAGCCTAAGTCCGTTACCAGACGTGTTGCCGTGTAGGCTATGTTTTCCGAAAATACTTCTAAATATGTCTTCTCTTCCTATCTTTGCGTTAAAATCTCCCAGCACGATTTTAACATCGTACTTCGGTAGTTGCTCATAGGTTTTGTCAAGGACCTCATAGAAGGAATCCTTAGCTATATCATCTTTTTCCTCCGGTTGGTCGTGAGGGCATATATGGCTTATGTTGGCGAATTTGGTCTTGATGCGGATTGTTACAATGCGTTCGCCTATGTCCTGGAAACATAAGACTTCTTGCCTAAGTCTGGCACTTATAATAAATCCGCATCCAAATAGTCACTGTTTCTGATCACTATAACACGGTTAGTAGTAGATGTCACAGTTTTTCATCCTCTTTTTGCCCGGCCCATCCCATCGTATTTCCTGGATGTCAGTAATATCTGCTTTATAGCAGCATAAAGCTTCCGCTAGTTGTTTGATTGCACCTCTCCTGTTTATTGTTCTCACATTCCAGGTGCAGATACGAACGTCGTTGTCCTTTTTTCGTTTAGCCGTGTCGTCAACAATAAAATAAGTCCTTTCCGAGGCTATTGGTTGCTTCGTAACAAGATTTTTTTTCTATCTTTGGGTAGTTAACCCAAAGCACAACCCATAATCTGGAGGGCCAGTTCCAATTTATTAGATACCCCTAGGACACGTGGCCATCAGTATCCACCACGGGATTGAGCGCTGCCGTTGGCCTTTCGGTTCATCCGCCACCAGCTCTGTTCAAGGGGCCTGACTAACCCTTGAAATTCCTAGACAACCTGTTGTCCGAATATGTCGACGCAGCTGGTCTAGGTTCGCCTGGAACAGCAGGCTGGGTATTCATTCCGTGCCATTCTGACCTGACCGTTTATAGTGTTGCTGTTTTTCGTCGTGTTATCAACACTCGCGCTTATCGTTTAGCAAGTCAAATCCGGTTGGATGAGACCAGTACCCGATGGTTACCACTTGGACGTAAAAATAAGCACTTGTTATGTAGTCAGAGTTACAACACTGGGCATTACCAAGTTAAAGCCAATCAGAGTCTACCCTCGTTCTACAACACCCAACCATCGCATTGGATTGAACAGCCGTCCCATTTAAATGAATGATTCAAACACGAAATATAACCCGACTTGTTTGTATCGTACATACACTGCATTAGCACCATATATATAATTTATAATCAGCATCAAAATCAATTGAAGGTCTCAGTGGCGCAATGGTTAGTGCGATGAACTGCCGCGCAGAAGGTCTGTGTTCGATTCCCAGCCGTTGCAACACCTAAATGATTTTTCACTGGCCCTCCTCTCGTGATGATCTGACAAATCATCCGAGTAGTATCAATTGTCATGAAAAGCTTATCTCAACTTAGCCATTCGGATTCGGCATAAAACAGGAGGTCCCGCCATCGTGCTAAGAAGTACACTCGCCCACATGAATGTTTGTGAGAAAAAAGCTAGGCCCTTGGTACTAACGAGCCTGTTGCGCCATAAATTTTTTTTTTTTTTTTCAAAATCAATATTTTTATTCTCTTGTATGTCCCTTGGTCCTAGTTTGTATGTAGTCCTTTCAAGATTGACCAACTTTTTATACAAAGTTCATAAACTTGACTACAATATGTAAAATTCACTGCCTCCCCCATGTCGAGGCATTAATCTTTTAACCAAATGATTTAGTTTGAAACAAAAAGTCCAGTTTCTTCAAAAGATTCTGAAAACTTAATTAATATATTGCATGCCAACTTCCAATCAGGTGTAAATTCCTATCGCCTGGCAACACACACTTTTCAATTAGTTCCCACCTAAAATTACAAGCTAACTATTGTGTTCGTGCTTGAGGTTGAAAACGTCCCCTCGTTATCCCTAATCGAAAATGTTAAAAGTTATACTGTTGCTCCTTTTTAAGCAATGATGTAGGACACCCATTTCAAATTAAGGACATATTTCCCATTATTACCAAGTAAAAACTATAAAACCCATATGCGGTAGCCAGTACATACATAATATTATATGTGAGCTGATCACGTAAAACACGTTATATCCTCTCGTCCTTCCACAGATTTAACCGAAACTTTTGCACTTTCAACTCGAACTGAAATTTATTATTGAAAAGCTATAAATTTGTGTGTGTTTGGGTGTGTGCTCCATTTTTTCTTGTAGTTTGCCCTGCAAAAGTTTTAATTACGATTCCTTAATAGGATGAAAGGGGTTGGATAGAATTGCTTCACCCAATTGCTGAAATGCACGTGCTGATTTTGGGTCGTTCTTGTTTGTTGCACCTTGTAAAGGGATTACAACGGATAACGAGTTAGATCCTGACTGCATACCAGCAGCAACGAAAATGGGCAACACTTTCGCCCCATTTCTCGATAATTAATTGCGGGCAATTAAAATAAATTTTCCTTTACAATGATCGCATTCACACACACATACACACCCACTAGTGAAACGGAGCCACCAGAAGTAGCAGTTTGCTTGCAATTGCAGTATAACCCAGCGATTGTTATTCCCCTCATCGCAGATTGTAATCTCATTTTGTCCTCCAGCTGCAGCTGCAGCAGCACAGCTCCTAGCCCACCAGCTACCGGGAAGCTCTTCTTCATGCACAACGCCCCGAAGGAATTATTTGGAGAAATGTTAAGGATGCCTCATAATGGTTACGTTTAATTGCTTAGTGGTATGGCCCACCCGAAATTGCAAAACCATACCCGAGCAAGGCGAATCCTTTTACGAGGAAGTGCGCGCGGATGCCGCTTGCTGTTACAATGAAGTTAATGGCTTATGATGGGAGGTCATTTATTTATTTTGATTGTTTGAGAAACGGAGAACTCCTAACGGTACTATGTTGCTATTATACCTAGCTACTTGTGCGAATAGTTCTGGAACATAAATTTTTGGCTTTTCGATTGGAAATTTATAGTTGTGGCTAAACGCGGCATTGACGTCGCGAATGAGGAATGGTGAAATTAATTCGAGTCCGCTGAAGCTATTGGGGAGGCTTAACTTATTTTTTTAAACAGCGTCATATATAGTGTTATCAATTAGAAAATAAACAAGATCTCAATTCATTGAATATATTGACAAAATAAACAAGATCTCAATTCATTGAATATATTGGCCTCAATTCATGACGGTTTTTAGTCCAATAAGGACAGTGAGAAGTTCTGTCTCTGTGTTGTCTTATTTTGGTACAACCTACGCCTTAAATCATCAGCTCGA
Organism: Rhingia rostrata; assembly: GCA_949824845.1. Classification (NCBI taxonomy): domain Eukaryota; kingdom Metazoa; phylum Arthropoda; class Insecta; order Diptera; family Syrphidae; genus Rhingia; species Rhingia rostrata. Next base: position 141,265,088 of record OX463756.1, on the reverse strand, counting down.
ACGCAATGGCGACTGAGATTCTTCAGTGAAGCTAGTGCTGATGTTGAGTGACTTCTTAATATTGTAATTGAGGGTGCCAAGCTCATAATTTGTCTTTTTCATACCGAATCATATCGGCCAATGATGTCAATGTCAAGACGTTAAGAATTGTGCAAGAATTAAGAAGAAAGGTATCGTCAAAAATGAATTAGGCGGTGCACTAGAAATCGACGAATCGTTCAACAAATCGTAGTAGACAGCTACTTTATTTAGCTAGTCTTCGCCATTAATTCTGACAAAGAAATCTTTTATGATATAAAAATTGCTAAAGACCATGATTATCCCAGATATATTTTATGACACTATGGTATGGAGCGTCTTATAAGTAATCCAGAAATCATTAGTCTTCGATCTTCGTTCTAGATTGCGTTGCTAGTCTGTGGAAGGGAAGATTACATTTTTGAAAAAAAAACTTGTACCCATTATGACCATAAGACTCTCTTCCAGGTATTTTTATGATTTGTATTATTAAGATCCTCGTGTTGTCAGTAACCAGTCAGTAACTTACCCAGAGAATACCAACACCACGTTCGTCTCCTGATCTGTCGGTGTATTTTTCATATACTGACAACTTTGGACGAGAAAACGAATTCAGCATCGCTTTCTGCTGCTGAAGTTTTTCAGACCACACGCGGTAGGTCCCTTGCTGATTCTTCTTACCGACCCTCTGTACGCTTTCGTTAACATCTTTCTTCAGGACAAGCGCATTACAATCCAAGCATAACAAAAGAAACGATACAGCGCCAAACAAGTCAGGAAACTAACTAATTCAAGTACGTAGAGTATAAAACATATATTCGGCCCTATTGAGGTATCCGTCGGAGCGGAAAATTCACATATTTTGTACGATTCGGAGGATTATAGCTCCGGGGTGTTCTTCCGAAAAGCTGTTCGGAATATTTCTCTGATATTTTGTAACGCACCCCGGCGAGATGCGTTGAAGTGCGTTCTGGTGAATTTTTCGTGCAATTTTTGATAGCTAAGTGCAATTTTTTTTCCAATTTCCTCCGACACAAATTCTTTGCGGAATTTATTCAGGAATTGTAGAGAAGTGATTTTTCTCCGATTACATATAAATCGAATGGAATTTAAACCTCCGACGAAGTAGGCATTGCGGAAGGCATTGTCCCCGCCGACGGATACCTCGCTAGGGCAGATTAAAACTTATCCCTTCAATCCTTAGCACGGTCTTCCTTTTCGTCTCGAACCTTAAAGCGGTGATTCGAATAATATTGCAGTCATTGTAACACAATTTCTTTCATCTAGAATTGTCCGCTCCGACGGATACCTCGCTAAGACAGATTATAACTTATCCCTTCAATCCACAGCACGGTCTTTCTTTTCGTCTCGAACCTTAAAGCGGTGATTAGAATAATATTGCAGTCATTGTAACATATTTTCGTTCATCTAGAATTGGTTGTTTCTTTAGGGCTTTTACATGGCTGTTCACAACTTGAAGATTGCTGCACAAATGTCTCCTGTATTGGGAAGGAGGGTTATTTCTTCGTTGGATGTGCCGAGTGCCTTTTTATCTGCCAATTCGACGATGATATCTCTCAGTTGTTCTTCGTGAGGTTACTATTTCCGTAACATTCATAGCTTCTATCTTTGGGCAGTTGTGTTCTGAATTTGACCTCGACGTTCCTACGACTAGGCAGAGTAGACGTTTGTCCCTAGGAATGTATACACATTTTTTATGTTAGACCCATGCTTCGCATTTGTGATCTCAATTCCGATTTGTTTGGCAGTATGACAATCTTGAGATCGCCAGGCAGCAAAGTCAGCTCGTCGAAAGGCATTATATGTTGTCGTTTCGTGAAGGTGAAGGCTAGGCTCTTCAACATCAAATGCAAAATGTTTTTCTTCCCGATTTTTGCATTGAAATCCTGCCAAAGTGGTACTGAAACACCATTATGATCGGCTCATTAGTCACAAGAACATGATGCTGATTCCATCCAGATAATCATTAATTGTCTCAAAGTCTATGGCTCTCAACGGATATGTTAAGAATTTTTCCATTTATTGCATTCCTGATTTTAGTCGTATTTTCAAGGCGCAATATCTACATGGTAAGCAAATTTACAAGTTCTTGAGAAGCATCCGTGGTGTACAGCTCTAGTAAATCCCATGATTATACACGTTGAATTACATCTGTGGTCGCTCCGTCAGTATCTACTACGGGTTTGACCGCTTCTTCTTATTCGCCACCATTTCTGTCAAAGGAACCTGACTCACCCTTGAGATTCCTAGTTTACCTGTTGTCTGAACATATCTATATAAAAAAAAAGTATTTCATATCCATCCATCAGTTAATTAAAACCTCACCAAACTGTCACCAACATCATTAATTCAAACCCCTCTCATCTCTATGTCTTCGGATCACACTCTTACCAACGCAAAGTACAACAACAAAACAGGAAAACATCAATCGATCTGTCACTCGTTTATCAATTTCATCGTGGTACGAATTCAATCATTTTCCCATTACACAATCCTGATTGTTGTGATTTGTCCCACTCTATATATCCGCGTTTGCAGTCCCACGAGCGCCTCCAAATAACAACATCTAACGTATGTCTTCCTGTCTGCCTGTCTCTTTGTAAAATTTATTGCCAGTGATTTTTCCAATTTTCATCGTCAAAATAAGAGCCATAATTGCGTTCGGGATTACAAGGAAAAAAGTATTTTTTTTTCTTTCATCGCTTCGTCCTGTGTTTTTTGTTCTTTAGTGCTCGATCTTTTATCCTGACATCAGCACCTTCCTTTACCTTTGTGGCACACATTCCTCATTCACCCCAAAAAAAAAATCGCATAACGCACCGCACTTTGAAAAATAAATAATTGCATGCAAGGATTTGGGCTAAGGTAGACATTTTTATTTTTATTTTGTCAAAAACACTCCCACGAATACAGATTACCAAAATCAAGTACACCCCGCAATCATGAAGGTATTCCAGAGAAAGGCAACCCTCACCTGTATAATTCGCTTAGGGTGAGGTTGTATGAGTAAATGAAATGTTCATCAGTCAATGGGGTTTCCATCATCACCTACCCCACTCCCATGTCGTCCCTTCCATCAGCCAGCGCGTGTATTCGTATATCTTTTGAGACGAAAGCGCTGTTCCTTTGAAGGATGCGTGCAACGCGTAAAAACAGAATCGGACTCCTAACTCCCATCCGTGTTGAGAAATTTTATTATTTATTTGCCATCGCGTAAATCACATGCGGAGAGGAAATTTGTTTTGCTATTTGCATTCTGCACGAAGTGGGACAGGACGTAGCAGTGACATGCGGGTATGATGCGTGATACGTGATAACCATAAAACGCTCTGACTAGGACTAAGTTTCACAAATTCATCATGTAAAATGTGTTAAACGCATGGCGTAGTAGCTATGAAACAGGAGTGCCGCTCTGAGATTGTTTTTGAGTTGATGATGAAGTGGGCTATTAAGATACTCGGCAGCCCCCCCCGTAAAGCCTGGTGTGTAGGAATTTTTTTTCGTAGGTTGAGGAATTGTTGTTTATGCAGAGGTTAGCTTTAGAGGTTAGTAAGGGAATGAGTCAAATTGTTTAGAGTCCATTAATGATTTATGCTTGCAGGATACGACGGTTTTGAGCTTTTTAATAAATATAATTCAGTCGGTTAGAGAAGTAGTAGTTTTGCGGTAAATTGCTGAGCATCAATTGTTGGCCCTTCAGTTACAAGGACCTGAGAAAGTATTCACATCAATTGTGATAAAATTGTCAATCCAACTCAGCAGTAAAGATTCGGCATAAAATTGTTGCCACCGCCATCATACAATGGCGTGCAATGGTATGAAATACACGAAAGCATATTTTGTTTTGAGTGAAAAACGAGGTCCTAGATATAACTATGTTTGTTTTAGACTTTTTTTATCTTTGTTTGTCAATATGAATTCGGGCTACACTGTTACAAGTTGGGCTACAAATATCACTTCAGCTCCTTCCGGTTAATTGCACTTGGATGCATTTCAACAAAATTACCAGAAAGGATAAAATACAAAGTTAAATGTTCTCTTCAAAAGATTCAACTATCAGATCTATAATAGTAGATGCATTTTGACCAACTTACAGATATTGATCGAACACACAGCCTAAAATTGAAATTCTAGAATTATAAATGGTAGCCCAACATGTTTTTTATAATAAAATCTAGAAAAGCCGGGAATTTTAACTGAGTCTACATTGCCTTTCTAAAGTGCTCAGGAATTTCAATGCCAAAATCGAAATGTAAAACAGCTTTAGTGGTTAAGTTGAAAAGTTCAGCTTCTTTGAAACAATAATAGATAATCGATTCAAGGTTAGGGTGGATGTCAGCGAGTTCATCAGCACACTTAGGTTAGTTTTAGGTCCATTGTGATTCAACCTTTGCGCCAATATTAATTCTATCTCGTAGCATACTGATCCTTAGGTAAAGAATCCACAAACATACTTCCAGCATCCTGAATGTATATTTATTCAAGCAGCTTTGACTTTTTAGTAGCCACTTCCAAAGCTTGACTATTCCACAAAAGAAGACTACAAATGGAACAGAAAAATCGGACTTCAGCCAGGACGCCTTTGAGAGCTTAGATACGGAGAAGCTATGAAGAGTAGCTGCGTTAGACTCTCTACTGAGTTGTAATATATATAAGACGCTTCCAAATAGATGTCCGTAGTGTGATGATGTTTTCAAATGAAGAGGATGATGATAGAAGATGCACACGCCAAGTCGCTCAAACATAAAATGTTACCAGCGCTGGTCATAAAAAAAGAAGTTTCCTTCATTTCATGGATCGGTGCAAAAAATATATGTCAAGCATAAACAGACCATACAGGTGCCCAAACCTAGCTTCTCCATTCATTTATGTGTGCGAAGTGATAGTTTTGCTGCAAAGAATGGACCTCCTGTCTAACGTCAACTCCGAACGGCAGATTTTAGTAGATTCTCGTGACAGTTTTATAGCCCTGGAAATTTTTTCAGATTTTCGCAAGAGGTGAGGTATTGAAGAAATCTTAGGTGGTGTTACTTTAAGGACTTGAACCAGGGACCCCGCGCTTAGGAATTCAACGCACATAGCACTGCACACAAACATGGTTAGGTACACGTTCACAACCAAGAAAAAAAAAAGCCTCCCAGCATCTGTGAAATTTACAATAATGCATGCAAATGGGCAACTAGCTTCAAAGTTGGAGCGCAATCCCAAAAAAATAACGATGAAAACCTAGGAACCTAGGAACCTTCAAGAAACCTTTCTAGAAGCTCGTATAAGTTGGTATAATGTCAAATGTAAAAGAGATCCTAGTCCAGGTATCAAGATGTTGATGATGCTAGTAATAATGGCTCCACAAAAGCATGCCTGACTTGAATATAATTTTCATGTGTCTCATCTCATAGAAAGTTGACCCTGTGTCTTGCTACAAATATCGAAGCATTTCTCTGTTTAAAGTTTCGTATAATAAGAGTTCATCTAACTTGCTACTCTCTGCAACAACTCTCTCTGCAACACACTTAGAATCAAAACATGTCCTCTCATCATTGACATCAAGGCCTCATGCGATAGCAGCAACTACTTGCCTCCTTAAACATCAAAATAGAGATTCCGGCAAATTTGTACTAACAGTTGCTTCTAATTACAAAGTCGTGCAGAGTAAATAGATAACACATAGAAGTCATAGGGCGTTGGACTAGTCTGAAGATGGGAGGTGGTATCCTCAATCAAATACCGAATTCGAGATACCGGCAAATTTGTTTCAACACTTGCTCCTAATATATGAGAACGCGCGAAGGAAACCTTTGGTTTCCAGGCAGCTAACCTTTAACTTTTTCATGCGTTTCAACTTGACCAGCAAATCAAGAAGATGCGTTCTCATGCAATTTTTACAAAGTCGTGCAGAGCAATTAGATAGAAGTCGGTTTTAGGCCAGGAAACTATACAAATAATCAAATAATTACACTTCGGCAGATTCTGAAAAAAAGGAGTCCAAATCGATTTCAAATCCGCATACGACAGTCTTTCTAGAGAGGAACTGTACAGAGACATGTCTTATTTTGGTATACTGCCAAAACTCGTCGGTGCATGATGACTATGGAGAATTCTGGCTGCTTTATGAGGGTCGAGAACGACCTCACCGACAAATTCGATACCGAAAAAGGATTGAAGCAAGGCGATGCACTGCCATATGACTTCTTTAAACTCTTGAGAGGATTGTGGAAAACTATCGAGTAAACATCATAGACATATGCCGACGATATTGAAATAATTGGTAGGACTCAAAGTGATGTCGTAGCCACTTTTGCTAGTATAGAGAAGGAAGCCGAAAAATGTGTTAAGCTGTAAATAAGTGTAAGACAAAGTATATGGTGTCAACAGAAAAGGACACACAACATTGACGAATTGGCCAGAACGTCACCATTGGCAGATATAAGTTTAAGATAGTGTGAAGCTTTGTCTACATCGGCTCAGCTATTAATTCTGACAACAGCATCTCGTCAGAAATAGAACGAAGAATTGATCTTGACTACCGCTGTTTCTTCGGGCTTAGAAGGTAAGAGTATCCTATACAAGACTCTGATCATCGCAGTTGTGCTAACTGCGGTAAAGCATGGACCATATCAAAAGTGGATGAAAAAATCCTTGGTCGTTTTGAGATCTTCGGTCCCGTTTGCGTTGATGGACATTTTTTACTTCCTAATCTCCAAGTTCTGTCTGTTGGTAAACTCCCTGTGTTTTGTGTCAGCAATATGTACTATAAGGATAGTTCGGTCCATTAACCGCGAGATGACCTCATTTATTTGGGCTTAACTTAGGTAAATTTCATATTTTGTCAAATTTCTGTTTACCGCTGAACTTATTTATATCCAAAGTAATTCTCTTTATACGAATCTAGCAAGTCGCAGTGAGATCGTCCTCCGATAGTCCAAATCAACACACCTGGTCGAATTACGACAGCTGAGTTTGCTCGTTCGGGATCCTGAATACGGCAGCGAGTCCGAAATAATCAGTATCGTACTCGAATACTCGTACACAGTTCCACGGACCTTCGCAGATGTAGGTATTCCCAGCTTCTGACATAGTTGTTTACCAATCCCATGCTGTACACATCCTTTCCCCTTAACACTTTTAAGCATGATTTGTCTAATTTGTACGGAAAATTGCGATTCATTACTAGGACTTGATAGCATCAGCAATTCAGAGATTTGAAGGTCTATTCGCTCGCACATTTTTATGACTCAAAACAAGTCGTATAAACCACGTCTTATTTTAACCTTACCGGAGCTATAAAGGTGTACACGGTACTTAATTCATGCCTTTGAATACCTGTGATTACATTCGAAACCACAACGACTTCGCACAACATTGCTTTTCGGTGTCGCCCTAAATATTTTTTTTTCTTTAACCGCAATCTTATGGCTCACTTCGTTTTATTATCCCTTGTTCTCAATTTTTTTGTGTTGTCATTTTGTTTGATCCTTATTGTGGGCAAATAGATCTTACTATTCAGGAACTCCAGAAAAGTGCTTCAGCAATAAGCCATTCCAAGTAATTCCATTTTATTGCATACTTTAAGAAGTAAATCCACGGTCCTAGATATCTCAACTTAAATGGAAAATGGCAAAATAACACAATGCCATAAAAGCCGAAATCCTGACGAGAGTTTATCCCAAAAAAAAATTATATATTATGTAGAACCACATGTACGGTTTGTGTCCTACGACATCATAGTTCACTTCCTTTTTCAGCTATCCCATAACTGGTCCTTTATGGCCGAAGAACTTTGCTCCATCAATTTTATATGACGTCCATCCACCTGATATAGTCACATATACACCCACTCACATAGAGCGGATACTTATTTATGGCAATGCAGTGCGCCAGGACGAACACAAGAAGAAATTAAATAACTTTCTTGTGTTGAATCCTCAGCTCTTGCTCTAACGATACGGTGAATATTAGGTTCAGAAAAGGACATTCAAAGGACATTCAACATACATAATAGGATAAACGAGGAAAAGGACAAGCAAGGGGGTGGTGTACACATAAAAAAAAAAAAACAGAAGTCATCCTCCTGCAACTTTGATTAAATGACAAAAACTTTTTCGTTCTCCATTGACGCAGGAAGCTCACAAAAGTCGGCAAGTTCGAGGTCGAAACGTCAACAATGTCAGTTTTTGGGATTCAAGTTTCTTATGACAGCAAAAGTTGGAGGCTGGGCAGTGTGTGCTCTGACAATGTCGACACAATGCACATCCGGGGTCCTGTGTTAGTAATAAAATCCAAATTAAGACGAATTTTCCTCTCCTATGGGTTTCTTCAGTTTTGGATGGGGCCAGCTTTTAACCTCTATATCAAGGATGTGTACATCATGTGGTCGGGGCGATTGCCTTCACCTACATCCAAGAAGAAAAGGACCATAGCATGGTGTATTTATCTTAACTAAAAAGAAAAGGATGTGTGCGGTTGGTGAATGGTGCGAGAGGGCAGCTAAAGCACCACATTAAGGATCGTTAAAAAGTTTATAAATCATTAAAGCTTATTCGAGCGGATGTGCGAGGATGAGCACAAGTGATAGGTTTCCGGTGAGCGAGAGAAGAGTCAGTCGATTCCATTCGAAGAGGGTTAAGGATAATAAGCATAAATCAAAGTAAGCGCTATGTGAGTGGAATGCTTATGGTCAGTTTTGTGTGCGACGATACCGATGTTTCGTTATTGGGGTCTAGCTGCTGTCCGTTTAATGATGGACTTCCCCCTTGAAGCAGATTTGATGTGTGGTTAATCGAGTGATATAGGAAGTGGCTTACATTGGTATAGTAGTGCCGGAAATGGCTGAACTTTTACTTTAGTCAAGTGATGTATATTGACAGGTTTGAATGGTCGTTCACTACCATCAGTGGCTTATGCAGAGTATTGTTGGAATGGGCAAACAAAATTGTTATGCGGTTATGCTTATACTCAAGGTAGCTTCACAGATCCACTCTGTTTCATCTCTACTGATCCGGTCTTTGGAGTTTTTTAGTCTGTCTACATGCGACAATAAGAAATACCCTGACTGAGGTATACAAAATTCGCTGTTAGAATGAACTTATGCTCGAAAATCTGGTGTTGGGATATGGCTACCTCGTGATATGACGTTAACTGAAGCCCGAGAGGTCCAAGGCATTAATGACATTTCCATAGATTCAAAAAACTTAAATAAGACCATTTAGCAACAATACTCAGAATAACCCTCTATAGCTTAAATGCGAAAAATTCAAATGTGTGGGCTTATACCAGGCTTCCGCATTCACTGCAATAAGGCTTTTAGCAGACCTCTTTGTTGGTGTTGTCCACGAGCTTTATTCAAAGGATTCAAATCTTTACTTCCTGTATAAATTTCGCTTTCTGCCCAGTCATGTTGAATGATCTATCATCACCAAACATAGTCCAAACATATTGGGAGGTTAAATTCGACTGGGACCATTTCTTTTATCTAGCCAAGATCGTAATGCAGATATACATTATGCTAAAACGAGGGCAAAAGTTTGAGAAAGTTGGAAGTTGAAGGACTGCAATCACAAGAAACGGCCCAGACCTTCACAGAACGCGAATCTCTTAATATTTCGATCCAGCATATAATTTCGTTTACGACTGGTTAAACTTTCAACATTCCATAAGGTCGGTCGCAACTGATGTGCTGGAAACCTTGGGTTCGATGACGAATGCTCTCTTCCATTAATGAGGACTACAACGCAAAGCTGCCAAAGAAGAAGAAGAAAACCGGCTGTTCAGAAAATAGGGAGATAACAAGATTCCATATCCCTCGCTATCACGAAGAACGTATCATTCACATTTATGATGATAGAGTATCATTTTCAAGGCCGGCTGAAACGACGCCCTTCCCACTGACCATTATAAAGCCGGCGGAGATGACTTGGCAGGTAACATTCACCAACTCATGAACCAAACTTGGTCCGATGACCAAAAAATGAGACCCTCTCAAATACGTCAACTAAAGAGGCATAAGACTACTAAACATCGCCTACAAGAACATATCAGCCGCAATACGCCTGGAACCGTTTACCAACCATATGATCCACACCTACATTGGTGGTTTTAGGCCTGGAAAGTCCACAAGTGACGAAATCTTCAAACTTCGTCATATCGCCTATAAAATCATATCAGCCGTAACTTGTGAACGCCTGAAACCGTTTAGCAACTATCTGATCGGCCCTCACCAGTTAGGCTTAAGACCTGGAAAGTCCACAAGTTATGAAATCTTCAAACTTCGGACGTCGGACTAAACGAAGAATCATTTTTTCCAACCGTTGTTTCTTCGGGCTAAGAAAGCTGATTAGTAGCAAAGCCCTCACTCAAACTACTAACTAGATCCTATACAAGACCCTGATCATCCCAGTTTACGGCGCTGAAGCATGGACCGTATCCAAAGTGGATGAAGAAATCCTTGTTCGATTTGAGAGAAAAATTGTTCGAAAAACCTTCGCTTCCGATTGCTTGACGGGATATGGAAACAAAGATTCAACCAACTACTATACGAGCTGTACAGCGACATGCAACTAGTCACATGTCGAACATTTAAAATGGACACCAATACTCCGGCTCGCAAATACTTTGATTCCCAGCCAGACTAGCCTGAGCAGTCTTCTTAGCTAACCAAAGTTATTCTCAATTGATCGTTTCACGTAGAACTGATTTCCACCATCTCCTTGCCCTTTGGTGATGTCTAGATCTTGATTACAAAGGTGTTCTGTTGACATCTTTTCCCAAATTCTTATCGTGCCATATATAAAGGGTTTTTCAATAAGACCGCTACAAAAGTTTTTTTTTAAATAAAAAAAAAACGGTTTTAGATATAAATGAAATTGTTTATGCCTGTGAAAGAACATTCAATGCCATTTTGTATGGAACTCGATTTCTTTTGCATGGCCACCACGGGCCAATTTTCGACGGTTTTCAAGCACAAATCGGCCGATACTGCTGCAATTTCACGTTCGATATTCGTACGAAGTTCATCAATCGTCGCTGGCTTGTTGGCATAGACCACAGACTTGACGTAGGCCCACAGGAAATAGTCGAACTGCGTCAACGCACGACCGAGGCGGCCAAGCGACCGGACCATTTCGTGAGATAACACGTTCTCAAAACTTGGTTTCCAATAAATTGATTGTGGCATTCGCTGTGTGGCTTGTGGCGCCGTCCTGTTGGAACCACATGTCCTCCAAGTCCATATCATCCAATGGGGGCCAAAAATGTTCGGTTATCATTGAACGGTAGCGATTCCCATTCACAGTATCGTGCCGGTCTCGATCATCACGGAAGAAGTACGGCCCAATGACTCCGCCGGCCCATAAACCACACCAAACCGTAATTTTTTCGGGATGCAATGATGATTCATGGAGTACGTGAGGATTGCTGCCTGACCAATACCGCATATTTTGTTTATTGACGAAGCCATTCAGCCAGGAATGAGCCTCATCGCTGAAGATGATTTTTCGATGAAAATCCGAATCATTTTCAAGTTGTTGCTCAGCCCAATTCACGAACATACGACGGTTCTAGTGGTCAAGCGGCTTCAGTTCTTGCGTCAATTTAATGTTGTAAGGGTGTAGGCCAAGATCTTTTCGCAAAATTTGCCAAAACGACGTCACAGAGATGCCCTTGACGCTTGAGAACGACGTGTGAGAGACACATTTGGGCTTTCTTCAACTAAAGCCTCAGCGGCAGCAATATTCTCGACACACGGGAACATTTTGTATTGTGCCTTTGGATTCAAATTTTTCCACTAGACGCTCAATTCTTGATCTGCTAGGACGATTATGACGACCATAAATTGGACGTAGCGCTCTTAACGTTGAGGCCACTGACTCTGAATTTCGGTTGTAAATTTTAATAATTTCGACTCGTTGTTGGGTCGTTTATCTCCCCATCATGAAATGGCAAACCTTACTGAAGAGAAATGTCAAAAGAGCGGCAAGAAATATGGCGCCGTTTGCTGTCCCTGTCGCTCAACTTTTGTAGCGTCGTTGTTGGAAAACCCGATACATAATATTTATGTTACTAATTGCTCTACGTAAACATTTACATTTAGGTGCAAATCAAATTTAAAAAAATACAAATACGAAATAAGGTGGCAGCAACAAAATGATACCAAAGCCGTATCTACTCCATTGACAAAAAGTATCTTTTAATTCATACCGCTCTGAGAGCAAAAAATGCCTCACTTTACTGGCGTGAATCTGTGTTAAATGAATATTTATTCCGAAATGAGTCAAAGCCCGTGTGGACAATGAGATACAAAAAGGGGTCATTGGCAAATGCCTAAACTCGTAAATTTTGAACAAACAAAACAGTGCGCTACTTATTGCATGAATAATAATTAATTCAATTTGTTTCGCTATTTTATTGTATTACTTTAAACAATTGAATTGGATTCAAACCACGTGGAGAGTGATTTAAAAAAGTATAAAACCAACAGATAAATTTAATTTAAATTATTTTTTTTTTCGGTTTTTATTGTGCGATTTATTTATTTTGTTTTTTTATATTTTTTTCGTGTTTGTTTGTCTGAATGTTAATCACTGAAAAACTCGTTTATTACTGTTATTTTTTTCACCTTGTTAATATTTGCATTTGACAACTCTTATTTGCATTTAATTTTTTTTTTTTTGTAATTAAATTACCACGAAAATGTGTACCCAAATCATATCTATCCGAAACAGATTTGTACGATTTACTCTTGGTGCACATGTTTTGTAACATGAAATAGTGCGGTTGATTAAAGTAAAATTTAATTTTTTTTTATTTATTTACTTCGTCAGGGATTTATCTTTTTTTTTGTTGTTGTTTTGTTTTAATAAAATAAATTCATTATATCTTTATTGTATTAAGCGGGTATTTAACCAGTTGAATAAACACTATGAATACGTAATGAAATAGTTAAGGGGATAAAAAGAGGGTGTGTAGATTATGTTAGATTGGTTGGGTTGTAATGGATTATATTTCCAAATATGGGCTCTACACTGTATTTCGTTCTCAAAACACCATTTTCCCAATTGCACTACCTTCGAACATGTTAATTCGAAAATGGAATTTGTTTGCCTGGCAAGTGTTTGTGGTTCAAGGCGCCAAATAGTCAGACAAACAAAATGGCATACTGAGTAGGGAACATATCGCCTGTGGTCTGATCATTCAAGGCAAATGCACTGAACATATGGTTGACCAAGTAACGGGTGGGCCGAATACAATTTTCTTTTTAATGAAATTGCAATTGAATTAACAAAAGTAAATGTATTATGGCTTTATCGGTAAGAGCAAACAATTAAGGAACACAACGTGCATCGTTCAAGTGGCTGCCTTGGCTATCTTCGCTGTAGGACACTCCAATCGCTAGACCTTGTTGTTGGTTTCGGGCTTAAGATCACAAATTGTTGGGTTGATATTGCCCTTAACTGTTTGAATCGCTTCCGGATTGATGGCATAACATCGGTCCTTCACGGTTCTCTACAATAAAAGTCCAAAGGGGTCAAATCGCAGCTTCGAGGCGGCCAATTGACTTCGCCAAGATGGCTGATATCACGATTTGGGAACTCGGTGCGCAAATGATCTATTGTGGCATGGATTGTGTTGCGTAGCGCGCCATCCTGCATGAACCAGAGGTCGTCCAAAATGAATTTCTTCAATTTCAGCAAAAAAAATCGGGTAGCTTGGCTCTGTAACGTCAACTGTTGACCTAAATGTTGAGAACAACATTTCCGAAGAAACATGGTCCAATGATGGCACCACTCTACAATTAGCACCAAACTGTCATCCTCTGTGGATGCATCGGCTTCTGGACAATAACTTGCTGGTTTTCCGAGCCCTATATGAGTCAATTTCGTTTGTAAACGTAGCCGCCGATATGAAAATATGTTTCGTCGGAAACAATTTTATCGCCTAAAATTGTTGTCTAGTTCAAAATGCTCTATGGCACCAACAGCAAAGAGATAACGATGCCGATGTTCATGCGCCTTCAATTGCTCAGTCAATTGGAACTTGTAAATGAATATTCCGAGATCTTTGTGCAGAATTCCGCTCAGCCTAGTGCGTGATGTGTTGAGCTAATGAGATCGATGGCAATTTGATGTTTGTGAATTGAGTCTTACCAACGATTAAAAAGCTTTACAGATGACACACTGCTTACAAGAAAAAAGGGTTCTTTGGCGGGTCGTACTGGCACAGCCCGCCATTTGGTAAGACCAAACATTATAAAGCTAAAGATTATAAAGCCAAACAGATGACGCATTGAGAACAAAAAACAGAAACTTTTCCTCGCCAGCTTCATGGTACGGGCGGGCGGTGTGCACGTGCACACATGGGAAACGATATACAAACCTATGGCGGGCTGTGCCAGTACGACCCACCATATAACTATTTTTCTTTGGAGTTACACTCTCGGCTAAAGCAGCCATATTCTCGTCTGCACGCACCGTACGATGAAGGGGCCGATAAGTGTTGTTCACTAGAACACCAGTCCCATGAACTGTTTGCACAAATTTGGGTGCAGCAGGCGCGGTGGGTGATTAAATTCAGCCAAAACTTATTTTCAAATCACGCCATGCTTGTGCTACACAGCATTCACTTTTGAAATATGTTGACAATATTTCCCAAAGTTTTTCAAGCGTAAAGCGACGCATTTCGTTCCGCCGAGCGGGAAATAGCTGTCAGTGTCAAAATTACCTATGATTTCGATAAAACTCCGAACCGTTCTTTGTAAGCGTTTTCTTAAAACCTATTTGTGATAGTACAAGTTGGGCCAAAAGAAGTCATCCGATGTTGTTTGGCCTTCAGAATATCGGTTGTGGCTCGCGCAGTGTGTTCCGTTGCACCGTCCTGTTGGAACCACATGTCCTCCAGTCCTAATTCGTCCAATTGCGGGAAAAATTCGGTTAATATGGCCCTATAGCGCGCACCGTCCACTGTTGTCGTTTGACGAGCTGCGTTCTCGAAAACAAAAAACGGCCCGATGACTCCTCCAGCGTGAACAGCGCACCATGGAGTAACTTTTAGCGGGTGTAATTCCTCCTCGTGCATTACTCGTGGATTTTCGGTGCCCCATAAGCGATAGTTTTGATAGTTCAGGTATCCGCTGAGGTGGAAATGAGCCTAATCGCTTATTTCGCGTTCTTGGGGAGTGTATCGCTCCATGGCTTGTTTACTTGTATTCTACATCCGTCTAGTCCACAAATGTCAAAACAGATTTGACATTCTAGGCTATTTGCAAAAATAAGAGCATCTTCCAATAGGGTGATCTCACCTTGTACAATCAACACATTGTCACAGCAACAGCTAGCATTAATAGCACAATTCAAACCCGATCTTTATTTTATCAATAGTGCTTCGAATTTTGTGATCACGTTACTGGTTTGTCAGCATAGATCAGAGATTTGACATACCCCCATAAAAGGTAGTCCAAAGATATGGAAGACACACGAACGAGGTGGTCAATTCACAGGAAAATTTCTTGCGATGTTTGGCATATTGCGCCGACTTGTTGGAACCATTTCTACTCCAAATGATTTTCAATGACATGAGGAATAAAGTAACAATTTGTTTGTAGCGTCCTCCCTTTACGGTAATATTGGTACCGGTTTCAGATTTTAAGACAAATGGGCCGTTGGCGTCTTGACAGTGCATTTTCAGGATGTAATGGAGTCTCAAAAGTCTGATGAGGATTGTGGTCACACCAAACAGGACAATTCCGCTTATTTACCTACCTCAGTTCAGAAATAAGCCCCATCGCTGAACATGATCTGACGATAAAAATCTGGTTTAACTACCAGTTGATTCTCAGCCCATTTGCAGAACACAGGACATACGCCAAGGCGACATCAGCCCACTTTCTTTTTCGGGATATAATGGAGTCTCGAAGTTTCATGAGGATTATGCTCACTCCAAAAAGGGCAATTCTGCTTGTTTACATACCTCAAGACAGAAATGAGCCTCTTCGCTAAAGGTGATTGAACGATAAAAATCTGGTTCAACTTCCAGTTGATTCTCAGCTCATTCGACACAGAGCACAATTTATTTATTTATTTATGGTCCACTGGCTTGGATTTTTGCATCAACTGGACCTTATATGGATGTAGGCTAAGATCTTTCATTAAAATTTTCCAAGTAGTGCACGGGCAGAGACCGAGTTGTTGAGAACGTATAGTCGGATCGATAAATTTGGGTCCTCTGGCATACGCCCATTTACAGAGCCGATGGCTTCTGGTCATAAATCGATCCATAGTATTCCGTATTAGCTGGTCAGATGGACGATTATTCGCATCGTAAACTTGACGAAGTAAACGATTTGTAAACGTAAGTCTTTCCATTAGGATTTGCCAAAGTATACTGAAAAAAAAAGTATGCACACATCATTAGTATGACGGTTATACGTATATGTGTATCGGAAATTCTAAACCACTAAAAGCAACACCCCATATTTTATAATCCTTTCAAGGCAATGAATGAACCTAGTGCCGAGTGCCAGGGATCCGCCATGTATTTGCATGAAGAAAATCTGAGGTGCTAAAACGTACTTAAGTCAAAGGTGATATCCAATATCCATTAACATTACCCGGGGCTCTGTTTCATTATCCAATTAATTACGAATAATTATCCAATCAGATAAGGTTACATTAATCAATGTATTCGTTACATTTTTCCTTTTTTGTTCCTCATGACTGTTTTTTTCTTCTTAGCTCATCTTCTGCATTGAAATTCTATCGACGTTGAGTAATTAATGACATCATCATCATCATTTTCCCGAAATTCATCTATCGATGACTTTGCAAGTCAGGAAGCACACTCGACTAGGGACCACGCGGAGAATCATATCGGAATCTAAGCTGATCCATCCGTGTTTTTTTTTTTTTTGTATTTCCATTTCACCTTGCAATCCCCCACGTTCGAATGTGAATTCGAATTGGAATTTTAATGAATTGAGATTGTACAAGAAGGTCAGGTACATGAGAGTCCTTTTCTAATCGCTATCACCATTTGGCTGTCTGTGATATCAACAACCTGAACCTGGGTTGGGAGAGGAAAAAAAATGTTTAACATGGGTGAATATTTAATTTGAGCTGAATATACAATATGTATCGGATGGTTATAAGAAGGTCGAGGTAATTAATTAAAAAATAAATTTAATTAAAAAAATTCAGGAGATGTTTAAAAATGTAGAAAAAAACGTCGGAACATGTTGTGTATATTCCGCCTGTAAGAAGATTACTATTAAGTACATGACTCAGCAGAAATATATATTTGATTATTTCTATTTCGTGTTTTTTAAGGTACTGAAAACTAAATAAAATATCAAAAATGGTTTTAGAAAAAAACGTAAAACGTAGTAAAAACTAAAAACGAAAGAATAAATCAATTATCTGAAAATAACAAGTTTTGTTTCTTCATCTTAGCTGACGTTCATTCATTTACTTTGCCTAAGGACGATTTTCTTGCGAAGCTGCACATTGCGTAGCTAGTTTCATACTACCAGATTGTGCTCAGTCAACTCCAGTACTGGAGATTCCATGGGTTAAATCACTCTTCTACTTCGCGCATCGCGTATCCCTTCACATCTCGATTAACTCCATGCCACCAGCATCGATTGTCGAAGAACAATAGCAACGATGCCAACAAGCCATTAGATCAGCCGCAACTGATGTGCTAGGTTTCTCGCGCCCACCAGCAAGAAACCCCTGGTTTTGGCTCGCAGCCAAGAACGAGGCCTACAAGGCTAAACTGCAGGTGAAGACGAGAGCTAAAGCTGAGCTCTATAGGCAGAGATGAAGGGAAGAACACCGGCTTTTCAGAAAGAAGAAAGAGAGCAAGAAAAGCGCGCGAACGAGGAAATAGAGAGGTGCCACTCCAGGAACCAAAATGAAAAACGTCAATGCCAAGGATACAAGGCTCGAACAGAATCCTTTCCAGATGAACAAGGAAATATCATAGTTGAGACACAGTCGATGCTGAGGATATGTAAGAACCACTTCAGCAGACTGTTAAACGGCGATGACGAACAACATTCCGCTGTCAGGTAGAACGAACCATTCAATATTGGCAACGATAGCGAAAACTCCCAACCACCCGACCTTTGTGAAGTGAGGATAGCAATATCTAAACTCAAGCTTAATAAGGCTGCCGGAAATGATGGCCTTCCCGCTGAGCTTTATAAAGCTGGCGAAGATGACTTGGTTAGAAACATCCACCAACTCATAAGCCAAATCTGGTCGGAAGAAGTATGCCTGAAGAATGGAACCTCCTCATCGTTTGCCAGATCCACAAAAACTGAGACCATCTAAACTGTGCCAACTACAGAGGCATTTGTCTCCTCAACATCGCCTACAAGATCCTATCTGCCATTATATGTGAACGCCTGAAACCGATTACCAACAACCTGATAGGCACTTATCAGTGTGGTTGTAGGCCACGAAAGTCCATAACCGATCAAATGTTCACACTTCGGCAGATCCTTGAAAAAACACAAGAAGTCAAAATCGATACCCACCGCCTATTCATCGATTTCAAATACGCATACGACAACATTTATAGAGACCACCTATACAGATCCATGTCTAGTTTCGGTATACCGCCCAAGCTCGTCCGTTTGTGTAGGACGACGATGGAGAATTCTCGCTGCTCTATTAGGGTCGGAAACTACCTAACCGACACATTCGATACCAAAAAAGGATTTGGGCATGGCGATGCTCTGTCATGTGACTTCTTCAATCTGATTCTTGAGAAGATTGTGCAAAACTCTCGAGCCAACACCAGAGGCACAATTTTCCAAAAATCGGTACAACTACTAGCATACGCCGACGATATTGACATCATTGGTCGGACCCAACGTGGTGTCATAGCCACGTTTGCTAGTATAGAGAAGGAAGCGGCAAAAATGGGTTTAGTAGTAAATGAGGGCAAGACGAAGTATATGATGTCAACACGAAACGGCACACTACATCGACGAATTGGACAGAACGTCAATATTGACAGATAAAGCTTTGAGGTAGTATGGGACTTTTTCTATCTCTCTCGGCTCCGCTATTAACTCTGACAACAACATCTGTTCAGAAATGAAACGAAGAATATCTCTTGCCAACCGCTGTTTCTTAGAAGGAAATTTAGTAGTAAATCCCTCACTCGAACTACTAAGGAGATCCTATATAAGACCCTGATCATCCCAGTCCTGATCTACGGCGCTGAAGCATGGACGGTCTCAAAAGCGGATGAAGAAATCCTTGGTCGATTTGAGAGGAAAATTCTTTGAAAAATCTTCAGTCCCGTTTGCGTTGACGGGCTATGGAGTCAGCTAAGGACTGGGCTAATTGGAGAGGCATGTTGGTTGAGGTCCAGGTTCATTCCGGATGTCCCTTATACTACTTATACTGGAGATTTAAAAACGTAGATCGTATTACCTTCGGGATTTCTTCAAGGGACATCGCGATCAGTAGTCCGACGCACTTATCACTAGGTGCGACCAGAAAAAGGTCAGAGTCGTAATTTTACCATCTGAATTAATGTCCATGACATTGAGCTTCGAAATATAATATTCCAGCACACAGCATTCCATTCCCCAATAAGAAAACGTCTTCCAAGCCATAAAAAGGAAACGATTTTTCACACACGTTGTTAAAAATCCAATAGGAAGAGACAAACTAGACGCGTGTCATAAAATCACATGAGTTATGCCCAAACAGCAATTAAATATCCTCACATTGATAAGCCCTTAAATAAAAAACGAAACAAAAGGAATCCAATAAACATCCAGCACGCATCCCTCTGAATACAAATATAAACAAATAATTTCGATATTCCTTGACTTTTAATATCTTACCCAACTGTCATGGGTCAGGCAAATGCGCCTCTTCCTCAAAAATCCAATTCGAAACACGCACAGGAGTACCCATAAAAATATCCTCCTTTTCTAATGTCCTGTCAAAAATATTTGAAAGGACAGTCGACATCGATGTACACAAAAGTTAATTTCCATCGAATTTTATTTACGACCAAAGGGACACAAATATTTTTATCGTTATTGCGCTTTACGACGAGTCTGGATGTTGTTATGTGTGTTGTTGACCCATTCACTTCGATTTGACACTCGGTGTCAAACGGTCGTCGGACGTGTGTTGCGTCTAATTAACTGGGCCTCTGCACGCACCCATTTGACCATCACCCACGCCGGCCTCCAATCGACTCACTCGATTAAAAATGTGAGGGAAAATTAAAAAAAATATGTTTGACGTTTCGGTTAATGACTGGTGTCACAGAAAGTGATATCGTAATTGATGATGGTTGTCAAAAACAACGAATATATTTATATTCAAAGGGATATTCAAATATTTTTTTATAATTTAATTTCAATTGCAGTACTTTTTGGGGCGGGGTACCTGTAGAGGATAATATACCATCCGGTCATGGAGTGAGAAGCTATAAATATAAAATCGTGTTGACAATGCCAGGGACGTTTTGTCATTTACACTGCGTAACGATAAAAAATCGAGAATTAGTCAGCAATAATGGAAAATTAAAAATTTATTACTGGACACAGATGATTGTCAATGTTAATGAAGTGAATTAATCGATGGAATCGAAATTGTGTGATAATTGGTAACTGAATATGATTGCATTTCATACTGGAAATTACTGTAAGCACGTGTAGATCTGTTCGAAAGCTTTAAAGGATGTTATTACATTTGTTTCTATAAAAAAATCACATTTTGATTTATTAGGCACCAATCCGCATCAAGTAACAATTCGCCATTAGCCTTATATTCGCTCACGCTGCGGCGGATGCTATTGTGAAAGATTGCTTCAACAAGCTATTCAACCAAAACTAAGGTAGGAATTGTAGATATCTTCAGCAGTATTGTAGGAAAATACAGTCTACACAAATAACATTATCTTCGCAGCTGAACGAAATGCAACTATAGCCAGCACACGGTTTCCACGCCTAGATATCCATGGCGGTCTCTAGATGAACGAACAAAGGTAACGATGTCAACAAGGTTTCTCGCGCCTACAAACAGGAAACCTTTGGATTAATGAAGAGTTATGGCAGATGCTCGCATAAAAAGAGGCCTAAAAAGCAGAGCTTCTCAAATTAGCCTTTCGGATTGGGCGAAAAACAGGAACTCCTCTTCTTGGTTTCATAAATAACAACAAATGAAGGAAAATGCCTGAGTTGGCCGTTAATGTCAGATGTCTGAATCGGTGTACATTCGCTCCGTCTTCCCATCTAACGCGTCCTTGCAGGATTTTTTAACCTTTATTGACCACGACCAAGATATTTTGTTTGCAATAGGTTCCAAGTGTAATTGTGCGTTGACATTTAAGATGTAGTCAATCAGACAATCTAGCAAAGGAGTGATTCCCTCCTGAAGAGCTAAAATTTCGTTCACAGGAGGTAATCACATCACTGATATTCATTTTTTCAACTCACTGTCAATAAACTCCCTGCTCCATATAACATTTTATGAGAACAGAAATCAATGTTTAATGACCAATTCTCGTACTTTTTGCATAAAATTCTTGGTCACGATGACATTATTTTGTGATTTCCTTTTTTTTTTAACTTAAATCCAAACTTAAATTTACGCCTACGATTACTAAACCAAACAAAGTTAAAAGCCCTCAGAGCAATCCTTTTGTTTATCCCCATCAGCAGTAATAAACTCCTCACAACGATGTAATTAAGAAAAAAAGAAAACAGAATGTATAAATATTTTAATTTTCCTCCTCTTAGTTAGCGAATAAAAAAGCAAATAATGGCAAAAAAAAAAACGATAACAAACTGTTTATTGTGTGTATATCCCTTTCGGTCCTTAATTCCGGCAAGAACACAACTCTCTCCAGAAATAGCCAAATAAATTGAATTTCCCCGAGAAAGAGTTTGCGGGCTAAATTATAGCCGGAAACAGGTACTTTGTGCGAACATATCCCAAAAGGACCTTGTTTAACAAAATACTTTTTCATTTTCTTATTTATAAATCTAAAAGGAAGAATGTTTATGTACGAGTACGTACATATACTTTTATATCTTAACCTCAAAGTTTTCCACTCTGAAGTTTTCCACTCAGCGTTCGTTTTTGTGGACGCGGAGGACGATGCGGAGAAAAATGGTTTTTAATTTAAAATATCACCGCGACCTTTTTGCTCCTGATTCTAGCGCCTCCATGCGCCACACTACTGCCTTGGCCAGGACACAGATTTGTCGGACAGTCAACACGGAAGTTAACTCACTCAAAGATACTTGAGGAGTTAAAATGGGCAACATTTCCCATTTGGAAAATTTGTTTATGTTGTTTCTTTGCTGTTTGTTTTACGGGAGATTTTCCGTGCAGCTTTCTTTTTTTTTCGGTCTGAACGTCAGTGTTTTACCTGTCAGTTTTTTTTTTTGTTTTTGGTTGGTGCTTAGTCGAAAGTAGACAAGTAAAGTCCTGCAAACGACAAACAGGATATACCGCTTTTTTCGTCAATTAAGAAAACTCTTTTTTTTCTTGTTGCTGCGAAAGGCTGCTGAAAATTGCGAAAAATCTTGACGTAAATTAGACATGAAACGAGGCAAATTTTAGACAAACATTGAATCAAATTAACAGTTAAGTAACACATCAATTTAAGGGGGAAACGGGAAAACACATTAACAAAGTGATTTCCCATGTAAGGCATCCCGACTTGGTTATGCCGTTTACGTATGACATCATAAGAGCTGTAGGCAAATAGACATTTGGATTAGGAGCTGACAGGTGCCATGGGACAGAGCATCAAGCCATTTAAAATAAAAATAGTTCTGTTGACGTCCTGTTGATAGGAACATAAACTCTTAGTCTGTTATCAGAAATATTCAGTATAAGCAATCCCTAAAAGGACTAAAACCAACATTCTACATTGATTGTGTGTCCACAATAGCAGCGTTCGCCGATTCCGAACGTCAAATTTGAAAAGATTCTTAAAACAGTTATGTGCTCATGAGTGCTTGCCAGACTTCCTCAAGAGGTGGGGCTGTGAACAAAATAGAATAGAAATGCTAAACTGGGACACATTCGTCAAAGCTATTTCTGATTGAACGCACCTGAATTAAGAAATGAAAATATCGCTGAAGACATCCATTAGTTAAGTCATGAACACACTCTTAGTGTGACGTTTGTAGCTTGGTGTTGAAAAAAGTTGTGTGTAGTTTTGTGTTTTCGTGATATCCGGTATAATTTTGGTGTAAG
Organism: Rhingia rostrata; assembly: GCA_949824845.1. Taxonomy (NCBI): domain Eukaryota; kingdom Metazoa; phylum Arthropoda; class Insecta; order Diptera; family Syrphidae; genus Rhingia; species Rhingia rostrata. The sequence goes on along the minus strand of OX463756.1, from coordinate 141,241,812 downwards.
TATGTATAAATCAAGGTTTTATGGGTTGTTGACGCTTAGATGAAGCTTTAAACTAGTTTAGGTCTGCATGGGCTCAAATGAATGAGTCGTGACGAAAACTGTTGTGACCATGATGCGGGTTATAGGGTATCTGCCAGATCCTAAAGATTTTTCAGTTGCGAAAAGGCTAAGTAAACAAAAAAATAGTTTCGAAGCGATAATGCTATGGGTTTGATACTTATTTGCAATACAACCTTAATGATTCGCATAAACACTATTTTACAAAAGTTTGAAGTTTGTGAACGCATTTAATACAGACCTTAAATTGTTTCTAAAATTAAATGGCACACCTACTCAGCGAAAATCAGGAACTGAATTACTGCACTGAAACGAAAAGTGTATCTGTCTCATTTTGCAACCGTTTCGAATTTTTCAAAAAATCGATTTTCTGCCCTCAGACAAGTAAATAAAAAAAAAATATTCGAAGACAAATATAAGAGTTAAAATATGTAATAACATTTTTTCAACTTTTTCCCTTTCCACCGCCATATGGAAAAGGATACTTGCAGAGAGAAGAACACTTAAATTATCCTTTTCCATATCAACAGTGGCGTAGCGATGGTGGAGGGTTCACAGGCCCCGGGCGGCACTTTGCTAGTGGCGGCGATTTGGAGTGGTTAAAATATAAAAAAATTACCAGCATTAACCATGCTTCACAGTAAGTAATCATACGTTCCTCGTGAGGCTTAACAATAAAATCCAATGACAGCTACTCAATAGCATCCAACTACATTTAACCAAAATTGTCAAACCTGGGTACACATTCCGTAACTCTTAAAATCCAGGTACCAAGAATACAATTTTAATATTACGTCCGTGCCAATTAATACAAAATAATCGACACGTACCCATACAGTATCCTTCGAATGATACAATGATTATCATTTTGACAGTTACGGAATGAGTACCCCTATACACACACACAAATTATAACACAGTAATCTACATCTTCATTCGAAAATAGGTAGTCTTATTCTCTTTGCTCGCTATAAGTTACATATGCTAGAAAAACATTTTTTTATCAAACCAAAGAAGATTTAGGTAAACCGACGTTGTGATGTCAATGTCATTTTCTATCGCCATTCAGTTTTTATACCCTATCCCAGAGGCGTATATTAGTTTGACATTGACAGTTTGTAACATGGAGAAATAATTTCGATAGTATTTCCGTCTGTATGTCACCGATTTTTGGGCCTTAAATTTTGAGTTAGATAATTGAAATTTTGTACATAGACTCTGTAGGACAAAGAAGAAGAAAAGTGTAAACATTTTCAAAATCCGCCAACTGCCACGGTTACATTTTAGAAAAACCTTCTTTTTTGTCAAAAAGTTAAGAGTTTCGAAAAAGTGTCTGAATAATACATTAAGACCATCTTAATATCTTTATTTCGTCCAAATAAACAATTTTTTCCACGCCCACTTTTTGCGGGCGTTTATGAAAACAAATGGTTTCCGACACAGCGTGCGATTCGCCTTCTCATATTTTTTTGATCCGCTCAGAGATTATGAAACTGAAAAGTAAGCAATATGTGAAAATTTTAAATTTGCGGCTTCATTTTTGCTTCACTTCCTAGAAAGTAGTACAAGCAACTTCCTTCAGCTCTTCCTTCAGCTCCCTCCATAGAAAGGCAGATTCCGACAATTGACTTGCTGCTTTCATACCCTCTTCTGTCCCAAACGCAACCTCAGCTGTTCATCCTTCAGCTTTCGGTTTTTTTTTTTTGATGGAGCCTTAGGTTCGCCCTCTAAAGTAGCCAGTCTTACCATTGGTTGTCGCTGGTGTTTTTATATGCGTGATTTTCCTTTGAATTAGAGAGACTTAAAGAGAAGAGCGCGTTTCCGAGCACCCGATTGCTATTAATCTGCTGCGTATTTATTTAGTCTTCGTATGAATCCCCTCGGGTTTTGTCTAATTTTACCATTTAGCCCCGAGGCAAGAAACAGATAGTCTACGTTCTTATGGGCACGTCTAAAAATGGAAAGAACTTCCAGAAGACTCCCACCAATAAACATTCTACAAGCGGATTTAGTGGCGCGATGGTTAGTGCGATGAATGTCTGAGCTCGGTTTTCAGCCGTGGCAACCCCTAAATGGTTTTTCACTAGCACCCCTCTCACCATGATTTGCCAAATTATCAATTGCCAAGAAAGGCTTATCTCAACTCAGCCGTTTGGATTAGGAAGGAGGAGAGGGTCCCGCCATCTTGCAAGGAAGTACACACGCACACATGAATGGTTGTGAGAAAAGCTAGGTCGTGAGTACTAACTAGCGCCGAAAATGCGTAATTCGAATTTATACAATCAACAGAAGGTCAAGACCAAGGTCAATATGCTTGCATTATCTCATGTCGATCTTCGAGCTTTATAGGTTCACCACACCTGACAAGAGTTTATAAAAAAATTATTAAGTATCGGAATTGCATGCAAACTAACGCAACAGTCTTTTGTTGTAAAATGTGTCGCTAGGCTCACTTAGATATTTAATTTGCCAAGATGTGATTTCCTCCATTTAACCTTTAAAAAGAGAAACATCGCATTAGTATTCTTAGCCCCTCGCAGCAAACGATTATCGCTGCTGATAGGTGAATAAATGTATGAGGGTTATCTTATGCGCTTATTTCCTTATCGTATTTTCATTTCAGCTTCCATTTTTCATCTTTTCAAACGAAATCATAACTTTATACTCAAAACAGAAAACTACCAAAAGTCCTTTCAATAAAACTGCCACTCTATCATTTCAATTACTTTAGCAATATTTCATAATCTCAGCTGGACATATGCCACCATGCGATAGCGATGAAAAATATTGGTACCACAAGGTCTGCAGTTGAGGGAATCAACTACCAACTACAACCCACCGCCCTTCCACCCAAAAACGTTCAATTGCAAAACCACAAATTTAATATCGAAATGTTTTTTCCCATCTATGTACATGAGCGGATAAATAAACATGAAACCGTTTGCCTCAATGCGGCGCCGTCATCTTATCCTGATTCTGACCCCTAAAGTGTAAAATTCTTCCATCTACCCCACCCACCATCTGACGACAACGGATAACCGCAAAGTAATAGCACTCAAATGAAAAACCATAAATTTCCCTCCTTCAATACGGCTTCTCGTAACTCGAACTCTATACGAAACGGTACTTTGGTACACTATTTACGTGTGTACGCTATGCTTGCAATAAGGGCGAAGGAATCACACAACTGGAAGGAAAGTGTCGCAAGTCCAGTGTAGAACACGAAGATGACGACAACGACTTGAAAATTCACATTTTGACCGCAGTCCCAGTGCCAATTCAACACAAGTAGTTCAATGGAGCGGCATTTGCACTTCATTGGGTTTCTGGAGCACTCGTTCACATTACATGTGCTCCTCTATCCCACAAACTTACAAACACACACACACACACTCATACTCATGACCAGTCGTCATGTGCTCGGTAGGAAATATTTTCTACTCACAGATAGTACAATCGCAATTTGGAAAAGTGGCAGAAGGACGAATATATTGGCCTTTTGCTTTGAGTGATTTGGGACACTCCCATACAACCTGGACTGCTCCAGTCCTGTATAGTCTCGGAACAAAAATAGGTTTATCATTGAATTGCAGGGATATGTCCGGAACAGGGGTTCTCTTTTTTTTTGGGTTGTGTGACGGCACGGGACACAAAAGAAATAGAAAGGCATGGATCACCGATTCTTTCTATCGAATTCTTGCAGGAGGACTACAGCAGCCCTTGAATAGTGGTCATTGCGCCCTTAGGCACAATTTCGAGGTGCTGTTGGGGCGTGTGATTTGACGAGTACATTGAATTTTCCGGATCATTTAAACTGTTGCCGAGTGGGTGTTGCTGATTGAATTTAACGTTAGGTCTAATGGGTGGAGATTTATATTTTCATGTTTTTGTAGCTTTAAAAGGGTAATGGGTGAGCTACGAGTGCTGTCTCATTTTTATGAGGATACTGTGCCTCGATTTTAGAAGTGTACAATAAGACTATACAAAGTTAGCTTTTCTTATTCTACAGAGAAAGACATTTTTTTAAGAAGTTTCACATTATGCACTGAAGAACTTGGAAAACGGATGTTGATATAATGTCCTTGGCTATATGAATAATTATATTTTAAGACTAAAAAAGGATTTCAAGGGCAATTTTTATTTGGAGTGGCCTAGTGCTTAGTGCATTGGAATACTAAGAGCGGGATCCCTGGCTCAAATCCTGTATGGAACGTCAATGCAGATATTCCATTCCAATATTTTGCATAATAACGGGTGATCCAAGTAGAGATACTTTTTTCAATAGCCTTTTTTGACAGATCACGTGTGAGTCGTGTCATGCTGTCATGTTATTTTTATTTAGTATTGTTTGGCATTTCATAACTGAAAGACTTACGCGTGAACAACGTTTACATATTGTTCAACTTTATTATGAAAATTCACGTTCTGTGAGGAATGTGTTTCGTGCACTTCGCTCAACTTATGGCCAACATAATCGGCCTACTGAGCGTACTTTTCGCAACACCATCACCCATTTTGAGACCCAGCATTCATTATTGGATAATATTCGACCGAATAGACCACGTCCAGCAGGCTGTGAAGAAAACATAGCGGCCGTAGCTGAGAGTATACACGAAGACCGTAGAGAGTCGATTCGGCGCCGTTCGCAGCAACTCGGACTGACGTATGGAACGACTTGGCGCATTTTACGTCAAGATCTTAAATTGAAAGCGTACAAAATACAGCTTGTGCAACAACTGAAGCCGCTCGACCTTCCCAAGCGACATCGCTTCGCTCTATGGGCTCTTGAAAAGTTCCAAGAAGACCCGACGTTTTCGAGGCAAATTTAGTTTAGCGATGAGGCCCATTTCTGGCTCAATGGGTATGTAAACAAACAAAATTGCCGCATTTGGGACGAAGAGCAACCTGAAGAGATTGAAGATCTGCCACTTCATCCAGAAAAAACAACGGTTTGGTGTGGTTTGTGGGCCGGTGGAACGTAACCGTCAATGGCGACCGTTATCGTGCCATGATAACCGACTACTTGATGCCTGAAATTGAAGCTCGTGATCTCAGCGACATTCGGTTTCATTAAGACGGCGCCACTTCCCACACATCGCATCAATCAATGGACTTATTGAGAGAACATTTCGGTGAGCACATAATTTCACGTTTTGGGCCGGTCGATTGGCCACCAAGATCGTGGTATATCACACCGTTAGACTTTTTCCTGTGGGGATATGTAAAGTCAAAAGCTTATGCCGACAAACCCGCTTCGATTCAGGCCTTGGAGGAAAACATCACGCATGTCATTCGCCAGCTACCAGTCCAAATGCTCGAACGAGTGATCGAAAATTGGACTCAACGGATGGACCATCTGCGACGTAGCAACGGCCAACATTTGATAGACATAATCTTCAAAAAATAAATGCCAAAGAATGTTCTTTCAAATGATAATAAACATTCTCCATTAAATTTGAATTTTTTGTGTTTTTTTCTTTAAAAAAGTAGGGAACCTCGAAATGGATCACCCTTTACAAGGCCTTAAGCCGCATGAAACTGCTGTAACCACTTCTTCTGTGACTGGTCACTTGTAAGTCAAAACGATGTAAGAGCAATAAGCATTTCGTCAAATTTAGGGAAATAAGTAGCAATAACTCTACTCTAAGCAAACTGTGATAAAGCGTTGGTAAGGTCCCCCGAATAAAACTTCCACAGGCGGCAACGGAAGAAATGGACTCAACTCTTACGTCTACAGTCCCAGTTAGCATGGATAAAGCAAACAACTTATTTGAGCTGCTCCGATATATTCCGACAATAGGCTATTTAGGAATCTCAACTGTTAGTCAGCCCCTTGAACAGAGATGGTGGCGAAAGAGCTGAGAGGTAAACGACAGCACTCAATCCCGTAGTGGTTACTGATGGTCCCTTCTCGTAAGGAGGGGAGGGGGTATCTTATAAATTGAAGCTGGGCCTCCAGGTTGATCATATTGATATGAACAAGAGGTACGCATCCAGTCTTTTGGATTTCCGAACATTCCGAGAAGCTAAAATCGGCTTGGACCACTACTTTGCTGCAGCAAAGGTAAGTATGCGGATACCCACCACGCCACAACAAACCAGATATACTGTGAGAAAATGTAGGTTATATCGAAGACAGCAAACGCAAAAGACCGCCAAGTCCTTCGCGGAATACGTACTCCTTAACCTTTCCCATAACCTATAATAACACCATACCACCAGCATCTATTGTCGAAGAACACTAGAAAAGATATCAACAAGCCATTAGATCAGCCGCTACTGATGTGCTAGGTATTTTGCGCCCACAACCTTAGTTTGATAAAATATGCTGACAGATGCTCGTAGCCAAGAACGAAGACTACACGGCTAAGCTGTGGGTGAAGAAGAAAGCTACTACAAGCAAAGAAGGAGGGAAGAACATTGGCTTTCCAGATAGAAGACAAAATAGCAAGAAAAGAGCGTGATCAAGGATATAGAGAGGTGCTGCTCCAGGAATGTTCTTCGCAAGTCTTACCAAAGTGTGAAACGTCCAAGAGAGGGATATAATGCTTGAACAGAATCCTGTCAAGATGAACAAGGAAATATTGTAGTTATGACACTTTTGGTGCTGGGGATATGGAAGAATCAATACTGCAGACAGTCAGGAAGAACAAAACATTCAATATTGGCAAAGGTATCAATGTCTAAACTTAAGCTTAACTGCCGAAAATGTCGGAAATGTCGGTCCTCTCGACGAGCTTGATAAAACCGGCGGAGATTATATGGCCAATCATCTGACAAGCTAATTTTTCGTATTAATGTATTCCTGAAAAATTGAACCTTAAGTCTTCGAACTTCGACAGATCCTGCAAAAAACCCAATAAGTTCAAATCGATACCGAACACCTATTTATCGAATTCAAAGCCGCATATGAACTATACAGAGCCAAACCTAGTTTTGGGTATACCGCAAAAACTAGTCCATTTCTGTAGGATGAGGATGAAGAATTCTCATTGCTCCTTTGTTGATTTGAAAGGAAAATTTTACGAAAAATCTTCGCTCCAGTTTACGTTTATGTGCTATGGAGACGAAGATTTAACCAAAAACTATGCTAGCTGTACAGCGACATGCCCCAGGTCAAAAAAATATTGCTTGATGCCCAGGTTCATTCCGGACTGTAGCGCCACTTAAGTAAGAAAGTACGAATGTATTCCTGAACTTTTGAACCTCAACACCGTTTGTTCGATCCACAAGAAAGGGGGCACTCTGAACTACACCAACTGCAGACCCATAAGTCTCCTAAGCAACGCTTACAAGATCCGATCTGTAGTAATATGTAAACGCCTGAACCGTTTCCCAACAACTTGATCAGACATTGGCAGTGTGGTATAAGACAGAAAAGTCCATCAAAAGTCCATCAAAAGTCCAGCAGATCCTGGAAAAAACCCAAAAAGTCCAAATAGATACCACCATAGGCGAGCAATATTTTTACTTTTTTGTAAGAAATAATTTCTCCCAACATTTTATGATAATTCCGGAACCGTCATAGCAGGTGATTCACTCTTGCACTATTAACCTTAACAAGGTTGGCAAAGTTGACTCAGTTAGCGACCGTTACTTGACAAGGAAAAATGTTTAAATCGGTCCCGTAAAATAACGCAAAGCGAAATAACACCGAATTCCAAAATTCGGTGACATTTAACTTTGTACAGTTAGTTAAGGACGGGGCTAATCGACGAGGTATTTCTTGGTTGAGGGACAGATTCATTCGGGACTGTAGCGCCACTTAAGTAAGTAAGTAAGAAAAGCCTGTAATAAGGTTGTCAAAATGTGCTGAACCGTCTTATTGATTCGGAAAAAATTTGCGAATTCCAGCTTCAATGCGGACACATGTATGGGCTTTATTTCAAAGTTCGTCACACTATCAGTAATCCCTGCTATCAAAAACGCAGGAATATTGTTTTGAATGTCAATGTAAGTCAGTGCAGTTTCAATAGCGTACTTTCTTCAACTTTTTTTTCCATCCTATTAGTAGTCTATAATTTTCAGCATGAGCATACAAATTTCGCTAATCGTCACTAAAGGGGAACACAATGGTCCCCTACCTAAGAAAGGACAGTCTATTTAAAAAAAAAATCCCATTTAATTTATGACTTCCTGTGCCTTAGTCCGAAAACGTGTCTCAGTCCTGAGATAAAAATAATCATATTCCGTGAGACCAGCTCGTCGATCAGTCAATTCATTTTATTCGATTTCAATCGTTATCCTCATCGAAACCACAAAAGAGAAAATTCTTCTGTCTACATACACTCATCCTTTGGAATTCACAAAATCTAATTTGAAATTGAAAATTTCTAAAGCCTGGCCAATTTAAATGAAATTTTCTAAACCAAAAACTTTCCCCAATAAGTTATTTCAAAAAACCTACTCCAATGGAGCCCAACCAAAATGCCAACCACAACTTAGAAAGATAGATCTCCCATCAATCATTCGGAAATAATTCCAATACCCAATCTCATAGTTTTGAGTTGCTTTGAGTAGGAATTTCTCATATTTTCTCCTTAATCTACCTCCGTCATAGACAAACACTCAACGGAGGAGTACTGCTGCCTAACGTGGCAGTCAGTTTGAAATCCTCATCTTTCGGATTCGTTTTGGAATCCAATGAGATAGCCTTTCATTAAAATTCAAACATAAATCAAGTGGCACACCCGTACCACTCAGGGTTTTTACCAGTTTCCAATCGGGTTGCCGAGTTCGAATGGCACGAAAGGATTCAATATGGGATATCCTTGTGTCAATGTGAGGTAGTCAGCTTTTGAGTATCTAGGTAGATCAAGTTTTTTTTTTTTGATTTTTTTTTAAAGAGACATTCATGGCACGTCTCCACACATATTGAGTTGAACGGGCACGTAGAACGTGCCAACACCGGTCTAAAGCCTTCCATCAAGCCGACGGTTTATTTTTTTTTCTTTGGAGTATCCTAGATTTTTGGAGTAGCTTTTCCTTCTCATCTATAAATCACAATTGAATTGGAATAAGATATTGCACAGAAGTATAGAGAGGCTAGAAAGAGGAGGAAGCACCTTTCAGTAGTTTGTCCATGAACGGGAGAACGAATTTTAAAATTTCTTCAAACCAGAGAATGTAAATTGGTAAAATTGAAAGGATTTCATATCAATAAAGAAAGGGAAAGGGAAAGAGATATGATGGATTGTAAACGTTTGATGGAAACTGGTTGCAGGCACTCATTTGTGGGTAATTGGGAGCCTGTTTTGAGGACTACATGTGAAATAGAATCTATTTGGGATTTTGCTTAATGGAATGTCAACATATAGATACTGACGATCATAAGCATATAAAAGGAAATTTTTGTAACTACCGAATTCACAAAAACATTGTTATAAAGGGTGATCCATTTCGAGGTTCCCTACTTTTTTGAAGAAATAAACACAGAAAATTCAAATTTAATGGAGAATGTTTATTATCATTTGAAAGAACATTCTTTGGCATTTATTTTTTGAAGATTATGTCTATCAAATGTTGGCCGTTGCTACGTCGCAGATGGTCCATCCGTTGAGTCCAATTTTCGATCACTCGTTCGAGCATTTGGACTGGTAACTGGCGAATGACACGCGTGATGTTTTCCTCCAAGGCCTGAATCGCAGCGCGTTTGTCGGCATAAGCTTTTGACTTTACATATCCCCACAGGAAAAAGTCTAACGGTGTGATATACCACGATCTTGGTGGCCAATCGACCGGCCGGTGATGGTGTTGCGAATAGTACGCTCACTAGGCCGATTATGTTGACCATAAGTTGAGCGAAGTGCACGAAGCACATTCCTCACAGAACGTGAATTTTCATAATAAAGTTGAACAATTTGTAAACGTTGTTCACGCGTAAGTCTTTCCATTATGAAATGCCAAAAAATACTAAACAAAAATAACATGACAGCATGACACGACTCACACGTGATCTGTCAAAAAAGGCTATTGAAAAAAGTATCTCTACTTGGATCACCCATTATAAAGGGATGAATGATTTCAAGCAAGGATTTCATTATGAATAACTTTATTATGTTCTAATTGTATTATGCTTTATTATCTAGGTCCCTTGAGCCATTGCAATATGCTGAAATAGTATTGCTGCACTTTGTTCAAGCCTCGCAGCAATATTTCCATTTGTAATTGGCACAAGAGGTAATCAACCGAAAAATGCTGAGTGCATACGACTTGATTTCATCGAGTTTTGATGAGAATTGGGCTACGACGGCGAGTCTGCTTTGAAACGTTTTGATCTGATTTGAGACCGTCTAATATGTTACAACAACGGGTAAATCATTTCGATTGTAAATTGAATATCGAATGCGAGGACTTCCTATACTGCAACCCACGTATGGCTGGGAACGCTCTTCATGTCATACTACTTACTTACTTAAGTGGCGCTACAGTCCAGAATGGACCTGGGCCTTAACCAACTGCCTCCAGTTGCGCACTCCAAGTTGGTTGAGGTCGGTTTCTACTTGTGCGCGCTACTTAAGGCGAGGTCTTCATCTACTGCGTCCGACGTCTCGCTGGGAATCGAAGACTCTGCGAACCGGAGTATTGGTGTCCATTCGTTCTACATGCCCTAGCCATCTTAAACATCCGCATTGGATGTTTTTTGACCTGGGCATGTCACTGTACAGCTCGTATAGTTCTTGGTTGAATATTCGTCTCCATAGCCCGTCAACGCAAACGGGACCGAAGTTTTTTTGAAAAATTTTCCTCTAAAATCGGCCAAGGATTTCTTCATCCGCTTTTGAGACGGTCCATGCTTCAGCGAGCAGGACTGGAATGATAAGGGTCTAGTATAAGATCTCCTTAGTAGTTCGAGTGAGGGCTTTACTACGTAATTGCCTCCTTAGCATGAAGAAACAGTGGTTGGCAACAGTAATTCTTAGTTTAATTTCTGACGAGATGTTGTTTTCAGAGTTAAAAGCGGAACCGAGATAGACAAAGTCCCGTCCTACCTCAAAGTTATATCTGTCAATGATGACGTTCTGTGCAATTCGTCGATGTTATATGTCCTTTCGTGTTGATAGCATATACTTCGTCTTGCCCTCATTTACTGCTAAACCCATTTTTGCTGCTTCCTTCTATATACTAGCAAACGTGGCTATGACATTACGTTGAGGCATACCAATGATGTCAACATCATCAGCGTATGCTAGTAGTTGCATCGATTTTTGGAGGAATGTACCTCTGGTGTTGGCTACGGAGTTTTAAACAATCCTCTCAAGAATCCTTGCCTTAATCCTTTTTTGGTATCGAATTTGTCGATTGAGACCCTGATGGAGCAGCGAGAATTTTCCATCGTCATCCTACATAAACGGACAAGTTTGGCCGGTATACCAAAACTAGACATGGCTCTCTATAGTCCGTCTCTACATAATGCTGGCGTATGTAACTTTGAAATCGATGAATAGGTGGTGAGTATCGATTTGGACTTCTTGGTATTTTTTCTAGATCTGCCAGTGTGAAAATTTGAACGGTTATGGACTTTCCTGGCTTAAAATCATACTGATAAAGGCCTATCAGGTTATTGGTAAACGGTTTTAGTCGATTACATATTACAGAAGATAGGATCTTGAAGGAGATGGTGAGGAGATTTATGGGTCTCTAGTTGGCGCAGTTCAGACGACGCAGTTCAGACGGAAAACGATACTGAGGTTCTTATTTTTAGGTTAACTTCCATCTCGTTTGTTTGGGATAGGTAGACATTTTATAAGCCCCATCTCAACTTATTCTTCTGGGGTCAGATTATAAAGATGTGTGTGGCTATTGGAAAGTTTTCTGCTCACTATGTGATGACGGATTTTTGAGCGCAAAAATTTAACAACAGTTCCTGCAAGGTATACATTTAATTGAGAAAGCCTTAATAAAAAAAAAAGACCATTGAGTGCTACGAAGTTGAAGTGAATTGATGTTTGACCGTAAAATCTAGTACATGCTTACACTTTCGCTCTCTTTTGCTGAAACAAAAGTTTTAGCTTATTGTTGTTTTGTCCAACCCCTGTCCAACCCCTGCCTAAAATGGGGCGCGCAAATGGATTATGTCAAAAAATATAGAATTACATAGAGTACGCATCACAGCTAAAAAATTTGTAGCCGTTTCTGACGCGGGCGGTAAGTGCGAAGGGGAAATTTCGTAGATCGTATGCGTCGGCAAGACTGTTGTTTGACGCTTGGGTAGCAATGTGAACACTGGGGTATCAATATCAGTACCCCACATAGAAAATTTTCGTTGTATAAGATGCACACTCTATGAATTTCTTTACTCTTCGACGCTGTGTAAACTGGATAGGGCTGTTTGTTGATATTTAGGTACTTAAAATCAACCATGCTGCCTTCCAAAAATCATAGACTTGAAGCCTTTAAAAATGATATTATGGCATGTGGCTGTTCATCACTCCAGATGCATCAGTTTCGCTTATTTACGTATCCGTTGAGCCATAAATCGGCCTCATCGCTGATTTTTTTCGTTAACATTTTTCGATAAAACATCGGATTATCATGGAGCTGTTCTAAATCCCATTCACCAAAAATTAGACGTTGTGGTAGTTCATTCGGCTTCAATTCTTGCACAAGTTAACTTTTATAGGCTTTCAAACAGAAATCGTAACATTTTCCATGTGGTTGAGTAACACATGCCCAATTGTTGAAAACGGCGACGAATTGACACTTCACGATCTTCATTAACATTGGACGCTACTACTGCAATACTCTCTTACAGTGCGTAACACATGCGAGTCGATGGTTTAATGTCCAAAAAAAGGAAATTTGGTACGAAATTTGGTGATAACATCACGAATTGTTGATTCACCAGGTCGATTATGATGACCATAATATGGTCGTAACAAACGGTGCACATTTTTCACAGAGCACGAATTTTGATAATAAATGTCAATAATTTGCAATCGTTGCTCGTTTGTAGTCTTTCCATGACTAGATGGCAGTATATACTGAAAACTTTTCACTTTGACAAATGACGTTTGGACGCCATTACTAACCAGTGCTGCCAACCTGAAAAACTTAACTCTTAAATAATCACCCGTTATCTGCATTAAGGTATAGTTTTAGACCCAATAAAAAACCGCTATCTCAACATAATTATTCTTCTGTATGATTGAAAAAACAAATTACACCGCCAAACAGCTTCAGTTTTTCTGTTGTTGAATTTTCGTCCTTGATGAGAGCGTCACACACACACATAGCTCCGCTCCCAATGTGCACAAGCCGGCCAGGCTAATTAGGTGCAGAATTAGTGCTACGTGAAATATGGAATTGGAACAAAGGTAAATTTGTATTATCCTTAGAGAACTCAATTTAGCCAAATGTGGTTTAATTACAGTTGGTGTAGCGTATTGAATATATAAGCCTTATATCACCTCTCTCTCTCCCTCAATGTTGTTTTTATGAGGAAACGTGTCAACTTGGTCTTCAATCTTTGCCTTATCCTGGATTATATGCAGAAACACGTTTGCAGCTCTGTTTTATTTTTTCGCCCTATCCTATTGAGGTAAGTCCTTTTGTTAGATGGCAACAGGCAAAGTGAAAAAAAAATCAACATCACCATCCTCATAACTTTTTCAATAAAAAAAATGTTTTTGTTAATTTTAGTAAGAGACACAAACAACGTGGTGTATGCAGTATGCTAGTAGTATCGTCCTTAACACAATTTGTGTGCACAAAAAATACATCCTTGTACTGGTCGCGGAAATCAAAGAGAACACAAAATTCTCTGTCACGGACGACCTAATTTTCAAACATTTTCGTCCTCGTACTCCGCCTTGCTAGCTTCCTTTCCCTTGCGTTCGGTTTTGTCACAGATCCACAGGAAAGTTTTGACAAAAAGCAAAACAAATAAACCGTCAATGTTACCTGGTTAGAAGGCTATACAATACACTGTACTAGATGAAAAAAAAATCTCTCCCGCAAAAGGATATTTTCAGAGTTTAGCCGTAGGCGCATTTTCATCAAAGCTATGAGAATGGCAAGCGGTTTTTTTTCTTAACTTAATTTCAGGATTCATATCCTGACATAAAAATTCCTCCACATGGTGAAACGACTATCTAGAATTAAAAGGGAAATTGTTTCATTTTAAGGTCCTTTTGTTATCGCGAAATTTTATCTAACGTGTGCGGGGCGCCTCTAATTGAAAAAAAAATGAAGAACCCTGAACGTAGCTGATAAGAACGAAAAACAAGCGGATCCCCAAAGCTAAATCACATCAATGCGGAGAGAGCAAACCAATTCATGGAGATGGGTACAAAACCACTCTAATGAAAATGTTTGTCAAAGGAATGGATTTTAGTGGATGGGATCGGTCTTATATTCTTTTGTACAGCAATGTGTGTGTTGGGATTTTTTTTTAGAAAAAATTGATTCTTCAAATCGAAGGACATGCTTTTGTAGTTTGTCCTTTTTTTGTTTGCTTTGTTAGTGTTTCTCTTTAATGAAGGTTGGTAGTTAGCTTTTATGTTGCGAGTCATTTAGAGCGTTTATGTGATGGGTGGGGCTGGAAGTCGCACAGGTATGTGCCGTGTAACTGTTAACTAAAATTTAATAGACCGTTAGAAGGACGTTATCACATCAGCATTAGCTAGCGTGCAAAAGAAGGGAAGTAAATTTTATTATCATATTACTTTTGGGTAGGCCCTATGGGAAAGCCCAGTGGTAGATGGTGTAATGGCGTTGATTAGAGATATAGAATAGCTGTTGTTGTTTCGGATTTAATTTATGAGATTCCAATTTGCAGATAATATAAAGTGAGGAAGAAACAATTTTAGGCTTACTTTGTTTACGTAATTTTAGGGGCAATATCCGCTCACAGGATATTTGAGGAGATAATTTTCTTAGATTAAAACTTGATGTTCGTATATGAAAAAGGAGGCTATGGAAGAACATTCGTTAGGCTTAAGAGGTTATTTTAATCATAATGATACACTTTTATATTTATAACAGCAAGGTGACGAAGGTGCTGTGAAGAGATTTAATACTGGTGCAGGAATGTATGAACTCTACAAGCATTCAACATTTGTACGGTCCGCTCTAAGTAAACCTACCTTTATGTGGGAAGAGGTAGGTTTATCGATATAACTCAATAAATACTTACTTAAGTGGCCCTAAGGTCTGGAATGAACCTGGGCCTCAACCAACATGCCTGTCCAATTAACCCGGCACTTAGCTCACTGCCTAATGTTGCGATTTTCAACGTGGTTGAGGTCGGTTTTTACTTATGCGCGCCACTTAAGTACGCCGCGACCTCTGGCTGGGAATCGAAACCGGAGTATTAGTGTTCATTCATTCTACTTGTCCTAGCAATCTTTAACGTCCGATGCGGAGTTTTTTGACCAGGGCCATGTCGCTGTTCAGCTTGTAAAGTTCTTGGTTGAATATATTTTTCAAAGAATTTTCCTCTCAAATCGACAAAAGATTTCTTCACCCACGTTTGAGACGGTCCCTGCTTCAGCGCCGTAGAGCAGGACTGGGATGCTCAGGGTCTTATATAAGATCTCCTTTGTAGTTCGAGTGAGGGCTTTACTACTGAATTGCCTTCTTAGCACGAAGAAACAGTGGTTGGCAAGAGATATTCTTCGTTTCATTTCTGAACAGATGTTGTTGTCAGAGTTAATAGAGGAGCCGAGGTAGACAAAGCCACGTACTACCTCAAAGTTATATCTGTCAATAGTGACGTTCTGTCCAATTCGTCGATGTTTTGTGTCCCATTATGTTGAAGCATTTTTGCAGCTTCCTTCTCTATACTAGCAAACGTGGCTATGACACCACGTTGGGTCCGACCAATGATGTCAATATCGTCGGCGTATGCTAGTAGTTGTACCGATTTTTGGAAAGTTGTGCCTCTGGTGTTGGCTCGTGAGTTTTGCACAATCCTCTCAAGAATCAGATTGAAGAAGTCACATGACAGCGCATCGCCAATCCGTTTTTGGTAGCGAATGTGTCGGTGAGGTAGTTTCCGACCCTAATAGAGCAGCGAGAATTCTCCACAAACGGACGAGTTTGGGCGGTATACCAGAACTAGACATGGCTCTGTATAGTTCGTCTTTATAAATGCTATCGTATGCGGCTTTGAAATCGATGAATAGGTGGTGGGTATCGATTTGGACATCTTGGGTTTTTCCAGGATCTGCCGAAGTGTGAAAATTTGATCGGTTGTGGACTTTCCCGGCCTAAAACCACACTGATAAGGGCCGATCAGGTTTTTGGTAAACGGTTTCAGGCGTTCACATATTCATCTCGACAGGGTTCTGTTCGAGCCTTGTATCCTTGGCTTTGGCGTTTTACACTTTGGTAAAACTTGCGAACATCGTTCCCGGAGTTGCACCTCTCTATATCCTCGATCGCGCGCTTTTCTTGCTCTTTTTTCTTCTTTCTGAAAACCTGGTTTTCTTCCCTTCTTCTCTGCCTATAGAGCTCAATGGCAGCTCTCGTCTTCACCTACAAGGCTTAGGTGCAGGTGGGCACCAGAAACCTAGAACATCAGTTGCGGCTGATTTAATGGCTTCTTGGCATCGTTGCCATTGTTCTTCGACATTCGATGCTGGTGGTATGGTGTTAATCGTGAGGTTAAGTGATACGCGTTGCTCGGAGGTCTTGGCGGCCTCTTGCGATTGCAGTCTTTCGACATCAAATTTTTCCACAGTATTTGTGGATTTTTGTGCCGTGGTGGATATGCGCATTCTTACCTTAGCTTCAACAAGGCAATGGTCCGAGTCGATGTTAGCTCCTCGGATTGTTCGGAAATCAAAAATCCTGGATGCGTGCCTCTTGTCTATCGCAATATGATCAATTTGGTTGACCTTCGTTGATCTGGAGACCGCCATGTTCCCTTATGGATATCGAGGTGAGGAAACCGTATGCCGGCTATAGTGGCATTCCGTTCCGTAGCGAAGTCAATTAGCCTAAGTCCGTTACCAGACGTGTTGTCGTGTAGGCTTTATTTTCCGACAATGCAGCGATAGATGTCTTCTCCTCCTTCATTTGCGTCAAAATCCCCTGCACGATTTTAACATTCGCTCATAGGTTTGGTCAAGGAGCTCATAGAAGCATTCCTTAGCTATATCATCTTTTTCCTCCGTTGGGTCGTGAGCGCATATAAGGCTTATGTTGGCGAATTTGGTCTTGATGCGGATTCTTACAATGCGTTCGCTAATGTCTTTGGAACATATGACTTCTGCTCACTATAATACGGTCCGTAGTAGATGTCACAATTTTTCATCCTCTTTTTGCCCGGCCCATCCCATCGTATTTCCTGAATGGCAGTAATGTCTGCTCAGTAGCGGTTTAAGGCTTCCGCTAATTGTTCGCTTGCACCTCTCCTGCTTAATGTTCTTACATTCCAGGTGCAGATACGAACATCGTTGTCCTTTTTACGTTTAGCAAGGTCGTCAGCAATAAAAATCAGTCCTTTCCGAGACTATTGGCTGCTTCTTAACCGTTGGAAAGTTAACCCAAAGCACAATCCGCAACCTGGAGGCCCAGTTCCAATTTATTAGATACCCCTAGGACACGGGGCCATCAGTATCCACTGCGGGGTACTGAATTGTATTGTATATATTCCTGAATTGTTGTGGCATGGAATGGTAGTGGTCCGCATATGCACCCATTGAAATTTAAAGTTCCATTGAAGTGCAGAATTTTATCAAAAAGTTGTTTGTTTGTCAAAAATGCGATAACACTTTTGTCAAAAATTTTTTTTTTAAGGACATGTATATTAAATTGTTGTAAAAGCCTTTATGTGAACTTGTCAATTTCGGTTTATCTTTTTTTTCATTTTTCCACGTTAAGAATTTATGCACCTCAAGAGATGCTCTTGCTTTGAGTATTTTTCGCACAGCAAAATTTTATCTGGATATGGTTAGATAAGGAAAAATCAAAATAATCATCCATTGAAGATTTCACTTT
Source organism: Rhingia rostrata (assembly GCA_949824845.1). Classification (NCBI taxonomy): domain Eukaryota; kingdom Metazoa; phylum Arthropoda; class Insecta; order Diptera; family Syrphidae; genus Rhingia; species Rhingia rostrata. The sequence continues at coordinate 141,223,809 of OX463756.1, read as the reverse complement.
CCACAACTTCACGTGAACAGTTCGATCAACCAATTGAATACAAAATGCAGCTCTTGGCGCAAGTTAGTGTGCTACGGTAATCCACGTTTCACCCTATTCGACTTCACGTTGAGGACACCATTCTCATTCAAATTAACACAATAAAAGTTCTTTCTATTCAGTTTGAGAGGGATGGTGTGAAAAGAGGGTTACACCAGAAAGCACACAGTAGATCATCCTAACCATCGAATCGGACGTCGTTTCCAATTTATTTCCAATATGCGAAATTTCGCAAAACTACTGCAAAATTGTCCTTTCAATTTATTTGTATAAAAGGGATGAACAAAAAAAATATTAAATACATTTCAACTGCTGTGAACACATTCTATATCATCTGCATCTGTAGAGTAGTCATCCAGTATACAATTGCGCTCTACCATTCAGAATACTATCACCCGCTTCCGCACCAAACTATTCGTAAATGGGATTCAAATCTGATATCAACAAGAAAAGGACTTTCACGTCTTACTCGTTCGTACCTTCATTTTTCTAATTCGATGATCAAAAAAGGATTTACATCTCGTAGCAATGCAAAGGTATATACGAGTATGTGTTGTCAGTCGTCGTCGTCGTCGTCTCCTCCTATCGTGCTTGCAAGTCTCACGAATGCATCGCTGCATGATAATCCACAAAAAAAAAATCGAAACGAAATAGAGGATGCATTCTGGAAATTCATCCTGTTGACTTCGTTTTCTAAAGTTTCTTCGATATTTTCTTATGTGCTGCAGTTGGTTTTTCTTCAGCAATTCGTCCTGGCTGTCCTCTCGCCGTAATCCTTTATTCAGATCCTGTGATTTTCTTGGGTTGAAAATCCCACTGAAGTTACTCCCTCGTGTGGTTTGTTCAGTTTTTTTTTTTGTTGAATATATCTAAGAAGATATCCATCCATTTTTATCCGAAAAGAAAATTATGGATTTGGGAAGAATAATCCTTTTTGGTACATTGGTGCGGTTTATTTTTTGAATGGAGATACGACGAACGCCAGAATGCAGTTGGAATTGGTTTTTGGTTTGAAAGGGATATTTCATTCTTCTTCACCTGGCAGCGGTGGCATTTGGCTCGTGTATAGGATGTGAAACTACGTGTGGGAATAGATGTAATCTACTCGTATAACTGTGATGAATGAATTTCAGATTATTTCAATGAGTTGTAGAATGGTTGTCGGTGAGGTGGTGGTGGAACTGATAGTAGGAATGATCTCTTGGATGGGATGCTCACAAGGATCTTGCACAGTTTGCTAGGTTTCCATTCGAAGGGACATTAAAATCGTTGTAGCCGAATACCTGATTTTGGAACAAACAAGTCGTATATATAATATATTTGGCAATTATTTTTCAGAAACGATTTTGAGGTTTGTATATCTGTATGAATAGTATTTAAGATGTCGTCTTAGTAGAAGACATAAAAGACTTTCACTTTTAACTTAGATATGTATAATCTGTGAAGAATTACGTACTTTATATAGTAAGCAAAGTAGTTCTTCATTTTTTGAACACATGTACCTGCAAAGGACGGGAGCTTCTTTATGTGTATATAGTTTTGACTAAAACAGGTCCATTTATTTTTCTGCAGTAATAAGTTAGGACGCAGTTATACGTCATATTCCGCCGATATTGACATCATTGGTCGAACTCAACCTGATGTCATAGACACGTTTGCTAGAAGATCAATTGATCTTGCTGTTCAAAGATCGATTGTTGCGTGTATGGCTCATACAAGCATAGTACTGGATCCTCGGGTATTCCAACCCTTTAACTTCTAGACAAAATGAAAATCTGCTACAGTGTTTTGTAGTGCGCAGTCTGATAGAATCCCGAAAATCCAGAATTCCGAAAATTCAAAATACCGAAAAGCTCAAACCTCAAATGGCCGAAATTCCGAAATTTTATTGTAAGAACCAAAAAAAAATGGGGATAAGAAAATTTGAGCAAAGTTTTCATTTTATTCTGGGTTTCATCGACCTTTTGTAGTGAAATCCTTAGATCGCATGGGCCTTAAGGCCCAATATTATCCTATATTTTCGTGTTGGTTTCCACAGTAATTTCAATTATTAAAATGCGCCATCTTGCCGGGCTATAAAAATTGTTTTTTTTTTTTATCAAACCGAAGTTTTCCATCTACTTCAAGGCTTAAAATGAAAAGCGGTAATGAGGAGGATGTCTGACCACTGCTGCAATTCTAAAATCGTGTACGAAAATATTTCATTCGTTACTATATCTGACAAGACAAACGCAGACAGGCTACAGTTAGCTGTGCGAATCGGTGAATACCCTATCCCATCGCATCATTAAATTAAACATTTCCCAAAAGTGGGCGTGGCTAAAATCATTAGGTTGTTTAGTAGAAAGTGCCATTTTCACTATATATTGCGCAGAATAAAATCATTTTACGGTTTGACAAAACAAAACAAATCGATTTTATAAGAAAACGCCCCCAAAAAGTGGGAGTGGTTTGAAATTATCTCTACAGGAAATGCTCACATTAATATAACCAATGTTTTTGCGTCGAACGTTTTTTTTAATTGTTTAAAATTTAACTAAAAACAGCTTTTTAATAAAACCGCAGCAAAAAGTGGGCGCGGAAATTATGTATCTTAACGAAACATGTTATTCAGACACTTTTTCAAAATTCTTAACCGTTTTGCCAAAAACAATGTTTTTGTTCTGCTGGAAGCAACGAAAATCATTTGTTCCAGATTCTAACATTCTAATTCCAAAAACTGATGACGTACGGTGGGACGGGAGAACGAACGGGCGAACAGACATACCTAAATCGACTCCGCTAGCGATTTTCGGTCGATCCATACACTTGAAGTTATATCTAGCTAAATTGTTTCTCTATGTACGGGATGGGGTATAGTAACGAATGTATAGATCATTAAAACATTCAAACACATGAATGTTTTAATTATATAGCCCAATATCAAAGATCGGTAAGAGTATCGGCGAAAAAGATTTTAGGGCTCAATTTATATAGGATGTCCGCCGGGAAGGTATTTTACTTTGTATGCTTATAATTTTTGATTAAATGAAAATGTGGCACTAAAAAGTGTTCAATCATGTCACAATATCGCTCCCCATTCACAATTAACGTTACGCCATTTTCATTTTTAAAGATGTAAGGTCGAATGATTCCTCCTGACCAAATTGCACACCAGACTGTAACTTTTAATGGATGCAAAGGTGACTGATGAATAATTTGAGGGTTTTCCATTGCCCAGAACCGACTATTCTGTTTATTCACATATCCATTCAAATGAAAATGTACCTCGTCACTCATTATGATCTTGTCATGAAAATGGAAGAAGCTCTTGTGTCAACTGAATCTTAAATGGAAACAAATGCAAATCCTTGTGCAAAATTGTGGCTAAAGTTGTTCTTTGAAGACATAGTTCCTGAGCACGGCGTCGAATTGAGGTTGATGGATTGGTTTGAACACTTCCTTGAACAGCAGTAATGTTTTCAGCCGATCTTGCAGTACGTTATGGTCCATGCTTGGGGCTATCAGCTACAGACACTCTTTCTTCAAAATCATTCACTACACGATAAATAGTGCGTTTTGATGGCACGTTGTTTCTCCCAAAAATTTGACTAACTTTCTCACCGTCACAGTAATCGGTGATTGATTTTGATTAAATGTCTTAACCATTAAAACACGTTGGTTTATCGAATATTTTTCCATAAACAAATTTGTTATGTGTCTACTTCACGACTGCCAAATAAGAACTGTCAAGACTAATGTTTACCAAAATGGCGACAAAACAATGTAGTATACCTTACCGGTGGACAGAAAGATTCTTCTCAGAATAGTAATGCGGATAATGGTTAGTTGATGGGATATAAAACGAGTTAATGTTCTCCGGAGTACCCCCAATCTTTGGACTACATAAACAGTGCTCTCTGCTGAGTGCAGTTCGATTGGTCAAGAATAAGTTTTCAGATATGCGATTGTGTAAGCACTGAGTTCCTTGCACTCGTAGCGAGTGTCAAAAAAATACGTACTTTCAAAAGAATCCAGGGGATAGCAAACCTGCTTTACAAATCGTATGCCTTCATTGTTAAAGTATCTCTTTTGATTAAATAATTTCTACAAATAAGTTCCTTTCTCTATGTTACGCCGTCAGCCTTACTCTACCAAAATCATTTCAATAGCGAAAAAAAATCAAAAAATTTTAATGGTAGTTTTTAAGTTTTCCTTCAATTCCTTAACACTGTAACGTGCCTCATAACTATACCCTCAGCAATGCTTTTACTAATCAAATCACCATTCCCTTGCCTGTTTGTCTTTCCCCTCCTAATTAATTCATCAACTTTTGTGTCCGCACATTTCTCAACCACCAGTCGTTTCGGGGAAACTTTTTTAATCAAATTTAATCGATTCGATTTTATTTTGCTTGATCCTTGCATCTCCGTAATCAGGACCAAAGTCGACTTTAAATTATCTTTAATTGTTTCGTGTTACAAATGCATTATCGCAGTATAACGTCATCCCGAAATGATTGCATTTAATTACAACCGCCATGTCACTGTGTCCTGACAGTGATAGGCTTCGTAAAACGAAAAATATGCGGTTGTAATCCTGTGATTGACTGGACGTAAATATTTTAATAATAAACCAAAATTTATGTGCACATCAGTGTATGTATTGAAAAATGTAATTTCCCGAATCGACGAAGATATCCTGATTCCATTATCATTCAATGTCCTGTAGCGTTATCCTCCCGCGGTCCTGTGAATTGGACACATTCTTATTAATTAGATTGCGACTGGCTGATTAACTCACGCATAATCAGATTAATTCGGCACTTTGTTGTTGTTGTTGTTTTTTTTCGTCTGGATAGGTTTTATTTCGTCCTTTAGCCAATCAATGGTGAGCTCGATGGGGCTCAAAAATATTCAATTAAAATTTGACATGGAAACGCAATTCATTGAGTTTATGTCCGTTACTGGGGTAGGATTCTATACTCACATCATCACTCAGGTGAAGGAAAAAAATGTCCTTTTATATAATCCTTTATGTGCGTATGTGCGTGTTTGGTACATTTCAAGTCCTTTGTTTAACGGTTCCAAAGGACTACCAACTGTCAGTGATGAATATTCCGAAATACTGCCGGATGTCGAGAATGCGAATGTAGATCGAACGAATTCGTCAGCAAGCTGCACTTGGGTATAAGTGTTTCTCGTTGAAGTTTTTTTTGCGATTTTTTTTTAATACCTATTTGGAAAAAAAAGATGTGAAATGTGAGAATTGGTCATGTCGGTGTGTGGCATGAATGGCGTTCCTTAATTAATTGATTAATTAAAATCGAGGATTAAAGTGCTTGAGCTATGGGCGGCCACAGGAATCCGTCGGCTGATTGAGTGCGGATGGAAGCGTTGAGTGCACATCAGATACAAATTTGATTATGGGAAAAATATAAATATTTGCAACAGTGATGGATGAGATTATTGGAATGCTTTTGCTTTCCATGGTAGGATTTTTTTTTAAACACGGAGGAAGGTGAATTGTGGTGCTGATTTTTGCTTAATAGGTCTTGTGTTACTGGGAGAACTCATCATTGATGGGGTAAATTTGGGAGAATCTCGTGGGTATTGGATATTTTTTGAAATCTTTCTACTGTGGATTTTAAAATAAATATTATTACCACAGTCGTATCGAAATAGGAAATCTCGGGGAATGAATATACTAAGACGTACGAGATGTGCACAAAGGATACAGTTATGATCGGTTGTAAGTTGTATTGTCAATTTCAAAGTTTCTTTGAAACCTATTACCTGCAGGTTTTTTTTTCGTTTGAAATGAAATGTCTATCATTAATCGTACATACAGGATCCTTAACCTAGCTTTTCCCTTTATTTGTGTGTGCCATAAGAATGAGGACCTCCTGTTTAACGTCCCCGGCGAAAGGACCAACACTGATCTTAAAATCAGCGAAATTGGAAATGAGATTTCAATGGTACGCATTGGTTGGAGTTAGATTTGTTAATCATAAGAAACATCACAGATCTACAGGCGACCCAGTCTATGATGTCAATGGTCTGAAAATTCCAAATAATATGTGCTAGCAGATCTTAACTTCAATAAGGCTTCCAAAATTGATTTATTGATAGGAGTTGTTGTTTTTGAGCTTTTGTCGATTGGACGCTTGGGTCGTGTCCGCAAGTATAATAATTCGTTGGTATCGATTGCGGACGTTTGCTTGGTTAGTGGAAAAGAGGAGGATGAAGATAATCGGTTACAGGAGTTGGTAGCGCAATTTTGGGAGTAAGCTAGAATGGAGAATATTTTTCACTCCGGAGGAAGAAAGTTGCGAAACACATTTCTTGAAAACCACATTACAAGAAGCTGACGGCAGGTTTCTGGCTAGATATTACAAAGCGGGATATTTTGCAGAGATTCCAGTACTCTTTGATCCATTAGGCTAAACAAAGGGCTTTAGTTACTTACTAAAAATACATCCTTATACGGTGCAAGTCCACGGCTTCGTAGATGTTTCGTTGCAGGCATACGGATATTGTATCTTCATATGAACAGTCGATACAAGTGGAATGTTTTACTGTCATTTGGTGAGCGCAAGGTCTAGAGTTGTTCCAATAGGAACAGAAAATATTCCTGTCACTATTTTTTTTTGTGGACAGAGGAGGAAATTGCGATTTGGTGGTTGGGAAGTTTTCGCTTAAAATCGTGTTTCGAAGATCTACAGCAAACTTAAATCGAAATCATGGGATCACCTTCTTCCATGATTTCGATTTAAACACAATCCCGCCGATATCGTGTCATGCAGACATTATGCGAGCGAATTGTTGGATAGCATATGGTTTAGTGGGCTTAAATTCTTGTACATGCCCGAAGCCAAGTGGGCCAAACAGAAGCAGCAGCAGCCATGCAGAAGTTCCAGGAAACCGAAGCATTGACATAAATAATCCGGCATATTCACCAGAAATCCTTCAACAAAGACATCAAGGATCTAATAACGAATAAATCGCTTATCTCAAAGCGTTGTGTCAAAAAGTTTAATCCTTTTCAAGACGCAAACTTATTAAAACTCCATCTAGTTGGTGGTAACTTGCAGAATGCCAACATTTCTCTCCCAGTGAAATGTCCCATCGTTCTCCGCAAATCCAATCCTTTATTGAAAAATCCGCAAGCCCTTGTGGGTATCATCAAGCAGAGCTTCTGGGTAATACACGCATGCCAACTGGCCAAGAAGGCTATAGAAAGCTGTAAACAATCGGTCTAAATTGCTTACACAAATAATAGGAGATCTACGCTTAAATCCTGTACAGCTTTCCAGACCCTTCCTCATGACCAGTGGGAACTTCTATGCGTTATTCCATCTAAACCACAAAAGACGAGGACAACGTACCTGTAAAGCGTATTTGGCTGTATTTGTGTGCTTTGAAGTGACAGCAGTCCGTCTGGAAGTAGTTTCGAATTTGTCCAATCAGGAATTCATTGCTTTGAAGAGATTTCTGGTACGGCAAGATCTTTGTCGTGGTCTATTCCGTGATAATGGCTAAAATTTTTTTGTTGGCCAGCAGTAAGCTCTTGGAGTTAAGGTGCAATGAGGAACAAATAGAGTTTCTATATATTACTTCTCGAGCGCCTCATTTTGGTGGCCTATATCATCTCAATCGGAGGTGCAGATTTGACATTCGAAGAGCTTGCAACGGTAGTATCCGAAAAAGTGGTAATTTTGGATTTTGTTGCCCCCCTGTGCGATGGCAAGAGATCCTAGCGATGAAACAGTTTCGACAACTGGAAATTTGTGTCCCTCTCAAGGCAATGACGGAACCATCAAGTAGTATTGAGCGAGTCTCCGATCTCCAGAGATGGCGACGATTGACTCAAGTCAAACAAAACCTTTTGAATTGCTGGTGAACATCATCAGCCGATAACGTCAAAGTGCTAATATATGCAGAATCAACACCCTTTCTCAACAGTGGCTAATGGGGAAAATACTAAATTTGGTTCCCATGAACGACATCAAAGTTCGAGTGGTCGATCTTAAAACAAAAAATTGTATCCCGCAAAGATTTAACCATCGACTGGGTAGATAACCAATAGAGACTCAAAGCATCTGCCGCTCATAGATACTTCAAGGCGTTAAGAATATTATTTGATGGATCATATTTTGTACTAAATTTATATGTTTGGATTTATATTAGAATCACCCGAATTTTATAGTCTTAATGCAATCTTTAGTTATAATCCATAATTTTGAATTCTTAAAAAGAATCTAGCACTAGGTTGATAGTTCAAAGTGCGGCAAATTAAATAGAATTTGAAAATTTATTTAGTTAAGAATCTCTCTCCGAAACATTGAATTTAATGGAACAAACAAATGTCAGTTGTTTAATTTACTTGCAATAAATCAGCCCCATGACTTCAATGAAATAGTAGTCCTGAACATTGCTGGTTCCAGACGCAAATATATAGGTACTATCCTCTTAGCCATTCCAATCCAACGATGGCTTAATTTTAAAGGTACACGGATTATTTTGCAAATTGTAAGAAAAAAACATCTCTAGATTGAAGGATGTACCTACCCCTGGGGCCAACATGTTTACCTATCAAATTCTATCCGATTCCTATAACGATTATTGAATCCGCCCGTATACAAAGCGCTTCTGGGCAAGCGCATTAAAAATTCACCTTCTAGTAATCTATCATGCAATCAATAACTTTTTGTTTGGATACTTCCTTATAACGACTTCTTGTCCCTATGTATCCAAAATCATTAGATCGATATACAGATATAAAAAAATTAGGCTGTTAATTGATTTCCATCATTTTATCTTATTAATCATGTGTATGCCTACTATTATGTAAACTAAACCTCTAAAAAAGATACAAAAAATGAAAACAAGATTCGACCTTGAATACAATCAAACGTTGGCGATTATTTTCAGTTTTGTGTTCACAGCTGATATACTGCTTATTTCCATCATAAATTTATGTGTCTTATGATGCCTCTGAATGTTCATGAGCGCCGACGTAGATATTCAAGAAGGGCGCATTCGCCACCGCACCGGCTGAATATCTCAATTGAGTTATGCGAATATTCTCGTTGCCGATAGTTTGCCTATGAAAACTGCGTCAGTTTGGATTTAAATAACAAAATTGACCCCCCATCAGCTGTGCACTTCCGAAAAATCTAAATTGTTAAACAAATTAATTAATTAAATAATTCATCAGCAACTTACGGCGTTCCCGTGAATGACGGTCAGATGTATTTTTTTGTTTTGGTTTTCTTTAGCTTCTTCCTCTGCTTTTGCTTCTGCGTTTTCGTTTTCGTTTATGCTTTACAACCTTTAGCTTCGAATTAATTGTCTGTAGCCAAAGGCTGCGGTCTATGTCGCACTCTTATCTAATGACCATGGGCCATAGAGGAGCGTTTGTCTTATAAAACGTTTGGAGATCTTGGTAGAGTCATCATTCGTTCGCTGGCTTCTGATACGAGTAGCTTAGCGGCATTTGAATATTAATCATGGTAAGTCGAATTAATCCCATTTAGAGATAACACTCTTATTGTATTAATTTACAGAAACTGTTCCTTGTTGGATTTGCCTTTGTGGCAGTTGCTGCTGCCTCTTCATATATTCCTCCTGCACAGGATAGTTTGGCTGAATATAATCCTAATCAAGAGCTGTCTTTGGGAGAAAGTAATAATCAGTTCATAGCACCTGGCAATGAGTACTTGGCTCCTTTTGAATCTGTTGAACCCATTGAACAGTTGTCGGACGATGGGTATCGTTACAAGACTGTGAAGCGTCTGCGTCATCGCAATCGTCGTGATGTAAGCGAACTGTCATCTTCCGCTCAATACTTGCCCCCTGTTCAACAGGAGTCAGGTTATGATTACCCTGCTCCAGCACCGGTTGAAATCGCTGCTCCAACCGAGGTAGCAGAACCAGTGGACATCCCCGCTCCAGTGGAAATCACAGCTCCCCTACAAAATACCGCTGAATTGGCTGATGACGGATATCGGTACAAGACCGTGAAACGCATTCGTTACAGGCATCGTCGTGATGTCAATGAACTTCCTAATGAGTACCTTCCACCCCAAGAATTGTCTTTACCCGAACCAAACAATCAATACTTGGCTCCTGTTGAAGGCTTCGAGCCTATTGAACAATTGGCTGATGATGGATACCGCTACAAGACCGTGAAGCGTCTTCGCCACCGCAATCGTCGCGATGTCAGCGAACTGCCTACTGACTATCTTCCTCCACAAGAATTGTCCCTTCCAGAACCCACCAACCAGTACTTGGCTCCTGCTGAAGGTTTCGAACCAATTGAACAATTGGCTGATGATGGATACCGTTACAAGACCGTGAAACGCCTTCGTCACCGCAATCGTCGTGATGTCAGTGAACTCCCTACTGAATATCTCCCACCCCAAGAATTGTCCCTTCCAGAACCCAGCAACGAGTACTTGGCTCCCGTTGAAGGTATCGAACAATTGGCTGATGATGGATACCGTTACAAGACCGTAAAGCGCCTTCGTCACCGCAATCGTCGTGATGTCAACGAACTTTCATCTGCTCAGTACTTGCCTCCAGTCGAAGAACACTCCGGTTATAACTATCCTGCCCCTGTTTCCGTTGCTGCCCCAGCTCCACTAAGAATTTCGGCTCCTGTTGCTATCACTGCTCCAATTGATACCGGCGTCCCAATTCAAACTCCAGAACCTATTGTTGAATCAGCTCAGTTGGCCGATGATGGATACCATTATAAGACCGTACGTCGCATCAGGTATAGACAGCGTCGTGATGTCAACGAACTTCCAACATCCGATTATTTACCCCCAATTGCCGCTGATGCAGCACCAATACAAACTGGCTACTCCTACCCTGCTCCAGCTCCAGTTGAAATTTCCGCTCCAATCGAAATTGAAGCCCCCGTTGAAGAGCAGTCCGCCCAATTGGCCGATGATGGATACCGTTACAAGACAGTGCGTCGCATCCGTTACAGACATCGTCGTGATGTAAATGAACTCCCCACTGAATACCTTCCACCCCAAGAAGTATCCTTCCCAGAACCCAGCAACCAGTACTTGGCTCCAATTGAAGGTTTCGAGCCTATTGAACAATTAGCTGATGATGGATACCGTTACAAAACCGTGAAACGTCTCCGTCACCGCAACCGCCGTGATGTTAATGAACTCGCTCAATATCTACCACCTGTTCAACAGGAATCTGGCTATTCATATGCTCCTCCAGCTCCAGTAGAAATTCCAGCTCCAGAAGAGATCCCTTCACCAATTGAGGCACCAGTTGAAGTTGCAGCTCCGATTGAAATTGCGGAACCTGTGCAAGAAACCGCTGAACTTGCTAGCGATGGTTATCGTTACAAGACTGTCAAGCGCATTCGTTACAGGCATCGTCGTGATGTCAATGAACTGCTTAGCGGCGAATACCTTCCACCAGGTCAAGAACTTGGTCTTCCAGAGCCCAGCAATGAGTATCTATCGCCAGCAATTGAACAGCCAATTGAACAAATCGGCGTCGATGGTTACCGCTACAAGACTGTTAAGAAATACAAAATCAAACGTAATTAGATCTAAAGTAGGTAGTGAGTTAAGATTAGTATTATGTTAGGCAATGTACATTGATATTGAAACTATTAGAAATAAATAAACAATTTTATGATAAAAGGCGTGTGTTTTTTAAGTACCATCCCTTGGTTTGAGATAGACAACTTTCCGTTGTATTTGAAATAATATTCTGGCATTTTATGTATATAAGCTTTTTTGTTATTAAATATTTTAGCTGATAACCTTTGACTGCCTTTACTCAAGGCTTCTAAATATTTTGGTTAGTCGTTTCAAGGTCGGCGATACTACTGAAAATGTATTTTAAAAATGTTCTCCGAAGAAAATAGAAGATAATAACAAACCACGCTATAAATTGCGGAAAAGGCTGGAGCTCCTACAGGAAAGTAACTTGCCAAACATTTATTACTCGTGATAAAAAAAAAATTGCTGGATAAGTCGCATACTTAGTTGCAATACAGATACAAAGAGGGTGGTGGTTTTAATGGGTTAAAGTCTCAAATCTCTTTCGAGATTTCCACCAGCCCACGGAAAAAAAAAATAGCGCGAACCAACTCACTTGATCAATCCACTGCACAGGTGTCTTTCATTCTGTAAGATCCAACCAAGTGAAATCTCTAATTATGGACCAATCTCAAAATCAACATGCATTGTCCCGGATCCCTTAACCTCTCGATTAACACAATACCACCACCAGCTAATATCGAAGAATAATGGCAATGATGTCAACATTGTGTCGCACCCTTGGTTTGATGAAGAGTCCCAACCGATGCTCGTAGACAAGAACAATGCCTACAAGCCTAAGCTGCAGCGAAGACGAGAGCTGCCATTGAGCTCTATAGGCTAAGAATGAGGGCAGAACACCGGCTTTTCAGAACGAACAAAAAATAAGAAAAAGGACGGTATCGAGGATATAGAGAACGATGTTTGCAAGTTTTTAGAAATTTTGAAACATCAAAGCCAGGAATACAAGGCTTGAGTCATGTCGATATGAACAAGGAAATATCGTAATTGAGACACAGTCGATAATCCTCAGCATCGTCTGTGGAAGAACCACTTTTGTAGATTTTTAAACGGCGATGACCAACAATATTCTGCTTACAAGCAGAATGAACCATTCCATACTGGCGACGTGAGATAACGGAAACTACCAACCACCAGATACTTAATCTCAAGCTTAGCAAAGCTGCCGGAAAATGCGGTCTTCCTCGCTGCTCAATCATAGTCAGAAACGATCTCACCAACACATTCGATACCAAAAAAGGATTAAGGCAAAGTCTATCATTTGAATTCTTTAACGTCATTCTAGCACCAGATGCACAACCTTCCATAAATCAATGTAACTACCAGCATACGTCGCCGAAAGTCACATCAATGGTGGGACTCAACGAGATCTTATACTCAAGGTGATGTCATAGTCACGTTTGCTAATATCGAGAAGCGTCAAAAATGGGTTTAGCTATGAAATAGGGCAAGACCATGTAAGACACTCGTCGAATTTGACGTTATACCTGTCAAGGGGGACGGACAGATATAACGAACGACACCTCGGCTTCGCTTTTAACTCTGTCAAAGCATCAGATATTAAATAAAGAACTACTCTTACCAACCGGCCCAACTCGAACTACGAACGACATCCTATACAAGACCCTGATCATCCTAGTCCCACTCTTTAGCGATAAGGCAATAACCGTGTCAAAGGTGGATGTAGAAATCCTTAACCGATTTGAGCAATTCTTTGGAAAAATCTTCGGACACGCTTACGTTGACAGACTATAGAGACGAAGATTCAACTAAGAACGAGTTGAAACTGTACAGCGACATGCCCCTAGTCAGAAAACTAGAAACATGTCACTCACAAGTAAAGGGTGTTTTTTTAGAGCTATAGAACTTCAAATTGAAATAAAACAAAAGAAAATCGTTATAATGTCCATCGATTTGGCTTCATTGGAAGGGTAGTTTTATGCCATTAATACGTTAGTCTTAGAGGGTTCGTATGTCGGCAATACCGCCACGAATGTTGGCTGCCAAGGCCTCTTACGTTTCAAGTTTCTTGGCGTAGACGAGCGGCTTCACATATCCCCAAAGAAAATAATCCAATGGTGTCAAATCACACGATCTTGTTGGCCAATTGACAGGTCCATTCCGCGGAATTATGCGCTAGTCGAATGTTTCCTTCAATAAATCGATTGTGACGTGCGCTGTGTGGCATGTAGCCCCGTCTTGTTGGAACCACATCACATCCACATTCACGCCATTTGATTCGGGAACAAAATTGTCGGTTTTCATGGCTCTATACCGGTCTCCATGAACGGTAACTGTCTCATTTCGGAAGAAGTATGGCCCAATGACTCCACCAGCCCAGTTTTTGTGGATTTAATGGCGTCTAAAGGGTTTCATGTGGATTCTCTTCACTCCAAATGCGGCAATTTCGCTTGTTGACGTAGTTATTTAACCAAAAATGAGCCTCATCACTGAACAAAATTTTGCGATGAAAATCAGCATCGAGATCAATCCCATTTTCGTTCCATATACCAAAATCTAGAAGCACTGCATGGTCTTGCGCCTTTAATCCTTGCGAAAGCTGGATCTTGTGAGGTCGTAAGCCAAGATCTTTGCGCAAAATCTTCCATAAAGATGATGGACAAAGCTCCAATCGCTGTGCAAGGTAGCGAATCGATTAATTAGGGGCCTCTTCAACACTTTGCTTTACAGCGGCAATTGTTTCTTCGGTGCGCACTGTTCGACGTCTCTGCGGATGCGTATTAAGAGTAAACGTAGTGCGAAAACAATCCATGGTTAGCCGAATTAATTGCTCTGATGGACGATTATCTCGACCATAAAATGGATGGAGCTTGCAGTAATCTTCGCGAACTGTGATCCATTATTTTCGAAATAAATTTGCACGACTTGCATGCCTTGTTCATTTGTCAGCCTGTTCATGATGAAATGGCAAACCAAAATGACATTAGAATTGCCGGATTTGACCACAAAATGTCAGTTTTATCTATATTCGAAAAACCAACCTCTAAAAAACACCTTTTTTCAAACCGACCTGAACCAACTTGAAGTACTCAAAAGTATTCTGTTAGCTAAGGACCGGGCTAATTGGAGAGTCATGTGGGTTGAGGCCCTTGCTCATCCCGGACTGTCATGCGACTTAAGAACGTAAGTAAGTAGTCTTATCTGATAAATGCGATGGTGGAACCAAGTCTAGCACCTTCTGCTCCTCTTGCAGATAAATTCGAGCGTTTCAGAGACTAATTCTTGATATATACGTCATGTTGTCACACTGAAGGTTTTCATTTTCGAAGTTTTTTGTACATTTATCGCAACGAATATTGAAGGGATCAGTCGATTCCAGTAACTGCATTCTTCATATATTATACTTTTGCAGGTTGACGAGTAACAAGTCAATTCCATAACTATATATATTAGCGTAACATTTTGATATGCCAATCATCTGCGACAAGACTTTCTTCTTGAGAATGCCGCTTTAGAAGACCTTCATCAACAGCGAAGTCCATAAACTTACAGATGCATGTTATCCATATTCAAAGCTTACAAAATTCGTCACAATTACGCATTTGAAGGTTAGGAAATTATGCGCGACACACACGCTAAATATTTGGTCCCTCAATCCCAAGAAATCAAATCTGTCCCACAAAGTTATTTTAATGACTGAAAATATTAGTAAGCATACCCTTCATTGGTATTCCCCGAAATGTTCCCACGTGTCTGACCTGTAATCATAAAGTTTTCATAAAGTTGCACCCAAAACACTTTGAAACTTCTTTGCAACTACCAGCACATGTAGCTAATGTCTATCTCCTCCTATACGTGGTAGCCAAAGTAACCTCCAACTCAGGCAACATATTAAAATGATGCCTTCAATAATAATCCAAATACCTATCTCCAAACCGAAGCAACCCATAAATCGCCTTTGCACATGTCTCTCTTAGTCCTTCCCGCTGATGACACCACTTCCACACATATGGCACTTCGGAACAATTACATCCTGATGACATAGCCGTGAGTGGAATTAATTTGAATATCCTTGTCTGGGCGCACATATGTTGGCGGGCGGGGGTAATTAATTCAAGTTTGCAATCCACGTACACCAACTACCTACGACGTAGGCAGATCCTTTGAAAAGGATTAAAATTCGTTAAATCCCTTATTACAGATGATTTACCTATCACCTGTGTGTGAATCGGTTTGGGTAAAGCAATTAGGCAAAGCTTTAGCGTGATTTCTCACCTCTGGGAGTAGGAAAAATAAATGCAACCCATGGAAAGGATAATTTGCTCTAGCACTTCACGTCGCCACTCAGACCTAATTGATTCAATCACACACTTCAGACGCGAATATCACGAGCATTGTACACACAACAAATTAAATTCAAAGGATCAGCAGAATACTCTCGTCAATTGTCATCGTCACCATTGCTATCCAATCGATTCAATCAGGACTTCCCAATGGGGATGATGGAGATTGCTAAAGGTCCTCTCGCGAAATGCAATTACCCCAACCCTGTATGGTGTGGATGGGTAACTCTTAAAAGTCCTACTTCAGCACCGGTGATAAGGTATCCATCTTCCATCTGCCAGAAGAATTACGCTTATGCAAATTCTCATTACCCTCAGGAAGCGTTGCCGGTGCCGTCATTTCCGTCGATGTCTTCTTATTCGTTTGCGCGTCTATTCATTGAATCCAGGGATTCCGATGGTTGATGGCGAGGGAGCACCTCACACATGAGTGCAGGTGGCAAATTGATGCTCTTGATGCTATTGTCAGATGTGCGAGCGTCACCGATTCGCTCTGGTTTTCTTGTGCTCTCTTGGTCTCCAGTAAGTGAGACACACCACTCGACACGGTTCAAGTGCCGAACTGCCGATTGCCAAAAGGATCCCAATTCCATCGAACGTCTATGTTCGAGTGCGATGCCGAGGCGTTTCAATTTGATTTGGGACAACACAACTTTTGTTATCTACGGTATCTATCGATTAATATCAGAGGGTGTGCGTGTGTGTGCGAGGGATGAATAAATTTATACTCATTGTTGTACACGCACTTGAAACCGCATATCGGACCCGTGGGTGGTAGTCCTGGAAGTGAGTGTGTTGTAGGCACTTCAGGAGAGGTCGCCCGAGGGCTTCTCCCTTGGCTCTTGAGTTAATCAGTGGCAATGATTTGCATTAGACATGAATGGCAAATTGATTGTTTGCAAATAAAATTGGGAAATCGATTAACGACGCACGGCATGGCGGATGACCCAAAAGGGAGGGGGTGGCGGGCTACCTCATCGACAGCAACGTATTTCCAAATTGATATGCCAATTAAATTATTATAATGCAGGCAGTGGAATGGAGTGGAAATTGAGATCAAAATTTGCCTTTGATTGGAATGTGGTTTTGACATATGGAGAGCTTTTATGCAGTCTTGTGTTTTAAATATCGCATTTGGACAGATTTCGTTGCACGAAATTATTTTTTATTGGGTTTTAGCATAACGCTTTGTTGTGAAGGTAAATTTTTAATTGTATCAAGGCTTGAATTAATAATTTTTGAATCTTTGCAAGTATATACCTTCAGACGATGCCCATATTGCTATCATTTGGGGTAGACATCTCACTATGACATCTCACAGAAACGCTTTGCAAGAGCGGCTTTAAATAGCTATGAAACGATTAGCCTTACAATCACTTATCTGTATTCAAGGCTATGCATTGAATCACAAATTAAAATTGAGGATCACTGTTTCTGTACAAAATACGAAGTCTACCTTACTTACATACTTACTTACTTACGTGACGCTACAGTCCAGAATGAACCATGGTCCCCGCCTCTCAAATAAGCCGGTCCTTATCTAACTGCCTCAAGTTACGCACTACAAGTTGGTTGAGGTCGGTTTCTACTTGTGGGCGCCACTTAAGGCGAGGTTATCCTCTACTGCATCCAACGTCTGGCTGGAAATCGAAGACTCTGCGAGCCGGAGTATTGTTGTCCATTCGTTCTACATGCCCTAGCCATCTTAAACGTCCAATGCGGAGCTTTTTTACCAGGGGCATGACGCTGTACAGCTCGTATAGTTCTTTGTTGAATCTTCGTCTCCATAGCCCGTCAACGCAAACGGGACCAAAGATTTTTCGAAGAATTTTCCTCTTAAATCGAACAAGTATTTCTTCATCCACTTTTGAGACGGTTCATGCTTAAGTGTCGTAGAGCAGAACTGGGATGACCAGGGTCTTATAACGGATCTTCTTAGTAGTTCGAGTAAGGGCTTTACTACTAAATTGCCTTCTTAGCCCAAAGAAACAGCGGTTGGCAAGAGTAATTCTTCGTTTAATTCTGACGAGATGTTGTTGTCAGAGCGGAGCCGAGATAGACAAAGTCCCGTACTACCTCAAAGTTACATCTCTCAACGGTGAAGTTCTGTCCAATTGGAGATCTGTGCTTTTTGGGTTTTTTCCCCGAAGTGCGATGATTTCATCGGTTATGGCCTTTTCCGGCCTAAAACCACACTTCTAAGGGCCGATCTGGTTGTTGGTTGTTGTTGGACTTTAGCGCTGTTCAGAGGGTCTTTTGTGTAGATTGGGTAAACGATGCTGAGATTCTATACTTCAGGCTTATGTGTTGGTGAATTTTCCTAACAAAATCATCGCCGCCGGTTTTATTAAGCTCGGCGTGAAGCTCGAGCCTGGTTTTGATGTTTTACACTTTGGTAGGCTTGTGATCATCTTTCCTCGACTGGCACCTATCTATATCCTCGATAGCACGCTTTTCTTGATATTTTGTTCGTCATCCTGAAAAGCCGGTGTTCATACCTCTTTGTTTGCAGCTCTTCATCAGTTGCGGCTTATGGTAGAGTAGTGAACGAGGTGGAGTCGTGTAAGATCTTTGGTGTTGTCGCTTTTAGTGTTTTATATATGGATTCCTCGATTGATAGTCCACGCACTTACCAATATCTCACTGCAACCGCATCTATCTTAACTGAAACAAAGCTTAAATACTGGTACACTCCATTCCAAACGTTTTTAGTAACAGAGCTCCAACGGAAACACCAGAGTAATATAATCAAAAACATCCTCAATAAATGTTACTATACACCAATAGGATTTTACTTACCTCAAGATAAGTTTACAGCATCATCACATTCATAAAAAAAATCAAAGTTCAGATCCAAGAAAACAAATACATATCAGATCCATAAGGATAATCTTAACATGAATGTATCCTTAACCACAAATCCAAGCAGATAATACAACAAAGAACGAAACATCTCTGATTATCCTTTTTGCTAGATTTTCCTCGAAAAAGAAAAAAAAACACCACAACACCCTCCCAAAACAAGTAAACAATCAAAAAGGGCGGCTACATGAACAACAGCAGCTCTAAGAACATCAATACCTACACCTAACGCCGCAAGGAACATTCATATGAACCTAAACCGCTTTGATCCTTTGAAAGCTCATAATTTCACGCATATACCCAGCTCCAACCACGCAAACATGAACATGAATATCAAATTGAATTTGCGCTTCAACAAAAGAAGTGAGCAAAATAAGAATAAATAAAAAAAATTGTATGTCCTTTTGCCATAGACCAACCTCCCCAACACACTCGTAGCTCCCCAAAGATAAAACCAGAAGAAAAAAATCATTATCCGGAACGCATGTGTGATTTCGTGTTGCATTGTTGAGCGCGTCAAAAAACAAATCACATTCGAGAATAACCGAGTTGTCCTTGGACTGGACACTGTACACCAAATACATTTACCATCTTTTCTCAGAGACTCTGATGTTATCCCTACGGTTTACCTAAAGATAAACCCCATTGACCTTAGGTCATACGAGAATGTCCTTAGGAGCATAATAAAGATGTGTCAAATGGAGGAATAAAGAAAATTGTATTGTCCGAGTTCTGTGTGTTTAGAAATCGATTCAGGATATTTCCACACAACCCAGGACTGTAGTCGTATGTTAAAGAGGAGATCACCAGTGAGTGGTTTGTGGTTCTCTTCTCCCATTTGGGGTAATGTAATAAAGTTGATTTTTATAGACACATTAGGGCCCATTATTAAGGAGCTATGAGCAAAAAAAAAAAAATTCAAGTGAACATTGTCCTTTATTGAATCGACACACACAACAAAAGAAGCCCTCTTGCTTTCAGCTTCTGGAAGAATTTATGTTTTCTTCCGACAAGCTTCTCAGAGTAAAAAAAAAAAGGTAAACATATGAGTAGCCTGGACATGATTATGATTGAGAGTGGGATTTTAAATTTTCCATTCTTAGAATATAAGGAAGTCCTTGTAAAGTTAATTTAAAATAACAAAATTGTAAACGAGATTAAATTCTGAAAAGCATTATTATGTAGTCGCTTATAAATCATCATGGGAGATAAGTGAACTCTGAACGTTGCAGCTTTATATTTTGAGAAAGAAAATCTGTTTTATATCCTTGAAGGAAATATGAAAAATGTTAAATGGATTTTGCTTTATCTAAATCGGGGTTTTATAAAATTTACCACCTGTCAATGCTACGCACGGTGGTTTAAGGAAAAAATTGTATAGTTTCTGCTGGTACCCTAATAATGGACTCCTTTGTGCAAAACATACACAAGTATAAGAAGGACCTGGAGTATATCAATTTTGTGAAGAGAACGGCATTGCATAAATGAAGCCTTTCGAAATTCACATTTTGAAATATAAAAACTACGTTGGTAAAATAAAGAATATCTTGCATTAGGGGCTCCAGAACTATGAAAGTTGACAGAGGCCATATTGTTAAAGCTACATTTGCCAAATTGCCTGTCATTTATTCGGCCTATTTTGCTAAATCGCGATGGACGTACAAAGCGTTCAACAACCCGTGGAAATGATAAAATTGCCATTTTAACCATCCTACCGGCAGACCTGTTCGCAGTGAGGTGTATAAATTTGAGTCTACTGATTGAGCAAATGATAACCCAACACACGTATATGTCGACGAAACAGAAGATATGCCGAAAACATTCTTAAGAGTTTGCAGGAGAATCCGAGGCCGTCGATTTTATGTCGCTCACAACAACTCCGCCTTTCACAGACTACAACTTGACGATTTGTGCATCGTGACTTGAGCCTGCACCCGAACAAAATACAGGGTGTCCACCGGCAACGCATACTACTTTGTTTCGCCGCCATTTTGGTAAGCATTAGTCTTGACAGTTCATATTTGGCAGTCGTGAAGTAGAAACGTAACAAATTTTTTATGGAAAAATATTTGATTAACCAACGTGTTTTAATCGTTAAAACATCGTTAAACGTGAAATTTTTGGGAAAAACAACGTGCCAACAAAACGCACTATTTATCGTGTTGTGAATGATTTCGAAGGAAGAGAGTCTGTAGGTGATAGGCTCAAGCATTGACCACAACGTACTACATGATCGGCTGAAAATATTACTGCTGCTCAAGAAAGTGTTCAAAAAAAATCCATCAACCTCTATTCGACGCCATGCTCAGGAGCTTGGTCTTCAGCGATCAACTTTGGCCTCAATTTTGCAGAAGGATTTGCATTTGTTTCCATTTAAGATTCAGTTGACACAAGAGCTTCTTCCACAAGACCATTTAAGCCGCCGCACATATGCCAATAGGATGTTACAGCTAGCCCCCCCCGATTTTCATGAACAAATTATAATGAGTGAGAGCCACATTTTCATTTGAATGGATATGTGAATAAACAGAATATTCGGTTCTGGGCAATAGAAAATCCATTAAAAGTTACAGTCTGGTGTGCAATTTGTTCAGGAGGAATCATTGGGCTTTAAAAATGAAAACAGCGTAACGGTATCTGTGAATGGGGAGCGATATCGTGATATGATTGAAACTTTTTAACGCCCCCTGCATGCTTTGGGCTTGATTAACATGTGGTATCAACAAGACGGTGCCACATCGCATACAGCCAGGAGTACAATGGAATTACTGCGAGACCTCTTTCCACCACAAGTTATTTCAAGAAATGGTGATGTTGATTGGCCTCCACGGTCGCCTGATTTGACTGCTCCAGACTTCTTTTTGTGGGGATATATGGAAAAGTAAGGTCTATGCAAACAAACCAGAAACACTTGAGCAACTCAAACAAAATATTGGTGATAAAATTAATGAAATACCGCGTGAAATGTGCGTGAATGTAATGAAAAATGTGCTTAATAGGGCACGCATTTGTGAGACTAACAGAGGCGGACATAATTGTCGACATAAAATCCATAAGCCATGTATGCGCTCATGATCACACGTAGAAAACAGTGTTTATCCGGGCATTTTAAGAACACATGGGATAGGTTTTGTAGGTAAATACCATGTGCAGCTGTCAAAATTCTTTACAATCTCCTTCTCGAGCTATAAAATGCTCAACGGGTGGCTAGTCGAAATGCTGCAAAGCCTCATTCATACGACAGGTCCTTACAAATTCATTTACTTCATTATACATTCGATTCGATTTTCCACACATACCTCTTATATAAGCATTTCTCTTTTCCAGTTCCCTTATTCAGTTCTGTATACACGAATCCCACTCATTTTCTTCATTAAAACACGATCACTTGAGTTTCTAATCGAAAACTGAACAATTACTCGGCATACAAAATCCAATCTATACACCCGCAAGCTTCATCAAAAGAGGCACTTACCAACCGTCTTCATTCCGGATGCTCAATTTCCAATTCTCCTTAACAATCGAATAAATCCCTTCCATGAGCATGCAACGAGCGCATCTCGATATCCCCAAAAACCGAAATTGAAATGAAATTCTAAAAACCTTGGAATCCGTTTGGCATTTTCTGTGGCCAAAGAGGGAAAACCGTAGCTCACCATCATCCATTCGATCAAAGGGAAATTTGCCGTTTGGATTTTCCACAAATTTCCCTAAGATTCTAAATAACCGAAAACACCCAGAGAATACGAGAAATACATCCTCAATGGGCAACTATACTGTGTCGACCAGATGGTGGTGGGATGTAGCCGCACACAAATTGACTTTATTTGAAACGGGGACGCAATAGATTGCAAGCTACTTTGCTCCTTCGACGTGCTTCACATGCATGTAGTGTATGTGTAGTGAATGCACGTCTCCATGCAGAGTCCCTCGTCCATATGTGGAAATTGTCTTTCGTCGGCCCAATGAAAATCGTTTCAATGGAAATTGAGTCAAGTGGCAGGATGCTAAGAGGTTTGACTCTCTGGCTAAAAACAAGATTCAAAGGATTTTCTCCAAATTTCTCGGAAGCGAATGTCCTTATACCGATTTCCGATACACAAAGTTGCACTTTTCTGTATTCAGCATGCATCGGTATCTAGCAGTCTACAGATGGCGTAATGGCCCCAAACCGGATGCGAAACCATGTCATTGCGACAGGGATGCTGACAAATCGCGCACTTTCAATTGGGGAATGGTCCTTCTGCTATCACCACCGCATGACCAGGCGAGAGCTCTAAAATGAGGTCGAACAGATTGCAATGGGAAAGGCCATGGATGAACACAAGTTCGTCCCGAAATTTCTCGGAAGTATCGAAGCAGTGTCATAATCTCGAAATGTACGCGACTCGCACGCAGGACATCGTTGATTCACAGAGTAGGTACCTATTTCGTATGCGAATGGAGAGCATATCTGAAAATGGCAGTGATTTGGTGAGTGCAGATGAGCTTAACGATGATTGATACCGCTTATGGCTACGTGCGTTGTATTGAAGTGAGAAAAAAACTGATTGATTCAAGGTGATGGATAACGCAGGTCGAGCACATGGCTGAGTTAGTTGGTTTTCAGTGCAGTGAGATATGAAAATATATTGAGTTTGGAAATACTTTGAATGCTGATTTTTTTTTTTACGTGAGCTATTGAGGATAAATTATTGGAGAATTATGAAAGAAAGAGATAAGGAAGGTATTGGATGAAAAGGTGACATAATTCATCGATGGAGATGGAACTAACATGTCATAGAGTGTACACGTGCAGTGCTTCTTCAGTTCGGTTGTCATTCACAGAATTATATTCAAAAGTTGGTATCCACCGACTTTTTTGTTGGAATTTTTCAAATAAATATGTTATGGATTTTGACCTGAAGTGAACACGAAACCCTTCAGAAAGCAGCAGACGATATTACCATATGAATTCTTAACACTGTCAGCTTAATTTACTTTTGAATCTGCCTATAGATGA
This sequence comes from Rhingia rostrata, assembly GCA_949824845.1. Taxonomy (NCBI): domain Eukaryota; kingdom Metazoa; phylum Arthropoda; class Insecta; order Diptera; family Syrphidae; genus Rhingia; species Rhingia rostrata. The sequence continues at coordinate 141,200,021 of OX463756.1, read as the reverse complement.
TCACTCTGTTCCAACTTCAGAACCTTTTAAATATTGCACATGGAAATTATATCAAGCATTTCGTTCGATTGCAAGGGAGAAGTGCAACCGAGCAACTAGCGGAAGCCTTAAGCTGCTTTAAAACAAACATTGCTGCCATCACCAAAATACAATGCAAATAGAGGGTTGAAAAAAACGAGGATGAAAAACATTGGCCTCTACTATAGAGATCGTGATATAGTGAACAGAAACAGCGATTTTATATGAATGAAAGACTAAGACAAGAAGCCTTACGTTATGTTGTCATGTTTTCAGGGTATTAGAGAACGCAATGTATCAACAAGAAGACCTTGGTTTGATGAAGAATGCCAACGACAGCGAAAATTACCAACCACCCGAACTAAGTGAAGTAACGTTAGCAATATCTAAACTTGAGCTTAACAAGGGTGCCGGAAATGACGGGCTTAACGCTGTGCTTTATAACACATAAATAATGAAACCTCAGCATTGTTTGTATCATCCACAAAAAATTAGACCCCATTAACTGATCCGACTACATGGTCTCCTCAAGATCCTATCTGCCGTAACATGAGAGCTCCTGAATCCGTTTACCAACAACTTAATCGGCCCTTATTAGTGTAGTTATTAGGTCAGATTTAGGCCGGGATTTCAATGCCGAAGCATTTATAGAGAAGAACTATACAGAGCCGTGACTAGTTTTGTTATACCGCCCAAACTCAATCGGGTGTATAGGATGACTATTGGGAATTCTCACTGCTATATCAGGGTCGAAAACCGTTATCATAAAAGATTTTAGGCAAGTGATGCAAATTATACAAATCTCCCGAGATAGTACCAGAGGCATAAACTTCAATAAATTGGTGTACCTAGCAGCATACGCCGACGTTGTTGACATCACTGGTTTGACTGACCCCGTTGTCATAGCCACGTTTGCTAGTATATAGAAGGAAGCGCTAAAATTGGGTTTAGATGTAAATGAGGATTAGACCAAGTATATGCTGTCAACACGAAACGATACATAACATCGTCGACAGTGTATCACCTTTCACATACATAACTTGCAGGATTTTGTCTACCACGTCTCCGCTATTACATCCGAAAACGTCTTATCACATATTAAACAAAGAAATACTCTTGACAACCGCTGTTTCTTCGTGCTAAGAAAGCAATTTAGTAGTAAAGTCTTCACTCGAAATACTTAGGACCATATACCAGATCCTGATCCTCCCAGTCCTGCTCTACAGCGCTTAAGCATGGAACTTGTCAAAGTTGGATGAAGAAATTGGTTGCGTTGACAGGCTATGGAGACAAAGATTTAACCAAGACCTATACAAGCTGGACATGTCCACATCCATCATCTTCGAACGTGGAATCTAAACGACAACATATGTTAAGCTCATTGAATTCCGACCATCAAATGGTCGCATCATCAAATCGGGTGAATCTAACAGAGTAGAATTCAATGCTTTCAAAACACAACGCTGTCTTCTGTCGTTAAAGCCAAATTAAAATCTAGAGCCATTGTCCTTGAATGGCACTTTCGTCGAAGAAACCGAAAGACTTTCCATGCTAGGTATGTGTGTTAGTAACGACTTACAATGGAACGACCACATATTCCAAGTCGCTAAAAACGCAGCAAAACGTCTAAGTTTCCTTAATCGATGAAAAAATATTTTACTCCTTCTGATCTGGCCACAGTATAAAAAGCGTTTATACGCCCTAAACTTGAGTTTAACGCCCACATCTAGTCGGGTGCACCAAAAACAACATTGCACCTCCTAGATAGGATTCAAACGCGTGCGAAAAAACTTATAGGAGACATAAGAATATCGAACTCTTTAGTTTCGCTTGAACAACGTCGAAATATCTCCTGCTTTACATTGTTTTATCGCTATTTTAACACGCAATGCTCAAATGAAATAGCCAGCTGCACACCTCTCATTCAACAATTCAGCCGCAATACTCGTTGCGCTATGAATGCAAATCAGTTTACCCTCAAGCCTATCTTCGGACGAACGCTGAAATATAGAGATTCGTACATAAACCGAACAACACGAATGTGGAATTCTCTAACAAACTCTGCTTTTCCTTTCCATTATAACTTACAGACATTTAAAACCAATGTACATCGGTATCTCCTTTCTTCTTATCTCGAATTTCCTTAACGCCCGCACTGTGCTAAAACATACAAAGATTATTCATAACCCCACGAGTGCATAAATTATAAAAAAAAATGTTTTTTAGACAATCAACAAATATTTACATGTCCCAAATGACTTAGTAATTTTTTTTGGTAATTAAAATCTTACCATTCGGATTTTAGGTTTTCAGCCAATGATCATTAGTCTCCAACCCTAAAATAATTCTTTCTTAATTTTACTCTTTAGCTCGTAAAGTTTTTCATTAAATTTCAGGCTCTACAACCCTTGAACTCAAACAGGACCAAATCACCTCCACACTGAGATGTTGTTTTCTACTAAAGTCATAATATGTATGCATTGGATACATATCAGGCTCCATTGTATTATCGCCTTTCAATTAGATCCTATTTTACAACCCTCTTAAATGTGTCCATCGAGTTTTAATGTTTCACGTGTCATTCGTAACAATCCAAACCATTTTTTTTTTCTACCCTTTAGCCTCAATAAATTCTCTAAAACATTTCCAAGATCTATAAGAATACACAACACACAAATACATGTACATTTAACCAACTAAAATATTACACACGATCATGATACAAAATAAAGTGTCTACCGAACACTATTCCCATGTCGTTCGTCTTGTCTTAAAACCAAAAATAGAAGAACCATCAAATGGCCCTGTAACACGCTTACTTCAACATGACCAGTCACCTCATCTACACAGCATCTTCAATGTCATGACAATAATGACCGACCCCACATTGACCCACATTAAATCGAGGGCGTTGTCAGAGGATAGTGTGCAATGGTACCACCTCAATTGCCCGAATGGACATGTCTAAGGCCGTACCGAAATGTTTGTTCACAGTGTAAACGGAGAATTTATTGACCAAATTCCAGCGGCAATAGGACATTAAGCAGGATATGAGAACCAATAAATAAAGGACACACATAAATTCTCTTGGTCAAGACTATATACATATGTACGACGGACAAGCATACCTAGCTATACACCATACACCACTACCTTACCACCCCTATACCCGATAGCAGCATTGTACCAAGAACTATTATACGAGGGAAACTCATTAAGCTCTTTGATAACATGGAATAAATTGATACCTCCTTGCGGCAGGATCTCTCAGTCAGTGCGTGTTTGTGTGTTTATATACTCAGTCGAGCCTTCATAATATTTGTTAAGTTGTCGCCGGTGTGGTTTGGTTCTACTAGTGGTCAAGAGTTTGACGGACGGTGATGGTGGTTGTAAGGTCCAGTTGATTACACTAGACACATATCTGTAGAACACGCACTCAAAGGACGACGAGGTTCAGCCGAAGGAATCGTTAAAACAAATTCCCATCAGAGTTTAATTGAAATTTTGTATGCGAGTACTAGCTACAGGCAACAATTTCCAAACTCTACCGAACTGTGTAAATCATTTCGGAAGGATGCATATGGTTGGAGCTATTAAATCGCCACGTAAAAATTATACAGGCTGGGATGTATAGTAAAAGGAGATTTATTTTTACCAATTACTTACTTGGATTTTCCTGTGAGACTTTCTGAGAACTCAGGAAACAAGAACTCTGCCGGTATTATCGGGTCTTTACTTTTAACCTTTAAGTTAAATTTATAGCAGCTTGCTGAAATTTCTTTTATGTGGGATATTTGCTTATAGTGAGTTTGAAATTTTAAGCTACACATGGAAAATGGTTAACAGGAATTCTGTATCAGGATGCGGAAATGTCACAGCTATTCCAACCTCATTTTTCCAGTAACATCTGCAATGTAGCAGCTAAGGTTTTATTTTTGCAGTCCAACTTAAAGAACGTATTTTGGCTTATTCGCCATTTTTTAAACCTTTGGGTGGGAAACGATTTTTTTACAGGTGGGTAGTTTACCCAACCTCCAACTAGGCACTTTGATGGAAACATTGGGCATAAAATGGCGGAATAACGCCTTCAATATTGGACTCTGATTCCAGAAATTCAAAGTTGCACCAAAACTACTTAATAAATATCATTGTCGCTAGGTCGAATTCCCTTTTTTGAGTCTCAAGACCAGTATAGACCTTCACTATTGGACTTTGATTCCAGAAATTCAAAGTTGCACCAAAACTACTTAATAAAAATCATTGTCGCTAGGTCGAATTCCCTTTTTTGAGTCTCAAGACCAGTTGCCACAACTTCTTTTTAAAAAAATTATTATAATGGCCACCACAGTTTTGAATTTAAGTAAGACTTCATTCCTTACTGAACGAAAAATAATGCAAAAAAATTACGAAACCTATACTTAACGAGCTTACAAGAGTATTGATGTATTCCTTATTAGAGCCTAAAGGCGCAACTGGTAACGCAATAAATACGTAAATTATAAACTTTTTTGTACGGAAATTAAATTCTGTTACCGAATTGCATTCGTTTTGGAAATGACAATGCTTCCACAATGTTTAACACACATATGTACTTACTTAGCGGAGCTACAGTCCAGAATGAACCTGGGTCTCAACCAACATGCCTCTTCAATTATCTCGGCCCTTAGCTAACTGCCTCCAGTTGCGAAGTTTAAGTTGGTTAAAGTCGGTTTCTAACGGGTGGGTTTATTTTGCAATTGTGCAATTGACTCAAGAGCCTCTTGACCATTCCAAGCGTCGTCAATGGTCAGAATGGTGGCAAGAAATGGCAACAGTGGATGATAAATTTTCGAAGAAAATTATCTTCAGTGATGAGACACATTTTCACTTCAGTGGATTCGTCAATAAGCAGAATTGCCGCATTTGAGCGTATGATAGTCCAATAGTGATTGTCGAAAAACCAATGCACCCACAAAGTGTGACTGTTTGGTGTGGCTTATGGGCTGGCGGCATCATCGGGCCGTATTTTTCCAAAACGAGGCCAGTCAGGCAGTTAGTGTGAATCGTGTTCGCTATCGTGAGATGATAACGACCTTCTTAAGGACCGAATTGGAAGATATAGATTTGGAGAATATGTGGTTTCAACGGGACAGTGCCACTTGCCATACAGCTAAGGAAACAATGGCTCTTTTGCGCGACAAATTCAATGACCATGTTATCTCACGTGGTGGCGATGTCAATTGGCCGCCATGATCGTGTGTTTTAAAACCGTTGGACTTATTTCATTGGGGTCATTTGAAGGAAAAGGTGTGCATCGATAAGCCAGCAACAATTCAAGAGCTAAAGGATGAGATAACTCGGCACATTAACGGCATAGAACCTCAATTATGCCTCAGCGTCATCGAAAATTTGGACCTTCGGATGGAGGTGTGCCGCCGAGGTCGCAGCGGTCACTTGGCCAATATTTTGCTCCGTACATAATTAACCTATACCAATAATTTCATAATAAAAATAAATGATAGTAATTTCGTAAGAAAATTGTGTTTTATTTAAAATCAATAGCGGCCCTTAAAATGTAACCACCCTTTATTTGTGCGCGCCACTTAAGATGGTTGCTTCCTCTACTGCGACCAAAGTCTGACTAGGAATTGAAGAACGCTGCGAAACGGAGTATTGGTGTCCATTTGCTCCATATTTTCTAGCAATATTAAACGTTCAATGAAGAGTTTTTTTGAACAGGTCTATGTCACTGTAGAGAACTTATCTTTTGTGGTTGAATCTTCGGAACCAAAAGATTTTTTCGCTTTAAGCGACCAAGGATTTCGTCATACGTCATATGGTCCATGCCTCAGCTCCGTACAGCAGGAATGGGAATGACCAGGGTCTTGTATTAGATCTTCCTCGATTGAAGGCCTTACAACTAAATTGTTTTCTTAGCCCAAGGAAACAGTGATTGGCAAGAATTTTCTTGGATTAATTTCTCACGAGATTTTGTTGGCTGAGTTAATAACGGAGCTGAGGTAGACAAAGTCCCGTCTTACCTCAGTCATATCTATCAATGGTTGGTCCAATTCGTCGATGTTGTGTATCCTTTCGAGTAAATAGCATACACATATGTTCAAATGTGTCCGTGAGATATTCTCCAACCCTGCTGGAGCAGCAATAAGAGCCCATCCTTATCCTATGGACGAGCTTGGGCGATACACCAAAACTAGACATGGCTATGTATAGTTCGTCTCTATAAATTTTGTCGTATACGGCTTTGAAATCGATGAATAATTGGTGGGTATCGATTTGGACTTCCTTGGATTTTTCCATAATCTGCCAAAGTGTGAAGATTTGATTAGTTGTGGACTTTCCTGACCGATTGATAAGGGACGATCACATTGTTGGTAAACGGTTTCAGGTGGTCACATATTAAGGCAGATATGTTCGTATAAGGGTTTATGCCTGTGTAGTTGGCGCAGTTCGAAGGATCTCCATTTTTTGGGCCGCACAAACCTTCCTTCGAGAGGAAGGTTGTTCGCCACAAGAGTTTAGCAGTGTGCAGAAGTTGTTTTTCTATATCCTCGGCGTTGACTGTATATCAACCACAACATTTCTTTGTAATTCTCGACAGAACTCTGTTTGAGCCTTGTATCCCTGGCTTTTACGTTTTACACTTTCGTAAAAATTGCGAATATTATTCCTGTAATGGCATCTCTCAATACCCTCGACCGCGCGCTTTCCATGAATTTTTTTGTTTTGGAAAGCTGGTTATCTGCTTTTTTCTTTGTCTATAGCTCTCGTCTTCACCTGGAACTTAGCCTTGTATGCCACGTTCCCGGCTCTTAGCGTCTGTCGGAATTTCTCATAAAACCAAGCCTTTCTTGCTGGAGAAACCTAGCACATCAGTTGTTGCTTATCTAATGGCTTTTTGGCATCGTTGCCATTGTTCTCCCACATTAGATGCTGCTGGTATGGTGTTAATGCGTTCTGCGAAGGACTAGCGATCGGTCTCTTGCGATTTCAGTCGTTCAGTCATTCATTCAGTCATTTGTTAACAGATTTTCTGATTTGTTGTGACGTGGTGGATATCCGCGTTCTTACCTTGACTATATCGAGGTAGTGATCCGCGTCGGTGTTAGCAAAACGCAATGTTCGGATATCTAAAATAATGAATGCGTGCCCCTTTTCTATCGCAATATGATCAACTTGATTGACCATTCGTTGATCTGGAGACCGCCATGTAACCTTAGGTGAGGAAAGCGCTGGTGCTAGATATAATGGAATTTCGTTCCTAAGCGAAGCCCACTATCCGAAGTCCATTGCCAGACGTGTTTACCTGAAGGCTGTATTTTCCAACAATACTACTAAAGATGTCTTCTCTTCTTACCTTTGCTTTTTATATTTTAACATCGTACTCCGGTAGTCGCTCATCATAAGATCCTAGAAGCAGTCTTTCGATTCCCTTCCCTCTATCAGAGCGTGAGTGCGTATAAGGCTTATGTTGGTGAATTTGGTTACAAAGCGTGCGGTAATGTTTTAAAAACATACGACTTCTTACCTAAGTCTGGCACTTACATCAAATCCACATCCGAATAGTCGCTGTTTTTGCTCATTATAACACCGTTCCGCAGTAGATATCACCATTTTTCATATACTTTTCGCTCGGTTTTTTCTTAATGTTCTCTCATTTCAAGCAGATACGAACGTCATTGTCCATTTTCCCTTAAGCATGGTTGACAGCAATAAAATTGTTCCTTTCCAAGGCTATTAGTTGTTTCGTAGCGATAGGTTTTTTACATGAATGGGCAGTTAACACCTAGCATACCCCTAGAACACCGTGCCATCAGTATCCACTACTGGATTGAGCGTTGCCGTTATCGTTGCGGTTCATCCACCACCATCTCTGTTCAAGGGCCTTGACTTACCCTTGATATTCCTTAAGACCTGTTGTCCGAATTTTTCGAAGTAGCTCATCTATGTTATCCCCTTGGTACATCCTAACTAGGACTCCATATTGGAAGTTCTTCTGCTGCAACCTGCAAATAGAATACGTGCGACCGTGAGAGTCTCTACTGCAAAAACAAGTTCAGTGATCTTACTGCTCAGTATCATGGTAGCAAACGCATATACAACTCAGCCATATTAAATCTGACTCAATGGCGAATCTCGTCATGATCTGAGAAATCATCCGAGTAGTTTCAATTATCAAGAATAGCTTATCTAAACTTCGCCTTTCGGAGTCAGCATAAAACAGGAGCTCCCGCCATTCTCCAAGAAGTACACAAGCACAAATGATTGGTTGTGACAAAGCTCGGCCCTGGGTAGTAACGATCCTGTTGCGCCAAAAATGTGTATTTTTTTAATGGCGATTTGAGAGGACATGGACATTATTAAAAACGCTATCCCAGCTACAAATAGTTATTTCAAAATTAGCATTTCTATAGATGGCTACAAACATACCTTGGTATTCACTTTATTATACCCATGAAGGATGTACAACAACTTTCCATTAACCACAAGGTAAATAATTGCACAACATTTGAATCACGATCTTGACGGACTATTAATTTAAATTATTATTCACAAGGATTCTCTCCACAAAAGACATCTTAAGTGCTTAATTTTGAATTCCTCAAATTACAGAAACCACCTCACCTCCTTTGCTCCTTACCGTTGCATCGTCGTCCAAGACCAAGTGAACAGAAACTCAAGTAATATGCAAATGAACGACTCGAGCAATTATACTCGTATTTCTGTCAATCTTCTGTACATCTTACCGCTGAATGAGCGGTGTGTACTTCAACTATTCTTGTTGCCCTTTGTGCTTTAATTAACTTTCCTGACTGACAAAATGTCTGGAGTGCACCTTAAGGAACTTCGACAAGAGTCATTCATACAAAAATGCAACAGAAACGATTTGAATTTCGAATTAAATATTCCTGCCAACTGGATGTGATAAAGATTACCCGGTCCGTTCTAGCCTCTGCACAAATCAGAGATACCAAAAGCCCTTAGATATTCTCGCGTATGATTTTCAAACGAAAAAAAAAAGCAAATGTTCATCATTTCGACTATACAGGGTTCAATGGAGTGAGGGTGCTTTGGCAAACAACAATTCGGACTATGGGCATTCCCCGCTTATCCTGTGGAAATAGAGTGCATTTTACACCCGCATTTCGATGCGAACAAACGCGGAAAGCACATCTAAACGGCATATGAGCCACTACGACACGACCATACAAAGTTTGCAAATATTTGAAAATTGTCCTTTGTGGTTAGAGCAGAGGTGGCAATACCAGTCGAGACCAATTTTGAAACGGAAACCGATGAGTGTTACTGACGGCTGACATGTAGAGGAGCAGCGTGAAAAAAACGCTGATGCTATCCAATCGTAAATTACTTCCAGCGTTTTGATTTGCAGAATGCAGAATTGGATTATTCTATTGTAGGCTAACTGCCAGACGGTTCGGCGTACGAAAGGTATGAGGTTTACAATTGGAATTTTCCGGCTTGAACGAATTAAAAATTTGCAGTTCACTTATGTGCATCTGTTTTGATGCAGTTAGAATTGATAAAGCATAGGAGTTGGACTGATTGTGTTGAATGTGCATTCTGAGGGATTTAGGAGTTTTAATTGGATTTTTTTTTTTGGTTCGTTATTGCTAAATCACAGACGCATCCAATTGACTCTAGGGTTTCGGTCCATACCTGAGATATATGGGGGGGTGTCTATCTAATGCATTCCATGTGCAGTTAAAAAAAAATTGCTTTCAAATGTTCAGCTAACCAAGCTTTAGAGTTGTTTTTACTGTTAAATGTTTATAATGTTTTTTTTTTTTTATTATATAAAAGGCCCTCAATGAATTTATTTAATCACAAATTATTCTTTGGAATCCAGCCAATGGAAGGCAATGCGATTATATGAAACCTTGAGTTTTTAAAAAATTGATGCCCATCAACTCCGACTCTCAGCTTTCACGTGGTGGCCGCTGTGCGCCTAGTACCTTGACCGTAGATAGGGTGTCTCAATCATTATTTAAAGTCTTGGCGGCAGCAGATGAGGACAGGCGGGAAACGTGTACTCAAAGTAATGCAAATATTCTATTCCCAGACGGCAGCGGAAGAACTCCCAAGATGGAGTCAACGATGGCGTCTATAGGCCTTGTTAGAATAAACCTAGATAAGCTGCTTCGACATACTCGGAAAGCAGGTAATTTAGGAATATCGAGGGTAAGTCATGCCAGATGAACAGAGATGATAGCAGCGCTCATTCGCGTAGTGATACTGATGACCTCGTGGCTTAAGGGTATCGAAAAAATTGGAACTGGACACCCAGCTTGGGGTTTGTACCTCGGGTTAGTTGGAGGATAAAAATCTGTGAAATCTATTCTGATTACTCTGACTATTCGGATGTTGATTTGTTATAGGTGCCAGACTTAGGCAAGAAATCTTATGTTTTCAAGACATTTGTGAACACATTATAACAACCCTCATCAAGGCCAAATTCGCCAACATTAACCTTATATGCGGTCATGGAGGGCCGGAGGAAAGAGATAGTATAGTGAGAAACTACGAGACTCCTAGACAAAACTTATGAGCGAATACCGAAGTAGGATGATAAAATTGTGCTGGGAGATTTTAGCACAAAATTAAGAAGTGAAGAGGCCTACAAGGATAAGCTGCAGGTGAAGACGAGAGCTGCCGTTGAGCTCGTTGAGAAGAAGGGAAGAACACCGGCTTTTCAGAAAGAAAAAAAGAAAAGCGCGTGATCGAGGATATAGAAAGGTGCCACCCCAGAAACAATGTTCGCAAGTTTTACCAAAGTATAAAATGTCAAAGCCAAGGATAAAAGGCTCGAACAGAATCCTGTCGAGATGAACAAGGAAATATCGCAGTTGAGAGACAGTCGGTGCTGAGGATATGGAAGAACCACTTCTGCAGACTGTTAAACGGCGATGACGGACAACATTCCGCTGTCACGTAGAACGAACCAATCAATATTGGCAACGACATCGAAAACTGCCAACCACCCGACCTGAGTGAAGTGAGGATAGCAATATCTAAACTCAAACTGCCGGAAATGACGGCCGAGCTGATTTGGTAAGAAACATCCACCAACTCATAAGCCGAATCTGATCGGAAGAAAGTGTGCCTGAAGAATGGAACCTCAGCATCGTTTGCCCGATCCACAAAAAAGGAGACCCTATAAATTGCGCCAACTACAGAGGCATAAGTCTCCGCAACATCATCTACAAGATCCTATCTGCCTTAATATGTAAACGCCTGAAACCGTTTACCAACAATCTGATCGGCCCTTATCAGTGTGGTTTTAGGCCAGGAAAGTTCACAACCGATAAAATTTTCACACTTCGGCAGATAGTGGAAAAAACCCAAGATGTCCAAATCGAACTTTTTTTTTTAACTTTAACTTTTAAACTCATTTTTTATTTACTTAAAATATTAACTTACTACTAGACAAAAATGCTTAAATCTAACTTATCAATAACTGGTTTACTTAGTCTAACTTATCGGCCCTTAGTGGGCGCTGTAAGCTTATATTTAGCTGTTTTATTTTGCCTTTAGGCTTATATTAGTCGGTTTTTTGGTTTTATATTTAATTTTAATTTACAAAGAAAAAATTTAAAACTTTGTTTAGTGACTTTTTTTTTTGTTTTATATAAAAGCTTAATCTAGATTATATATAACTTAAGACTACTTAAACTACTTAAGCCTAACTTAAGACTACTTAAGCCTAACTTAAGACTACTTAACTACTTAAACCTAACTTAATTATAATCGGGGTGGCGAGCCCTCGTTGCGCATGCCCCGAGGGGTCGCCATCCTGATTGCGTCTTTCGGTCCCACGGCAGCCTGAAATCAATGTCCAAATCGATACCCACCACCTATTCATCGATTTCAAAGCCGCATACGACAGCATTTATGGAGACGAACTACACAGAGCCATGTCTAGTTTTGGTATACCGCTCAAACCTGTCCGTTGATCTAGGATGATAATGGAGAATTCTCGCTGTTCCATCAGGGTCGGAAACGACCTCACCGACACATTCGATACCAAAAAAGGATTTAGGCAAGCGATGCGCTATAATGAGTCTTCTTCAAACTGATTATTGAGAGAATTGTGCAAAACTCATAAGCCAACACCAGAGGCACAATTTTTCAAAAATCTAATCTAAACTAGCATACGCCGACGATATGTGCGAAGTACTGTGATGTCAATGTCAATGTCAATGTCAATGTCAATGACATCATTGGTCGGACCGAATGTGATGTCATAGCCACGTTAGCTAGTAAAGAGAAGGAAGCGGCAAAATGAGTTTAGCAGTAAATGAGGGCAAGACGAAGTATATACTCTCACCATGAAAAGACACACAGCATCGACGAATTGGACAGAACGTCACCATTGACAGATATAGCTTTGAGGTAGAACGGGACTTTGTCTATCTGGGCTCCGCTAGTAACTCTGAAAACAACATCTCGTCAGAAATCAAACGAAGAATTACTCTTGCCAACCGCTATTTCTTCGGGCTCAGAAGGCGTGCTATACAGCGACATGCCCCTTGCCAAAAAACTCCGCATTGAACGTTTAAGATGGCTAGGACATGTAGAACGAATGGACACCAATATTCCGGCTGGCAGCATCGATTCCCAGACTTCGGACGCAATACAGCAAGACCTTGCCTTGAGTGGAGCGCACAAGTAAAAGCCGACCTCAACCAAGTTGGAGTGCGCAACTGGAGTCTTTTAGCTAAGGACCAGGCTAATTGGAGAGGTATGTTGGTTGAGGCCCATGTACATTCCAGACTGTGGCGCCACTTAAGTAAGTAAGTAAGGAATTAAATCCCACTATAGCCAACACACATCCTGGAAAAAATGCAAGAAGTCGAAACCGATACCTTTCAACGATTTCAAAGCCGCATATGGCAGCATTTTCCATAGAGACGAAGCCATGTCTAGTTTTGGTGTACTGTCATGTGAGTTAATTAATTACATTCTTAAGAGTATTGTGAACAACTCCCAAGCGAACATCAGATACTCAATCGTTGATAAATCGGTGCAAGTAACGGGTGATTTTTTCAGCGTTTTTTTTTTAAATCGAATAAAACACTCAAATTTGCATCAAATATTCAAAAAAATTATTGCAATCGATACATATCCCTTTGCCATTTACGTTTTAAAGACAACTTTATATAAACGTTGTGCGCGGCTCCGTTTCAAATGGTCCATTCGGAAGGTCCAATTTTGCGTCACTTTTTCGAGTATTTCACCCTAAATTCCAAATTATACCCGTGTTATGTTATCCTGTAAGGCTTCAATCGTGTTCAACTTGTTCACATTGACTAACGAGTTAACATAACCCCACAAGAAATAGTCAGGATACGTTAAATCGCATGATCTTGGCGGCCAACTCATAAGGCCATTTCGAGGGATAAGCTACTCACCAAATGCATCCTTCAACATTTTCATTGTTTTGCGAGCTGTGTGGCATATGGCACCATCTGGATGAAACCACATGTCAATTAAGTGCAACTCAGCCAACTGGGGCCAAAAAAAAAACCGCGTATCAACGCTCGATATCGTTCGCCATTATATGGTCGTAACAAACGATGCAAATTTCAATAATTTGCAAATGGCAGAGTATACTCCAAACTTTTCACTTTGACAGATGACGATTGGACTCTAACCAGTTCTGCCAACCTGAAAAACTTAACTCTAAAAAAAATCACCCGTTAATATCATACGCGGATGATGTTAACATATCATATGTGCTACGGCGCTGAAGCATGCACCGTATTAAAAAATCCTTTGAAAAAATCCTTTGAAAAAATCCTTTGTAGATGTCAGAGAAAAATTCTTCGAAAAATCTTCAGTCCCGTTTGCATTGACGGGCTATGGAGAAGAAGATTCAACCAATATAACAAGCTGTACAGCAACATCCCCCTAGTCACAAAAGCTCCGCATTGGACGTTTGAGGTTTCTTGGACATGCAGAACGAATTGACACCAATCCTCCGGCTTGCAGAGTATTCAATTCCCAGCCAGACGTCGCGTCGTTTAGTGAATTTAGGAAATAAAAAGCTAGACCCCGGATTCTATTTGTATTTTACGTTCTACTTTGGTCACTTATTTCCATTGAATGAAAAGACAGAATGATAGGTGCAATAAATTGCAAACAAAATATTTGCTTCAGTATCTGTCGACAATTAATTTTCACTTCTAATTGAATTAGAAAGTTAAATTTAAATCAAATCCAATCCGTCAACAGAACCCATTTACTCAGAAACACACAAACAGGCTAAACAAAATAAATAAATATCATCACCATTTAACCGCTAAATTAACATAGCTACACACCAATCGCCTACAACGACTTTCTAATTAATCCTACAAACAGAAACCAATCGAACATAATTCGATCCATTATGTCCGATTAAATTTACAATTGTTGTTACAAGGCGCCTTTTGCATCCATTCGATGCCACCGCCTGCCCATTCGCATGATAACTCTCTCCCACCGACAGAATAGCAAAGGTGCATCCACATCCGAATTCAAATACGAACCCTGCCATGTCCGATGTGGACTGAGGTTAAGCCGGCCGCCGCTCAGATTATGAATAACTAATTCGGGAGAATTTATTTTAATTTATTTCCATTGCACAAACAACAAAATCAGGTCCTTCGGATGCAGCTCATTCGGAAGGATGAGAAGGGCGACCACTTTTTGGTTCAATAAAATGTAATGTGAGGCTATGGGCTCGACACAAATAGAGCAACAACGGGTGTAGTATGTTTTAATTAACTAGGTAATGTCGCGATTAATTACTAAATTCGAATGCACGTCGCCCGTTGATCAGAACTGCGGCAGGACTGAAGGCACGCAGTTAAATGCTAATGAATTTCATACACAAATTATATCGGGTTCGTGAAATACCGGCCGGCAGGAGAGCTGTTTTTCAAATTCATATAGACCTCGCCTAATGGTAGGCAAATATATTTTTCTCATCCAATTTTGAAAAGCCTATTGCATGAGCTTAGGAGTGACGGCAAATGGACAGCGTTGGTGTTGCATATGGGTGGGTTTGGCATTTAATTTGTTGCGTGTTGCCATTGTCAACAAAACGCTCTGCTAATGTGGAAAATAATGATTGCCAAATTGGACGGTAGATGTTGGTTGTAATTTTGAATTTGTTGAGTTATTGGCATGTGGTATGGGCATTGATGTGCTGTTGTAGATTGGAAGCAATTGAAACTATGTTGGGTCTCATTTGACAGCAAATTATCGAATGGTTTGTGGTTACAATTTGACACTGCGGGAGGCTATGTTCAAATGCGTGTGCTTGTTTGGTTTTGTTTGCTTATTGGCAAAAGGGCTATGTAATGAGAACTATTTTTGAAGCTTTTTAATGCCGGGATACTCTTAGTTGTTTATCAGATTTACATTCAAAAGTTTAACGATGACAATTGGGAGAACCATGGGCTTAATAATAAACGACCGACATAGGTTTATAAGCCTGACTACATTGCTTTAGGCAACAGGAGAGGATCCTTCATTTTGGATGTCCAAATACTGCAAGTAACTTTCAACTTTTAATTCAAATACGCCGATACATCGAAGCAATACTGTGAACAAAATCAGCTGCAAAAGGCTGCAATTTCTTGAGACACAATTGCTTGAAATTACATGAGACGCAAATCTTGAAACATTCAGAGGACATCTATGCGAAACACCATTGGATGTAAGGCTTGAAGAATACCTATATTCCACAAAGGAAGAGAGGGAACAAATTTGTTTTTCTGGAAGTTCGATGAAGCAAAATTATCGAAAGACATTTCAGAGGTGTTATCGAGACGGAACCTAACGCAATAGTTAAAATCTTTAACCCGATCTAAAAAACCTTACGAAAACTGACTTTTGCACGTCTTCAGAGTAATATAAGGGGTCTGATAGCTGTCTGCAGGTCCCTTCCGGGCTACGAAAACAATTTAGGTATTCGAACTACTGTGGATATCCTATTCGATACCCTTTTCATCCCAGTTTGGGGAATGTGGTTGAGCCTGATCATGTAACGTTTTAAAAGCGGTCGTTTTCAGATACAGCTTAGCCTTGTATGCTTCGTTTTTGGATAATTATGCCTCTGGTGTTGGCTCGTGAGTTTGGCACAATCCTCTCAAATATCAAATTGAAAAAGTCACTTGATAGCGCATCGCCTTGCCTAAATCCTTTTTTGGGTATCGAATTTTTCGGTGAGGTCGTTTCCGACCCTGATGGAGCAGCGAGAATTCTCCATCGTCATCCTAGATCAACGGACAAGTTTGGGCGGTATACCAAAACTAGACATGGCTCTATATAGTTCATCTCTATAAATGCTGTCGTATGCGGCTTTGAAATCGATGAATAGGTGGTGGGTATCGATTAAGACATCTTGGGTTTTTTCCATGATCTGCTGAAGTGTGAAATGCATTCATATCTTGGCTGAAAGAAAAAAGTGGTCCCAGTCGATGTTAGCCCCTCAGAATGTTAAAGTGTGTCCAATATACTGGATGCGTGTCTATTGTCTATCGCAATGTGATACAATTGATTAACCGTTCGTTGATCTGAAGACCGGTTGTCTATAAGACAGTGCACATTAGTAAGACATTTGGTTGTGGTGATCTACGGTCTAGCTAAATAATTTTCTTAGATCTTTGCTTCAAGCCAGCCAGTGCTCTATCATTTGATCGATGCCGTTGCTCTATCTAAGGCTTGATCTGCTGATAGCAAGCTGTTCTAAAATATGTTTAAATATATTATCGATAGGAGTACCAAGAGTAACTGTTTGGGTTAAGGGTGTTTTTTTACTCCCATGTCTAGCGAGTTAATCAGCCTTACAATTCCTTGGAATGTGGCAATGCCCAGGGACCCAGCAAATATGTTGTTAGTGATGGCCGGTTAACCATGGCTAATTTAGGATATGAATAGGCCGATTCCATTGATTTGATTCCGAGTTCACCTTAGGCCCGCATTGTGCTAAAATATTTAAAGGGTTTTCCTTACATCTTGAGTGCTGAATTTTTAGACATACCTACAAAGGAAGTACTAATGCCAAGACATTAACTTTAATGAGTTACGTCAAATGACGCTAAAATCATCAGATTAGCTGAAAGGCGAGGCTTCGATTTTTCTTTGGTGGAAACGCATGGCTAAGTCCGTCGTTTGCTTACGATCCGTCGGGGTCGTTATAAATCGTTGGTGTTGTCCTATCACGATGAGTAAAGGATAGTGACCTGCACGTTTTGTTTTTGTAGAATTCAACTTAGAAATCATAGATTTGGTATTTTTAGGAACCTACTTACATACTTATTTGGCGCTTTAGTCTGGAATGCACCTGGGCTTCAAGGACCATGCCTTTCCAATCAGCCCGGGTCCTTAGCTAACTGCGCCTCTAGTTGCGCACTTCAAGTTGGTTGAGGTCGGTTTCTCCTTGTGTGCCCCATTTTAGGTCAGGTCTACCTCTACTACGTCCGACGTCAGACTCAGAATCGAAGGCCGAAGGAACACCTAATTTGAATTTCTGAATACTTAAGCGTAGTACGCGAAACAGAACATCCAATGCTGTGGGAGGTAGCTTGCACGGTGCACAATCAATACAAATACAAACGGTTTTATGCACCATAAAGATAGTTTTTTTATATATATATTGCTTCCAGCTGAGCTTTATAGAGACAAAACAGGTCAGGGATATGGCTTTGTCAGAATAAGACTGACAAAAAGAAATAATATTCCGTTTACTACTAGTTGATGAAGAAAATGGCGATAGGACTGCACCTTTAGAAGTTACTCCACCGATATAAATTCTGGACGAAGCACTTCAAGCTTTTCAAAGCACTATTCTTAGTAGGGCATGGACTTTTTTATTACACTTATGTTTGTAAAGATCTGTTTTTACAAATATCCCTTAGGAGTAAACAAGTTGCACAAAATGCATATCGATCAGTCATTTCAGTTATTTATGATCTCTCATGATGATCTGACAAATCATCGGAGTAGTACCAATTGTCAAGAAAAGCTTATCTCAAATTCGCTGTTCGGAGTCGGCATAAAACAGAAGCTAGAAGTACACACGCACACATGAATGGTTGTGAGAAAGCTCAGCCCTGGGAACTAACAAGCCTGTTGCGCCAAAAACAGTTTTTTTTTATCTTTGGAAGAATCGGTCTCAAATCTAACTCACGTGACAGTTTGTACCAGATTTGGTTACATTCTATTACTTCCATCTCTTGGGGACATAAGATAGCTCCAGGTAGTAATTGACAATAGTTTACAACGTTGGAAGGATAAGAGTCTCTGTATCCTGCAAGTAGTAAAAATATCTGTGCAACAAACTCAATATTTTGAAAATGTAATAAATCGGCTTTTTTTTTCAAAGCTGAATACACACTTGAAATTGGACAACAAACAACTGGACGATCTTAACATCTTCAAAGTATCAAAATCAATTTTAAGTCACAGCATTTTATTTATCACTTTTACGACGTCAGAATTTGACGTTTTCAAAATAAATTACGTTGATCTGGGATCTAAATCCTTCACCTCAACCGAAACCGTAGACGAAGATTTATCGAAACGCAACTTTTTATCGAACATTTGACATCTAGTAATTCCGGTATCTAGATCGCAGCGCCGCCGACTTGTAATGATATCCGTCCTCTGCAAGTATGGCCGACTCACTGATGTGTTGTTGGACCGGTTGATATGATGTTGGTGCACTATCATTATCCTGGTATTGTTGAGTCTCTTCTTTTTTATCATAAGACGTCTCGGTATACTCTTCAGAAGGACGAGCAATTTGATCCGGTGCAGGTCCTAGTTTATTATCATCTTCGAAGTCATCCGAATCCTCTGGCACTGCAATTTCGTCCGGCGATGGTCCTAGAAAATCTGAATCTGGCAGGCCTTTTGTAATATCCCTTGACTGCTGATAGATATCATTGAATGTGGCCGGTTGCAGTGCTTCCCGTCGTACTCGTCTGCCAACTTTGTAGTGGTATCCATCATCGTCCAGTCTATGCGCTGGCACAATTAAATCGTCCGTCTTTGAGAAGGAATCATCAAGTGATTGCAATGATTCTTCCGGATGCGCTGGTGGAGAGTATTGAATTTCCAGTCCTAGCGCCGTAACAACAACAGCTAGCAGCAATCCAATAGAGATGGCCTTCTGCAAATAATTTTTTTTGTTTTTTTTTTTGTTTAAGAAGACTATTTGAGGATGATGCAAGTTTTTGCACGGCTTTTGATTACCATTTCTCTGAGATGTATTTCACTACAAGGAATGAACTGCAAGCTTAGTGCAGAACTGTATTTATAGACTTGGTGCAAGAACAGCTTTTTGTTATTGTCAACAATGTTTTAGACCAAAAGAACGAAGAAAAAAAATGTCTAAGTAGCAATCCGGAATGACCGGACTTCTATCGCCTTTGGTACATGCGATTGCATTCATTTGCATGCGAAATTAGTGAATCTCTAGCAGAAATGGGACAAACCGGAAATCAGAAGGATACTGATACCATTGAGAATTTTTCATCGATTCGTTTCGTGAGTTATGGTAATGCATCATGACAATTCGATAACGTTTGATTTAGTTAGGTAGTTTATCTTGAAAAGCTTTGCGATTAGCTGGTTGGATGTTGTAGAACGAGGGCAAACTCTGATTGGTTTTAACTTGTCGAAGCGCAGTCGTTATAACTTTGATCAATCGTGTTTATTTTACCTCTAAGTGGTAACCATAGTATACTGGTCCTATCCATCCGGATTTGACTTGCTAAACTAACAGCCTGGTCAGCATGACTGGCAGGGAATATCCGACCTGATGTCCTTGGGTGAACCTAGATGAGCTGCTGTGGGGAGCGGTTCAATGGGACTGAATAACTTCAAGTGTTAGTCAGTCCCCTTGAACATATATGGTGGTGAATTTAGGTAAAGTCCAGGTGCGGCGCCCCGTGTCCTTGGGGTATTTAATAAATTGAATAAAATATTATTACGAAGCAACCAATAGCATCGGAATGGACTGATTTTATTGTTGACGATCATGCTAAATGAAAAAAGGACAACGGCGTTCGGATAGATGAAGTCGAACAACTATCGGCAGCCCTATGCTGCTACAAAGGACATCACTGATATCCAAGAAATACCATAGGGTGGGCCGGACAAAAATATGAAGAAAACCTATGACATCTACTAGGGACCGTGTTATAGTGGACAGAAACAGCGTCTATTCGAATGCGGATTTGTTGTAACTGCCAGACTTAGGCAAGTGGACTTAAGCTTTGAAGACGGGTTGCTATCATCGACTTTGACAACTAATATGTTTCAGCCAAGTTACAAGTGTGGATATCCGCCACGCCACAACAATCTAGAAATATTGTGAAAGACTGCAATTGCAAGATACCGCCGATTCCTTCGCAGAAAACATATCACTTAGTCTCTCAATTAACACCATACCATCAGCATCTAATGTCGAAGAACAATGACAACGATGTCAACAGCCATTATACTGATATTCTACGCCCCACCAGCAACATGTCCTTGGTTTGATGAAGACAGATGCTCGCAGCCAAGAACGAGGCCTACACGGCTAAGCTGTAAGTGAAGAGAGCTGCGATTTAGCTCTACAGGCTAAAAAGGAGAAAAGAACACCAGCTTTTCAGAAAGAAGAAAAAAGATCAGGAAAAGCCCTGTATCGAGAATATAGAAAGGTGCCACTGCAGAAATAATATACGGAAGTTCTACTAAAGTGTAAAACGATGAAGCTAAGAATACAAAGCTCAAACAGAATCCTGTCAAGATGAAAAAGAAAATATCGAAGTTGAGACACAATCGATGCTGACGATATGGAAGAACCATTCCTGGCGTTGACGAACGAAATGCCGCTGTCAGGCAGAACGAACCATTCAATAGTGCGACGACAGAAAAAAGTGAATTGAGGACAGTTATATCTAAACCCAAGCTTAACTAAGCCACCGTATGTGACAATTTTCCGCCGATCTTTAAAATCCGGCGGTGATGACTTGGCAAGTAGCATCCAGCAACTAATAAGCCAAATCTGATCGGATGAAAGTATGCATGAAGAAAGAAACTTTGGCATCGCTTGCCCGATCCACAAAAAGGAAACGCTCTGCACCAACTATAGAGGCATAAGTCTTCTCAACATTGCCTACAAGATCAAATCTGCCGTAATATGTGAGCACCTGAAACCGTTTACCAACAATGTGATGGGATTGGCAGTAAATGAGGGTACGAGCAAGTATCTGCAGTCAACACAAAAGTTCACACGAAATCGACGAATTGGACCATTTTTAGATTTTACATTAAGGTAGTAAGGGACGGCAAAAAATAAAAAACAAACAGCATCTCGTTAGAAATTAAACGAAGTGTAACAGACCCTGAAGATCCCAGTGTTGCTTGACGGCGGTGAAACATGGACCGCATCAAATGTGGATGAAGAAAAATCTTCGGTCCCGTTTGCAATGACGGGCTATGGAAACGAATATTCAACGAAGAGCTATACAGCAACATACCCCTAATCAATGAACACCAATACTCCGTCTCGCAAGTCCATTCCCAGTCAGACGCAGATCGCAGTAAAGGCAGAGCTCGACTTAAGTGGCGCGCACAAGTAGAAACCGACCAGAAACAATTAGAAAGGCATGTTGGTTGAGTTTCAGGTTCCTTCCAAACTATAGCGCCACTTAAGTACTTAAGTAAGTGGATAAGTTATTGTTTGTCCACGTAGAGACTTTCCTTTAGTGTTCCTACTCAAAAGTAGGTGCAGAAAAATTTGCTTGATAAATCTCGAAGGTTTTCACGTTTCCAGTGATATGCGAATATATTTTGTTTGATTGCGAATGTGATTGGTGAAAACAATTTTTCATTGACATTGACATTGACATTGACATTGACATTGACATTGACATCACAGTACTTCGCACATGAATGCAACGAACTACAGACACATAACAGCACTGGCGACTGAGGCCATCGGCTGGGACATATCAAGACATTTATACAACAGAGAGAGACGGATAGATACATAGAAGGAAAGACATATAACATAAACCTACGTGGCACAGAGGAGGAGACATCGATTTATATTGTCTCATGTTATCGCACAGGTGGCCTCAGATAAGCTGGCAATTTTCGTAGAAAACAAATGCTGCCGAAGCTGGGGCTTGAACCCGCAGCGCTTGGCTTAGCAGTCAACTACGCCTTCCTCTGAGCCATGGCCACCTGCAACAATTTTTCAAACCCATTTGTTGCTACATGTCGAGTATGAATCAATGGAATATATCTGGAATGAAATGACACGAAAGAGACTATAGGTGATGTTACAATAATCGAAATTCCAAGACTAATGTCGATCAGTATATATCCCCCTCCATATGCTGTCGGTTTGTGTCATTAGCAGCTGCAAAACTCCACATATTTTTATATTCTCCATGTCATATCACGAAATTTCATTACCATCGACCTTTTTTCATATTAGCTCCATACCAAGCCTTAACATTAGACCATACAAATATGTAAACAAAACAACACTACTTCATTCTCGGAACGGCTAGCGGTCAAGGTAGCAAATATTTCACTGTCATGTAGAGACGATGCTCTCGGAACTGACCTTTCATTAGATGAGGTTGTCACCCAATAGTCAGTTTGATGAAACACCATCAATATCATCTCGTTAAACGAGTTCAAGATCGGAAGCAAAACATCATTCCCTTATTCGCACTCTAAGATCGCCTTCCAAGCGAAGACAGATGTAATCGTTCGTCTTGTGTTGTGTCGAATCAAGTTTTTTTTTTTATGTTAGAATTCCACGTCATGGTATTAGCATAAATTTAAAATTAGCGTCAAGATAAATATTATCTGATCTAGATAAACATTTTTACTAGACCAAAGTCAATGAGATACAAAAATAAAGATCAAAAAATGTATCCCATCTGCGAATGAAGACTAGTACTCGTCAGCGCCATTTGTCTGACTAAATTAGGAATTAGTCCTCAGTTAGCTCTATTGTTCCCTTTATGGTGGGAATTTTAAATGAAAAACAATACCAAGCAAATTTTTACAAATAAAAGAAAATTTTCAAGTTTTGGAGGTCAAGGTAGAGATAAAATCCAATGAGTATCAACTTCTACTAAGAGTCTGTTTGGTTTCGCATGAGAAGCCATCTCGTTTGATGTTCATTTGGGATGTGACTTCCAACTGCCTGGATCTAAATTAAGAACGAGTTCTTAAATAAAATTTACTTGTTTCACCTGTATCTATGGACAGGTTTAAGTTTGGAGATTGTGTGTTTTCGTTTTGGATACCGATTTAGAATGATTCGAACTCTCATAACTAGTGGGGCTTTTATTTACAAGTCAAAAATAATTAATAGATCAATCAATAAAATAATTTATCAGGTTTGGGTTATGCAACCGGATTTTTTTTTTAATTTTAATTAAGATCTGGTTCTTGAACGGTTATTCCTCGATAACTGTGAGATTGATGAATTTAAAAACAAATATCTGAAACTGAAATTTTCTTCGTTGATTTCTTATTTTATTTCAAAAGAAAATGGTAAGAGAATGTGATACAGTAGATTACTGCTATAAACCGAGCTAAGTAGTCCAGGCACTGACCATTAGCGGGTTAATGGTCCATCACTAAGATTCTGAATTTCAACTTAAGACATGCAGTGATCCGTCAATTGACTTAGGACATCAATTCTTGCAAAATAAATACCTGAGATACTTTTGAAGACTCCGTCGAAAATTAAAGCCTAACTATAGTATAATTAAATAATAATAAAGGTCCCTGAACCAAACAAAATTGCTTGTAATTTCACAGTTCTTTCATTTTATGCAAAAATATTGGCTTCGTGAAAAAAAAATATTTGATCAAACCTAACATTACGTGGGTGGAGAAGACCAAAAAAATAGTTTTTCAGTCAGTCTGCGATCGCAGTTAAAGACTTCCAGACTGTTTTTTAGAATTGACATAATTGGGTATCTACCATATAACGGTTTTTGTAAAACGAACCTTTCTCAGAAATGGATATAACAAGTTTTGTTAAACGAAAAACAATAAAAGCGCTTAGAAGATAAAGAGCCTAAGCGACAATTTTTTAAAAATTTGCATGCACATACTGCGAAAATTTCACATAACCTGACTTTTCAACAAAATAATACTACTAGAATTATTTTTAGTTTTTTTACATTTTATGTTATTTTATGATGAAAACAAACAGTTATCGCTTATACTTCCAAGTGCTTAATATTATGAAGGGAAATAAAGGGTTTTCAGATAGTAACTTTCGAACTTTGACAGTTGATAGCGGCCATATTGTTTAGGCGACGTCTGTCAAATTGGCTGCCATTTATTTTATGCCACACCTTTTTAAAGGCTTGAACACATCAATAAATACGTCTGAGCATTTCTTTCCTTTCTTCGATAACTTTCTCAATTGCATCAATAACGTCTGCTTTTGCCTTATCGTTTTTTGCCCTAACCCATACTATCCTTAAATTATACATCCACCAAAAGTGGAAGTGCCTAAAACTGAATGGGGATGAAATGTAGAAAATGACACTGTCACCACATATTGTTCAGAAAGTTTATTTCAATCTCGTATAGTTCCACAGAAAAATACGTTTTTCTATGGGATATGCCTTACCAATTTTTTTTTTCTTTTTGGAACCGATATTGACACATGTTCTGCTTCATCGGACAGAGAGTCTTTGTAGGTCAACAACATGCTCAACACTTAAGGCCAACAAATCGGACACACACAGCCAGCTAGAGATTCGATCTAGTCGATCTATATACGATGTGGGCCAAATTTTGGAAGACGCTCTTATTTTTGCAAATGGCCGCCAATGTCAAATCTGTTTTGACATTTGTGGACTAGACAGATGTAGAATACAAATGAACAAGCCATGGAGTGATACACTCTCCAAGAACGCGGAATAATCGTGTCTATTTTTTTGCATAACAATTTGTCTGTAGTGTTGGCGCAGCGCTTATTCTGTCGCCGATTCCCAGGCCGTCCGCCACCGACTGCGCAAACACTGCTCCGTTTGACCACAAACCTTGAAGAGTATGGGACCACACGAGACGTTGCCAAGACGTTGCTGGCTGTCCCCGGGGCACACGTTGTGCCGAGAATATCGCCGCTGTTGCCGAGGAAACATCGACCAGACGCCATGTCTCGCAATTAGCCATCAGCCGGTCGTCCCTAAGTCGACTTTTGGTCAAAGACTTGCGCATGTTTCCGTACATAGTCCAGTACGTGCATCAGCTGCTGCCTGTCGGCCATCAAAAGCGTGTAACTTACGCACAAGCCATCATCAATCTAGAGGACAATGTTTTCGACCAAAATCATAACGAGCGATGAGGCTCATTTCCAACTCAGCGGTTACGTAAACAAGGAAAACTATCGCTTCTGGGGCACCGAAAATCCACGAGTAATGCACGAGGAGCCATTACACCCGCTCAATGTTACTGCATGGTGCGCTGTTGACGCTGGAGGAGTCATCGGGCCATTTTTTTCGAGAACGCCGCTGGTCAAACGACAACTGTGGACGGTGCACACTATAGGGCCATGTTAACCGAGTTTTTTCTGCCGCAATTGGACGAGCTAGAACTGGAGGACATGTGGTTTCAACAGGATGGAGCAACGCGCACATTGCGCGAGCCACAACCGATATTCTGAAGGCGGCGTTCCCAGGTCACCTCATCTCTCGTTTTGGCGATTTGCACTGGCCCGCAAGATCGCCCGATTTAACCGTTTCAGACTTTTTTGGTGGGGTTTTTTGAAGTCCCTTGTTTACGTGTACAAGGTCGAAACCCTGTAAGCCCTCAAGGACAACATTCGACACGAGTGCGAGAGTCTGTCGCCCGAAGTTCTCGCCAAAGTGATGAAAAATGTCATAAAACGAGCCCGTATGGCAATCAATTGTGACGCCGCTTCTCGACTTCAAATAAACATAACCGAAAACCGAATCGAAGTTTTTCATTTCGAAAAAAATGAGAGCCATGCAACATCGCATGACTTCTTTTGGCCCACCTTGTAGTTACATACTTTGAGGTACATATATCTATCTAAATTATTTCTCTATGTTAGGTTAGGATAGGTTTTATGGGCTGTTGACACTCAGGTGTGTCGTCAATCTCGCCTACGTGGGTCTATAGTTATGACCTTTGTTGAAAGATGAGTACCTGAAAAGAATGTTTAAAAGTATATATGAGTGCGATACTTATGTTGTTATCTGCGTTTTTCATCAACTTTAAATAGATGTTTGCTAAATCCTGATTTGCAGCAGAAACGGACGATCTGCGCTGTAGGTCTTGTTGCTAGCTCCGTTAGGTCCTCGTAGTAGAAGCTACCAAAGAGTTTGTTATGGCTGTTGCAGATCACGGGACAGTGGCAGAGTAGTTGTGTGGTATTCTCCTCGTCTTTTGGTTGGTCGCATTTCCTGCATAGTTGGTATCAGTCAGTTATTCCGATTATATGGGGCCCGTTATCACTCTCACCGCTCTAGAAATGGAAGCTCTGTTCAAAGCAATAAGCTTGTATGATTTGCTACCACTTATTTCCCGGCAAAGGACTTTGGGGTGTTTGCATGTGTAAATGTTTTGCCATTTAGATTCTATTTCCCTTTGCGTGTATCTAGTTATTGCCTGTTTTTTAAAAGCAAGTCAAGTATAAGGGGGTCTAACCCTGCTATCGCATTGGGAAATGCAGCTGAACGATCCTAGTCTGGGTAGCTTGTCTGCTTTTTCGCTTCCTGGAACGTTATTATGTCCTGGCACCCAGATAATTTGGACTTCGTTCTGGTTACATAGAGCGTGATGTTATTGTATTGGATGCCAGAGCTTTTATGGCCGCTTGACTGTCGACGTAAATGGAGATATCCATTTGTGATATTTCCAGTACTATAGCCGATTCGGCAGCTAAGTGTATGGCCAGGATCTCTGCTTGTAAAACACTGCAAGAGTTTGCCAAACGAATGGATGTGTTTAACTTGATTCTGTCAGAGTAGGTGCCAGAGCTCACTCTTCATTCCATTTTAGATCCATCGGTATAGATTGCTATTTCGTTGTTGGATATCACATTGTTTGACCGTTCGTCTCTACTTGGTATTCTGATTGCGTATTGAATGTCGAAATCGTGATATGGGATGGTGTAGTCAGATTCCCCGTTCTCATATTCTACTAATTTCAATATTTTACTGTGACCAAATGGTTTGATACATACCTTAGGTTGCCCGCTTCTTTGGGGCATGCTGCGATTTTCGCTGCTGTGTTAATCAGCTGTAGGTCGATTGGTGGGAGATTCGGAAGTGTTTCCAAATCTGCTGTGGGACCCATAGCTCCTATTGTGAGTACGCAGGATGTTCTTTGAACTTTTGTTAGTGCTATCAAATGCTTCGTCTTTTTCATGGAATTCCACCAGACTAGGCAACCATAGGTAAGGATTGGTCTGACAACCGCTGTGTAAAGCCATTTCGTGACTTTCGGGGAGGGGCCCCAGTTCTTACCACAGATTCTGTTGCAGCTATGTTGGGAAATGTCAGCTTTCTTAACCATTAAGTTAATATTAAGGTCCCAGTTTAGTTTGCTATCAAGTATCACCACAAGGTATTTGGCACTTGCTTACAGTTAGAGGGTAGGTGTCAGAAACTCTGTGACTGATCTTTGGTTGTGAAAAGTACTCATTCTGTTTTCTTCGGATTTACACCCAGCCCGCATGGTTTTGATGATCTTCTGAGTATGTTTAGTTTTGTTTGCATGACTGCGCTTAGAGTCGATGGGAACTTCCCACATGCCATAAGAACAACATCGTCTTCATAAGCCACTTTTTTTGTTGCAGTGAATTCCAGTCTCTTCAATGCTTCGTTAACTACCTGTAGCCAAAAAAGTGGAGACAGGGCCTACCCCCCTTGTCGTTGTTATTGTTTTGGTACAATCAGCCAGCGAGGATGAAATGATACTTTTCTTAAGCATGGTTATGATCCAGTTGCTAAGATCCGTATCTATTCCTGATTTGTCAAGTGCCATCTCCATGGCTTCCGTCTTAACGTTATTGAAGGCTCCTTCTATATCTAGGAAGGCTGCTAGTGTGTATTCTTTTTGCAGTATAACAATTTTCTAATTGTTTGAACTACCTCATGGAGGGCAGTTTCTACCGATTTGCCTTCGATATAGGCGTGCTGGTTTGGGGATATCTATTCTAAGACATTCTAGAATTTCTCTATGTTACACAATCAATATCAAAACTTATATACACAGTATAGGACAGGACATAAAAAACCTTGTTCTACTTTGTCATTTATTCCAACGAAGCAATGTCAGAAATGTCACTGCCACAACCTGCACAAGTAGCAACATTAAAACATACAAAATGGATGCCAACAGAAATATTTAAAATACCAACGGTAAAAAATATTGCCATAGATAACAGTATACCACTCAACAAAAGTGCACATGTATGGATCATTTTAAATGTCAGAAATAATTTAACCCACAGTCGACATGAAATTATTTTTCACTTATTCCCATTTCACATGAATTCACATCATCTACCTACATCCTGTATCCTTTCAGAACTATTTTCATCTATCTTCCATGTGAACACTGAACCGTACATTTGTATACGTACGAATAAATGTAAATATGGAGCACTATACTCTCGTTCCCCGTCATCTGCCATAGAGCATAATCAGAAAGGATGGCATTTCGAAATGGCAAACTCCCGACTAAACCCGCAAACGTTTGACTTTGAACGCTTGGGATGGGACATCTCCATCCGAACTAATGGAAGGAACAATCATTAGAAATTTTATTTAAAAAAAAATTCAAACAAAACAAACACCATTTGTTGCTTCCACGCCATTTCAGCTCGTATGAGCAATTGAATGTCAGAAGCATTAAAAATGCTGACATTATGTTCAGAAGCTTGTTGCTTGTGTCGTGTAGTTCTGCATTTCGACAATGGAAAAGCTTAGCCGCCTTCTCCCGACGGAATAAATGGAAATTCACTAGCAATTTTGAATTTCGAACATTTGTTGGTTACTCTATTGTTAGCTTCTTTGCGGATGAGAGGTCTTGAAGGAGAATGGACTTCCGTTGGTGTTGTCTTGGTCGGGGTTGGAAAAATCCTTAAAAAGCATTACGATACATTTATTTTCAGAATTTCTCGAAATAAAGGGTGGACAAGGATATTGATTGTGTGCTTTATTATATGGATTTCATTTTATTTATATCCGACTGCTTGTCCTTTTTCTGGTTTTTAAGGCATCAATGGTGTGACCTTAATAGATAGCCATTGAGTCTAGATCTGATTTTAACAAGCTCCTTAAGTTTAAGCTTCGATCTCAAAGGGCTTGGTCTGTAGGGTATTCAACTCTATAATAAGACTAAGAGTTCCAAAGTAGCAAATGATTGAGCCTCATAACTCAAGCTTAAAATGTACAATACTTCCATATAGTTAGAGTTCACGAGCGGTTAAATGGTAGGCAATTAAAAAACAGATAATTATGAGAGAAACAACAGCCTCAGATTACGGATGCTCTCAGTTACCAAGCGTACTAGGAAAGACCACGGACATAAACGACTTACGAGTATGGTATGCACCAAGGAGGAATTTTACGGCTACTGGACGGAAGCTGTCCTGAATATGGTGTAAAAATATTACTAAAAGACTTCAATGTCAATATCGGTAAGGAAAACATCTTCGGCGGGTTACTTGGAAGCAATAATAGTTTCTGAATAACACAAACTTCACAGCTGCATATTTTACTGTTCAGACCAACACTAGGTTCCCACTACTTGGAATCTACAAAACAACCTGGAGATCAGCATATGATCGAGCCGACAACCAATTTGACCATGTGCTCATAGATGCGAGGCACGCATCCAACAATTCTAGATGTACACACCTTCAGATATGCAAACGCCGATTCTGACCATTTCGTCTCAGCCAAATTTAAAACCCGGCTGTCCAATAAGAAGAAACTGCGAATGGTGCAAAAAAAAAGAGAATAAATGTTGGTCGCTTTGTGAACTGTAAACCGCCACAGTCTACAAAAAGCAACTGAGTGAGGGACTCCCGCTTAGCTAGGGCTCAGCTGAATAGAATTGACAATTTATTCCACCAGAAGCATTTGTTTATATCGACTCGCTAGGGTGAGCTCATGAAAATAATGGTGTTGCGGTATTATACCACCACCACTGGAGGGACAAGCAGCTGAACCGTGACCGGGTACGTCGAAAATGTTCTGGCGCTCCCCTCCGCTTAAACACGGCGATATAAAAACGCGATAAAACTGAAGTTGCAAAGCAGCTCACCGAATTTTGTTGGCGAAATGTTTAAAATGCTACTGCACTCCCTCAGGACTTTGCGGACTTTGCGGACTCTTAAGAATATTAATTATATGTACAGGGTGGGCCAAAAGAGATCACCCTATTGGAAGATGCTCTTATTTTTGCAAATGGCCGCCAATGTCAAATCTGTTTTAACATTTGTCGACTAGACAAATGTGGAATACAAGTGAACAAGCCATGCAGCGATACACTCACAAAGTTCGCGGAATAATCGAGTATATTTTTTGGCGTAAAAATTCGTTTGTAGTGTTGGCGCAGCGCGAATTCCTTCGCCGATTCCCCGGCCGACCTTGAAGAGTATGGGACCACACGAGACGTTGCCAAGAGTGGCCGCCCCCAAAGCGCTCGTTGTGCCGAGGATATCGTCGCTCTTGCCGAGGATGTCGAGCTGTCGCCGGAAACATCGACCAGACGCCGTGCCTTGCAATAAGCCATCAGTCGGTCGTCCCTAAGGCGAATTTTGTTCAAAGACTTGTGCATGTTCCCGTACAAAGTCCAGTCCGTGTATCAGCTGCAGCCTGTCGACCGCCA
This sequence comes from Rhingia rostrata, assembly GCA_949824845.1. NCBI lineage: Eukaryota > Metazoa > Arthropoda > Insecta > Diptera > Syrphidae > Rhingia > Rhingia rostrata. The sequence continues at coordinate 141,169,085 of OX463756.1, read as the reverse complement.
AACGCGTGTAACCTACGCCCAAGCCATCCTTAATCTCGAGGACGAAATGAACGATTTCGACCAAATTCATTTTGAGAGATGAGGCTCATTTCGACCTTAGCGGGTACGTAAACAAGCGAAACCTTCGCTTCTGGGGCACCGAAAAACCATGAGTAATGCACGAGGAGCCAGTACACAAGCTCAAAGTTACTGCATTATGCGCTGTTCCACTGGAGGGGTCATCGGGCAATTTTTTTTCAAGAACACCGCTGGTCAAACGACAACAGTGGACGGTGCGTGCTATAGGGTCATGTTAACCGAGTTTTTTTTGCTGCAATTGAACGATTTAGGACTGGAGGACATGTGGTTCCGACAGGACGGAGCAACAGCACACACTGCGCGAGCCATAACCGATATTCTGAGTGCGGCGATAAGAATCAAAGTTCGATATTCGAAATGAAAAAAAAACATATGAGATAGCTACAAACCGCTGTTCGAATCTTTGAATACCCTATCCCAATATATTCCAAATGAAACATCTTCCAAAAAGATTGCGTGGCATTGTTACAATATAAAGGGTTTTTCAATAAGAGCGCTACAAAAGTTTTTTTAAATAAAACAAAAACGGTTTTAAATATCAATGAAATGTTTTATTCCTGTGAAAGTACGTTTATTGCCATTATGTATGAAACTCGATTTATTTTGCATGGCCACCACGGGCACGCTTGCAGAAGTCCAGACGCTGACCCCAATATTCGACGGTTTTCAAGCATAAATCGGCCGATACTGCTGCAATTTCACGTTTGATATTCGTACGAAGTTCATCAATGGTCGCTGGCTTGTTGGCACAGACCATAGACTTCACGTAGCCCCACAGGAAAAAGTCTAACGGCGTCAAATCGCACGACCGAGGCGGCCAAGCGACTGGCCCATTTCGCGAGATAACACGTTCTCCAAACTTGGTTTCCAATAAATTGATTGTGGACTTCGCTGTGTGGCTTGTGGCGCCATCCTGTTGGAACCACATGTCCTCCAAGTCCATATCATCCAATTGGGGCCAAAAATATTCGGTTATCATTGAACGGTAGCGATTCCCATTCACAGTAACGTGCCGGTCTTGATCATCATGTACGGCCAAATGACGCCGCCGGCCCATAAACCACGCCAAACCGTAATTTTTTCGGGATGCAATGATGACTCATGGAGTACGTGTGGATTGCTGCCTGACCAATACCGCATATTTTGTTTATTGACGAAGCCATTCAGCCAGAAATGAGCCTCATCGCTGAAGATGATTTTTCGATGAAAATCCGAATCATTTTCAAGTTGTTGCTCAGCCCAATTCACGAACATACGACGCTTCTGGTGGTCAAGCGGCTTCAGTTCTTGCGTCAAATTAATCTTGTAAGGATGTAGGCCAAGATCTTTTCGCAAAATTCGCCACAACGACGTCACAGAGATGCCCAACGCTTGAGAACGACGTGTTAGAGACACATTTGGGCTTTCTTCAATTGGAGCCTCAGCGGAAGCAATATTCCCGACACTACGGGCACTTCTTTGTCTCACTGGCACGGGAACATTTTGTACTCTGCCTGTGGATTTAAATTTTTCCACTAGACGTTGATCTGCTAGGACGATTATGACGACCATAAATTAGACGTAGCGCTCTTAACGTTGAGGCCACTGACTCCGAATTTCGGTGGTAAATTTTAATAATTTTGACTCGTTGTTGGATCGTATATCGTTCCATAATGAAATGGCAAACCTTACTGAAGAGAAATGTCAAAAGAGCGGCAAGAAATATGGCGTCGTTTTCTGTCCTTGTCGCTCAACTTTTGTAGCGTCCCTGTTGAATAACCCGATATTACAACGCCGTTTTGCACACGTGGGATTGGCTTTACAAATCGTTTTTTAGAATAACGCCCCCAAAAAGTGGGCGTGGGATAGAATAATCTAAAGACGAAATGTTCATAGTATTATTCTCAAAATATTTTCATATTTTTTTTCAAATTTTCCTCAAATTGAACTGATAAATATTTTTTTTAAAAAAACGCTTCCTAAAAGTGGGCCTGCAAAAAAACGTTACATAGACGAAATATGTCTATTGAGATTGTCCAAATATCGTATTCAGAAACCCACTTTTTCTAATACTCTAAGCGTTTGGCCAAAAATCATCTTTTAATGAAAAGGGGGCGTGGCAGTGGGCGAATTAAAATGAATATTTACACATTTTCTGTAGCCTCGGACAAGAATCCTAAATACTGCATTTGGTTATCCTAGCTCCAAATCAAAGGCACAAAGTCCGGTGACACACAGCCAAACCGACGGACAGACAGACATGGCTATATCGATACAAATATTTTGAGCTCTCTATGTTACAATTTTTACTATAAAAACGTATACACCCTATGGGATAGTGTATAATGAAAAGTAAGAAACGCCTAAATAAATTTAAGCCGATAGGCAAAAATAAAAATTTAAGACATAAGCTTAGAGTGCCCGCTAAGGACCAGTAATTTTGTCTAGTGAAGTGCTCAGCTGGAGAGAGTTAGTTAAGGGCTATTTGGAATTTCATATTTATTTCGCACCTATAGAGTACGGAAGAAATATTTGTGTCCAACTTTCACTGGATGTGCATTAATGAAAAAATCTCATGTAGAAGTTATTACTTTCGGAATTTCAGCCAAAAAGCCCCACCATTAAGCGGGCTCTACAAATTATCAATAGCATCGCACAGTATCCATTGAAGTGTGGAGACATCACATTATCAAATTTCAAATCCACAAAAATTGGCTTACCGTATAATGAATAAAATACATATGAAGAATTCACCTCAAAAGTTCACAATACTTATAAAATGATAAGGAAATTGCTTTTTCCGGATAATCCTATTCCGTCAAGAATTCCATTAAACATTGTATCCCCCTAGATCAAAAATCTTTTTAACCCTTTCATTTGATGACGAACGGAAATCGCCAAAAAGACTATTCCATAACCTTAAAATAACGCTAAGCATGTCACACAAAAGACGCATCTCTACTCATGCGATGAAAAGTCACATTTTACACAAATTACATGAAAAGCTTAACGCCCGCCTTTATGTTATGTCATTCAATTGAAAAGAATTTCTGACAGGCTTGACTGACAGCCCTTCGATAAAAAAAAAAAGTGACACAAAGGATACTTAAATGTTGGGATGCTCTCAGGGTCGATGGATGAACTAATGTGCTTGTGAAATATGTCACCATTCACACACTTCTGAACAGAGCTAGCTTATATCATATGCGAATTTCAGCTATATTTCTACAAAAATCCATAACCTACAAATTATACAAATAAAATATATTCTCAATGACATTTCGCATTGGAATCGATAGAGATACTAAGTCATTCGGATGTGTGTAATGATTTCATTTTTTTTTTTTTTTCAAAATTAATTTGCAAACAAATTTAATTTTCAGCGTAATTATTTATTTATGATTGAGATGTTAAATAATTGATTGGTGAGAAAACAAAAGAATACCAAAATTGGGTGGAAGGTCTTACAAATTCGGTAAACAGTTTAATCTCATTGTTTTGCATAATCTACATGCAACTGATTTTGAGGGAGTTAGTCAGATGAATTTCATTCGGCTTCAGATTTCAATCGGAACTTTAGATTTAAGTTGTGATTGAGTGATAGAGTGATACTCCTGAGATAAAAACTTTTGTTGGTTTACATGAACTATACATATTATGGTAGAATGCAATTAGCTTTGACAAGTCACGTTTCTTGACAGTTTTTTTGTTTTTATTCACTTTTCTCAGGTGAGGCTTGCAGATGTTTATTGACTGCACAAATATCTACACAAATCTTTATACCAAAAATATGAATCTATTGAAAATTCCAGCCCGTATATTCACATTCAATGATCCAAAAGCCTTTTTTTAAATTTGCTTTCCTAAAGTCATGTACGAATGAAAATTTCGGCATACGAAATTTTTTCATAGTTTTTGAAATTTTCGTTTGCTGACTATCCCCTACTAAGTTTTTGTGCAAAGATTATAAGGCCGTACAGATGACGCACTGCATACAGGAAAAATTGTTTTATGGCGGGTCTTACTGGCACAGCCTGACATAAATTTTGGTTACGAAGCAACCATTAGCCTCGAAAAGGACTGATTATATTGTTGACGACACGCCTAAACGAAAAAAGGACAACGACGTTCGTATCTGCACCTGGAATGGGAGAACATTAAACAGGAGAGGTGCAAGCGAACAACTAGCGGAAGCCCTTTACTGCTACAAAGCAGACATTACTGCCATCCAGGAAATACGATGGGATGGGCCGGGCAAAAAGAGGATGAAAAACTGTGACATCTACTACGGACCGTGTTATAGTGATCAGAAACAGTGACTATTTGGATGCGGATTTGTTATAAGTGCTAGACTTAGGCAAGAAGTCTTATGTTTCCAAGACATTAGCGAACGCATTGTAACGATCCGCATCAAGGCCAAATTCGCCAACATTAGCTTTATATGCGCTCACGCCTCAACGGAGGAAAACATGATATAGCTAAGGACTGCTTCTATGAGCTCATTGACAAAACCTTTGAGCGACTACCGAAGTACGATGTTAAAATCGTGCTGGGAGATATTAACGCAAAGGTAGGAAGAGAAGACATCTTTAGCAGTATTGTCGGAAACCATAGCCTACACGACAACCCTTCTGGTAACGGACTTAGGCTAATTGACTTCGCTACGGAACGAAATGCCACCATAGCCAGCACACGGTTTCCTCACGTCGATATCCATAACGGACATGGCGGTCTCTAGATCAACGAACGGTCAATCAAATTGATCACATAGCGATAGACAAGCGACATCCAGTATTTTGGATGTCCGAACATTCCGAGGAGCTAACATCGACTCGAGCCACTACCTTGTTGCAGCCAAGGTTAGAGTGCGGATATCCACTACGCCACAACAATCCAGAAATACTGTAAAAAAATTTAATGTCGAATGACTGCAATCGCAAGAGACCGCCGAGACCTTCGCACAACGCGTATCCCTAAACCTCTCGATTAACACCATACCACCGACATCGAATGTCGAAGAACTATGGCAACGATGCCAACAAGCCATTAGATCAGCAGGAACTGATGTGCTAGGTTTCTCGCGCCCACCAGCAAGAAACCCTTGGTTTGATGAGGAATGGCGACGGATGCTCGCAGCCATGAACGAGGCCTACAAGGCTAAGCTGCAGGTGAAGAGCTGCCGTTCAGCTGTATAGGCAGAGAAGAAGGAAGAACACCGGCTTTTTGGAAAGAAGAAAAAAGAGGAAGAAAAGCGCGCGATCGAGGATATAGAGAGGTACCACTCCAGGAAAGATGTTCGCAAGTCTTACCAAAATGAAAAACGTCAAAGCCAAGGATACAAGGTTCGAACAGAATCCTGTCGAGATGAACAATGAAATATCGTAGTTGAGACACAGTCGATGCTGAGGATATGGAAGAACCACTTCTGCAGACTGTTAAACGGCGATGACGAACAACATTCCGCTGTCGAACCATTCAATATTGGTAACGACAGCGAGAGCTGCCAACCACACGACCTGAGTGAAGTGAGGATAGCAATATCTAAACTGAAGTCTAATAAGGCTGCCGGGAGAGACGGCATTCCCGCCAAGCTTTATAAAGCCGGCAGAGATGACTTGGTAAGTAACATCCACCAACTCATAAGCCGAATCTGGTCGGAAGAAAGTATGCCTGAAGAATGGAACCTCTGCACCGTTTGCCCGATCCACAAAAAAGGAGACCATCTAAACTGCGCCAACTACAGAGGCATAAGTCTCCGAAACATCGCCTAGAAAATTCTATCTGCCGTAATATGTGAACGCCTGAAACCGTTTACCAACAACCTAATCGGCCCTAAGGCCAGAAAAGTCCACAACCGATCAAATCTTTACACTATGGAAGATCCTGGAAAAAACCCAAGAAGTCCAAATCGATACTCACCGCCTGTTCATCGATTTCGAATCCGCATACGTCAGCATTTATAGAGACAAACTATACAGAGCCATATCTAGTTTCGGTATACCGCCTAAACTCTTCCGTTTGTGTAGGATGACGATGGAGAATTCTCGCTGCTCCATCAGGGTCGGAAACGACCTCACCGACACATTCGATACAAAAAAAGGATTTAGGCAAGGCGATGCGCTGTCATGTGACTTATTCAATCTGATTCTTGAGAGGATTGTGCAAAACTCACGAGCCAACACCAGAGGCACAATTTTTCAAAAATCTGTACAACTACTAGCATACGCCGACGATATTGACATCATTGGTAGGACCCAACGTGATGTCATAGCCACGTTTGCTAGTATAGAGAAGGAAGCGGCAAAAATGGGTTTAGCAGTAAATGAGGGCAAGACGAAGTATATGCTGTCAACACGAAAGGACATACAACATCGGCTAATTGGACAGAACGTCACCATTGACAGATATAACTTTGAGGTAGTACAGGACTTTATCTATCTCGGTTCCGCAATTAACTCTGACAACAACATCTCGTCAGAAATTAAACGAAGAATTGCCAACCGCTGTTTCTTCGGGCTAATAGGGCAATTCAGTAGTAAAGTCCACACTCGAACTACTAAGGAGATCCTTAATAAGATCCTGATCGTCTCAAAAGCGGATGAAGAAAGCCTTGGTCGATTTGAGAGGAAAATCTTCGAAAAATCTTCGGTCCCGTTTGCATTGACGGGCTATGGAGATGAAGATTCAACCAAGAACTATACGAGCTGTACAGCGACATACCAATGGTCAAAAAAAACTCCGCATTGGACGTTTAAGATGGCTAGGACATGTAGAACGAATGGACACCAATACTCCGGCTCGCAGAGTCTTCGATTCCCAGCCAGACGTCGGACGCAGTAGAGGAAGACCTCGCCTTAAGTGGCGCGCACAAGTAGAAACCGACCTCAACCAACTTGAAGTACGCAACTGGAGGCAGTTAGCTAAGGACCGGGCTAATTGCAGAGGCATGTTGGTTGAGGCCCAGGTTCATTCCGGACTGTAGCGCCACTTAAGTAAGTAAGTAAGTAATGCCAATATTACTTTCTTTGAACTTTTTGTACCCTATCCCATAGGGCTATATTAGTTTGGATACAAAGTTTGTAACAGAGAAAAAATTTAGCTAGATAAACCCTAAAGTTTATGGATTGATTCAGAATCATTTGCTGTCTGTCTGTAAGTCACCGATTTTTAGGCCTCAAATTTTGAACTAGAACAATACAATTTTGTACTTATATAAGATCCTTGTGCGAGGCTACAGAAAAAGTGTAAAATTTTAATAATCCCTTTTTGGTCAAACGGTTGTAAATTTTGAGAGGAAAATTTTTCGGTCCCGTTCGCTATGGAGACAAAGAACTATACGAGCTGTACAGCGACATGCCCCAAATCAAAAACAAACGCATTGGACATGTAGGATGGCTAGGACATGTAGAACGAATGGATCTCGAATTCGCCGTTCGGAGTCGGCATAAAATAGGAGGTCCCGCAAGAAGGTATACACGCACATATTAATGGTTGCGAAAAAATTCGGCCCCGGGTACTAACGAGCCTGTGGCGCCAAAAATTTATATTTTTATTTGGTTTTAACCGATTTTCCAACAACTGGAAAAAACTTGTTGATCATATTGTAACCTGTTGATCATATAGCATCCGTTCTGTGTGCAAGTTAGGGTGCGCATTTAACATAGTAAAAATGTGGAATACGGTCAGATCTTGTGGTTTTTTAACACTCAATTTTTTTTCAAAATGCGCCTTTTTTTCATTGTCAAAATTTAAGTTCAACCATCCTTCAGAGTACGTGTCCTGTCATTTGGTGGCACAGCTTGTTTCTAGTTTAATGTTTACTTTTCCGAATACATTCTAGCAAATACGTTGGCCTTTTCTTTTTGTTGTAGGGGGGAATGAATGATTATTGACTACTTTTGCCATTCACCAAAATGTGTCTTACAAACTCAATATTCAAATCAAATAAGCCCCTGCTGGATACGACACAAAAAAACGTTACCAGTGCTTAATTAAGTGGTGAACGTTAATCTGATTCAGAATATTCTAACATCATTTATCAATTTTAAGCTTTCTTGTGTTTTAACTACTTTCAGGTCTTATAAGCACTTATCACATCCATCAGTATGTCAAAATCAATTAAAAAGTTCCAACATTTCGAAAATATGATTTCATTGGATTAGCTCACGCTGGTCATTTGAATGTATCACATCTGTTATTAAGCTTTAAAAAAAACACATTTAAAAAATAAGCATACATTTTGTATGCTGAACAAATCAAAAACATTTCCACTTTATTTGATTGTTTGGATAATTTTTGCATTTATTGCGTCAGAATTTTGCAAAAAAGAGACACATGGACAGGCGAACTCAAAATAAAAACTTGTTTCCTTAATGCTCTTATGACTTTTGAATTTATTTTCTTAAAAAAACAAAAGTGACCCAGTGACACTTCCCCACATGCCTTGTGAACCTATCTCAACAAGCTGAATACAAATCTGCTCAAATTACTGACAGCGTCAAAAATCTATATAAAACTTATAGATACAATTACCATAAATTTACAATGATGTGGGATTAGTATTTTTATTATTAGTATTAGTATTTGGTTTGTTTATGATATCTTCCTTAATTATGTGTGGAATGTAAAGAACCTCCCAACTTGTTCAACATTTGATAGATGATGAATCTGATCGTCTGGTGTGGAAAATTTAAAAGAGAAAGAAATCAGATACTATAGACCGGTCTCGATGGAAGTAAACTCGTGGTAAGATGATGTAACGATGGTCAAGTTCGATTTTTAACTAAAAAAAATAGAAAGACAGCTATATATATATATATATATATATATATATATATATCTATCTGGCTAACGCTGTTGTATATTGGTTATCAGTTATGGTACTTACCCGTAAGACAATATTGCTAATTGCAGCAAATAAGCGTACAAATCGGATTTGTTTTTTTTTTTTGCAAAGTAGGATTTAGTCACACATAAGCTCTTCTACAGTGCAAGTGATTGTTTTAATGTTCACATAGTAGAACATTCATGGAGAACTAGTTCTATTAGTCTAACAGACTAATTACCAAAATAAGAACTGAAAATGTCATAACATTGTCCGGCTCGATAACTATGGAATCAAAAAATGATTAAAACCCGCGGGTACTCGCCCATACAGAGTGCGTTTAAAAATATAATGTCTGTCTTTTTTTTTATTGAAACACTGGTATTATCATTTAACTTAACAAAAAAAAAACAAAGAAAAAGTAAGAAACCAAACGAAATAAAAAATATTTGAAAAATTAGATTATTAGTAGTTTTATGCTTTTTTTATTATTATTTTTTTTATAGCGCGGTTTGTTATTATCGAGCTTAGTTCTTTGAAGACGCCGCAATAAATTTCGTCACTTTGTGTTAACGTGTCGCAATTTATGTTTGCATGCAAAATTTTTCGTTTCATCTTTAACCGCGGGAATACCCAGATCTCTGAATAGATCTTCATTCCTTATATACCACGGCGCATTGACGAATGATCTTAACATTTTGTTTTCAAAAGTTTGTAGAATGTTTAGATTTGTTGCACTGGTACAGCCCCATAGTTGTATACCATATGGAGCGGTAAGCTCGCCGATTCTCTTCAGCATTTACACCAGTGATATGATAGGTAGTCTTACTCAGGCAATTGCGTATGCGGACGATCTTATCGCGCACAGAACAGCCCCTACTGTCGAAGTCATTCGAACTCTTTTGCAGCGGGACTTCGACAAGATCCAGAGATATTGTGATGACTGGAAGTTGAAAATCAACTTTCAGAAATCAGAAACTATCCTCTTTAGGACACCGTTGTCTAGGGCCTCTAGGGATACGAGAAAGAACTGGCGAACGCTGGTGATCGTTGGACCAAACGGACAGCAACTGGCGAGTAAAAGTGTAGTAAAGTACCTTGGCATCTGGTTAGATCAGTATCTATATTTCGGAGGACATGTAGATGCTGCTCTGGCGAGAGCTAGGGGAGCATTAACCCTGACAAGACGATTGTTTTATAGCAGTCGTATTGACAGCAGGGTGAAGGTGATTCGCTACATGGCCCTCATAAGGCCGATGATTGCCTCAACGTTGCCCCATCTCAAATGGAAAGGATACGGGCTTTTGAGAGGCAGTGTCTGAAGAGCTGCCTTGGACTTCACAGAACACCAGTATCTGACTACACAAAATACTATTCCAACCAGGTGCTATACAACGGGGCCAACATAAATTTTCTGGTGAAACTCATTCGGATTCACGCTGCAAGAGCAATGGCTTCGAACAATAGTCTCATCTTTGGGGCCTTCTACCTCAATGATGAATATTTTGAAAGTGCGCGTTTAAGCGGCTTTATTCCACCCGAAGCTTTCCTATATTTGGATAGTCGATGGCTGATACAGGATAGATCGACGATTCCGCTAATCTAGCACGTCTTCCGACGAAATGTGGACAGGCGGCTCTTATACGACCGAGACGTCGTCACTCAGGGCGGAGGAGAGCGCCTGCGGTTCAGCAGGAGTGTGTCCAATTGGGACCGACGGAGTAGGTTGCAACAGGAAAACCTGTTGTGGTGGCAAAAGTAGATACAGGGAGTTGATTTATAAATTGTATGGCCGACTTCCATAGTTTAAGATTTTAAGGTTTTAAAGTCTAGGTTAGGTGCAACAGTCAGGGTGGCACCAAAAAAAACTTGCTGTGGCTGTTCTAGTTTTAAGTTATTTTTAAGTAGTCTTACTTAGTTTTAATTATTTTTAATTAGTTTATAAGTAATTTTATTTTGGATGTAAGTTTCAATAAAAAAAAAATACCAAGTTTTTTTAAAAACAAAATTTTTCTTGGTAAAAAAAAAGTAAAGATATGTACATTGTACATTATTTTAAATTATATATTGGATAATAGGCCGAAAGACAGTAGATTTAAGTTGTTAGCGTGCAGTTTAGGGCGCCCACATGGGCAAGTAAGTTAGCTAAGTATTTGATAAGTAGGCTAGTTTTTTCATGAATTTTTGTCTAGCATGTAAGTTAGATTTAAGAGTCTTTAAAATAAAAATGAAAAAAAATACCATATGTCCAGACCGGCTTTAGCACTTGCTTGTATAATAACAGCTTGTCATCAAGCTTCGTTAAGCTTCGAATATTTTCAGAGCAACCAGTACAGTTCTTTGTATTTATTTTTAATTTCTTTGCATTTCTTTTTTACCTCCATTATAATTTTGCATCGAGTGTCATTCTGAGATATTTCGCTTCATTTGCAAAAGGGACTCGAACCGTATTGAGAAATATACTGGCAAATTGTTTGTTCGTTGATACGACAAATCTACAGGAATCGATTTGCTCTAGTTAAGTGCCAGGATTTTGTCCATTCATTAACCTCGCTAAGAGCGTTTTGTAATTTCATATTTGTTTCCTCTATTGTTGTGCCAAATGCTAGTATAGCTGTATCGTCAGCAAACGTGGCAACAATTGTATCGTTTGTTTGAGGGATATCTCGTGTAAATAAGAGGTAGGAGTGGTCCAAGGACGCTCCCTTGGGGTACTCCTGCCAATATTTCTTTGAACTCCGAATATTCGTTTTCAAGTTTCACACGGAAGAGTCTATGCTCAAGATACGACACGATGATTTTATATAAGTTTTCATGCGAACTTGTTTTAGCTTGCATTGAAGACCTCTAAGCAAAACATTGTCAAAAGCTTGCGACACGTCAAGAAATACGGCTGAGTAAATTTTCTTTTCTTCGCAAGCTTTCTCAATTACATCCGTAAATCGATGAACTTGGTCCACAGTCGAATGTTTACTTCTAAACTCAAATACATAGTCAGGTAAAAGGCGTTTTTGATCAATAATGGGATGTAAGCGACCGAGTATCCTTTCAAAAACGTTTGAAATTATTGGAAGAAGTGAAATAGGTCTTTAAGATTTTATTTCATTCGGGGATTTTCATAGTTTGAGAACCATAATCACTGCCGCGACTTTGCACTGTCTTGGTATGTGTTCCAATCTTATTGCTGCATTTACAATAATATAGGAGTTTGGTTAATGCTTTTACGGGCAACATTTTAAGAAGTTCTCCTGTAATTAGGTCATAACCCGGAGCTTTTTTTAGGCTTTAATTTCTGTATTTCCCGTTTAAGCTAGGCAATACTTGCATATCTAACTCAATTACTATCAGTTGTAGTCTCGAATACAATAATGTTTTCTGGACCATCAAATGGTTTAAATGTTTCCTCAAGATGTGCGGCAAAAACGTCTGCTTTTTCCTTATAGCTTTTTGCCCAAACGTCTTGAGTTACCCTAAGTTGAATATTATTTTCAATATCGTTTTTGAAGCCTTCCCAGTTGGTTTTTCCGTTTGTTAGTCTGGGTGGGTTTTCATTTCTTATGATTGACTAGCTCGTTGTAAGACTGACAAGATTTGTTGATAAATAAGATTTTGTTCAGTAAATAATTTTCTCAAATATGATATTAGCGGCTCGGAACTTAATAAAAGTCTGTCTTTTCATTTGTGATGCAGCCGTTCATTTTTTATACCCCTATTCCTTGATTCTGTGGCTTCCTCACTCAATTCACCTATGGAAATAAAGCCATGATCCTCAATTACTGATGCATCGTGTGTACACATTCTGTACTGAGACGGGTAAATTGTATCATAGCTAGGCTTTAGTTATCTGCTCAGGTATATCTAAGGCAAAAACTCTGAGCTGATCTAGAAAAATTTTTTAACCCGAGGCTTGTAAAATTGTTGCACAACTGTCGATAGCCGATAAATGTTTTGTCGATTTCGGGTATTTCTGATGATGTTGCAATATTTGGGGAACCACCTCCTCCCGGTTTTAGTCTGTCCACAATTAATCATAATTTATTCTCGGAACTAAGCTTTAATTTTTTCCTTTTTATTATCAAATTCCATTTTGTCTTCAACTTGTAATTTTTAAGTGCTTAGGCCCCCAAGAATAGCTATCATTGAACAAAGCTTCTTTTCGGAATTCTTGGAAGATTCCGTTTCGGTTCGGTGGAAAGGCAATCATACCTTCATAGAAATAAATATTGATCATTGGAAAATAAGAAGTTATTTTCTGCGAAAACTGTAATTAGAAATTTAAATATTTTTGGATAATCATGTTTTAAAATTCATAGCTATTCGCCAAGTAATGAATTTAAAAAAGATACAAGCTTTATACCTTTTTTGAAGGCATTTCATTGCCTTCACATACTATGTAACGTTTGATGTTGCTTCGCATTATATGTAACGTTTTAGAGAACATTTTCAGTCAAAGAAAATGTTCGGTCTAAGAAGATGCAACAAACTTTACCGTCAAACATATGCAGTTACAAAATTTGTTCCTTTTCAACTTTATCTTACAAAGAGAAAGATTTTGTTTAAACTGAAACCTAATTGGACGTCAGTAACGAGTTGATTTTTAAAAACAATAATTTCTTCATTTTGTACTGTACCGTAAAACCTTTTGCTTGTACTCGCTTTGTCCAGTACTCCCATGAAATCACCATTTGCATTCTAACTGTAGGCTATTAGGTGAGTTTTTCAGATTGTCTTGGACGTCTACAAGGCTAGCTGGGCAGTGTATTTTTATTATTTTGGAGTTGAAACAAGTTTTAATAAGTAGGTACTGATTTTTCGTAAGCGACACTACTTTACTAGAAGTTACACCACCCATAGCTAGTAAGTTTTACGCAAAGTTGTGGCAACTGACTTATCTGAACTCGATATTACTGTCAAACGTCTACGTTAAGTGCGCGCAGAACATGCTTGAATGGTTTTTCTAGGACGGCCTCGTTGTTGTGATGTAATTGCAGTCAAAGTCTCAGATATATCAAGCCTAGTCAAATGATTTTTCATTCTTTTTTTTCTAGCTTTTCTAGCAAACGGAATGAATTCGGTGACAGAGGTGATCAAATCCAACATTGTCTACCCCTTGATAAGGGGTTGGCTTTGCGGAGGGCGTTTTTTTTTTTACAATAAGTCTTAAATTTATTTAATAATAAAATGTATCTACGTAGAAAGTTTTCATCTTCTCGTTTAATATCCCTAACAATTTAAAATTGTTATCACCTTTCTAGCACAAGTAATCACTACCACAAGTTCACGAGTAAATAGCAGCAGCGGTAAGCGGGCTGAACGCTTTTTTATTTATGAACTTTGAATGGCTAAGAATGGAAAAGAAAGGACCATCTAACTTTTTTGGTTTGGTTTAACGGGAGTTTGTTGAACGCTATTAATTCATTGAATTCGGAATAGGTGGCACTTACTTTTTTTAATTTTGGCCTATGGCGGTAACTATTGTACAAATATGTCGATATCGTCGGCGTATGGTAGTACATATAGTTGCAAAGATTTAGTACCTCCAGAAGCATATTGAAGAAGCCACATGACAGTGCACAGCCTTGCCTTAACCCTTTTTTGGTATCCAATGTGCCGGTGAGGTTGTTCCCGACCCTGATGGAGAACTGAAAATTTTACATCGTTATTCTGTACAGACGGAGGTGTGTAAAGCTCTGTATAGTTCGTCTGCAATGTTATCATATGTGGCTTTGAAATCGATGAATAGGTGGTGGCCATCCATTTGGACTTCTTGATTTTTGCACGATATGTGTGAAGATTTGAACAGTTGTGGTCAATTTATTGTTTCCTGACTTAAGACCACTCTGATAAGGGCCGATCAAGTTGTTGGTAAACGGTTTCAGGCGTTCACATTTTACGGCAGATAGAATCTCTTAGGCTATGTTGAGGAGACGTATGCCTTTGTTGTTAGCGCCGTTCAGAGGGTCACCTTTTTGTGGATCTGGCAAACGATGCTGAACTCCGATTCTCCATTCATACTTTCGTCCGCCCAAATATTGCTTATGAATTGTGAATGTTACTTACCAAAACGTGTCCACTGGCTTTCTAAAACTCGGCGGGAAGGCCTTGGAAGGCCAAGGGTTTCATGCTGGTATCCGCTATTACATCAGTTGCGCTTGATCCAATGGCTTTTTAACACCGCTGCTATATCCTTCTTCATGTCAACAATGACATAACGTGACGTGACGACTCGTACGTATAAATACTTGTTTTGCCCGGGGATTAAACCTCAGAGGCTATAACTTGCAATACGGTCAGGATGAAAGCCAACGGTAGTGTCGTGGAAGTGCCATCTCTTTCCGACAATAACGGGCATGTTTCGAAGGTCATAGCGAACTCTCTCTCATTGGTGAGAAACTGGGAACTAGTATTGCGGTTAGGGTTTTCTTGGTGTTAGTGCTTTTTTAGTTATGCGAAGTATTCCCAGATTTCTCACCGATCGCGATGGTAGCATCGGTTATGCGTGGTGCTTTTTCTGTTTCGTCTTTCCTTTCCTATCTTTAAAGGTCCATCCGATGTCCATCCTTCTTTCTTTCTTTCTTTTTTTTATATTTTGGCACGTACAACTCCGTCCTCCGTCCGACGAGCTTAGCTGAGCATCCACAAGCGACCCATTTCTGACAATACTGCTAAAGGTATTGTTTTCACATTCCAGGTGCAGATACGAACTTAGTTGTCGGTTTTTTTGTTTATCATGGACAATTACAAATACAAATTTTTGGTGTTATGGGATTGTTAGTACCCAGGTCTTAGCTTTCTCACAAACTTTCATGTGTGCTTGTGTACTTCTTGCATAATGGAGGGGCTGGCGGCAAAGTTGTGATAAACTTTGCAAATCGATACCACCCCAATGATTTGTCAGATCATAACCAGAGGAGGGCCAGTGAAAATATGATTTATTACTGGCCTCCTCAGTAAAAATAAGATTTTTCACTGGTCCTGCTCTCGAAATGATCTGACAAATCATTGGGGGTAACCATTTTCAAAGCTTATCTCAAATAAGATGTTTCTACGGCTGGGAATTGAACCCAGACCTCTGCGCGACAGTTCAATGCACTAACCAAGCCACTGAGCAAGGCCGTCAACAATAAAAATCAGACAAGAATCATCCTTTACATCTGGACCACGACGACCATGCATCATAAATCTTATACAGGATCAAAATGTTCGATTAATCACAATATAACAGCCGAAAAGTGGATGAGAACTCGTGGCAAATTGGAAATAGTCATCTGAGACACAAGGGTCGCAACTCCTAGAGATGTCACTTTAACGTAGTAGACCCCTTAACACGAGATATACAAATTAATTTTAAAAGAGTTTTAATACTCTGAATGTATGTCTTCACATTTAAAAAATTAAAGAAGGCTCAATGCGAGGTGGTTATTCCGATGAAATCCCGACCAGAAGGTCTGAGTTCTAATCCCGTCGTAACGCGACCACAAATCATCCAAGAAGAATCAATATTCATTCGTATTCGCCATAAAACTTTATGTCCTGGCATATTGCAAGAAGTATACACGCCAAAAATTATTGATTCTTAGCAAAATACTACATCCTGGGTCCTTACAGCCTTATTGCGCCAAAAAATTGTTTTTATGGATGTAATTGAAAAAAAAAACTCAAAATTTTCTATAAGCCAGTTCACTGCCTGACATCCTAATCTGAAGCGCCAATGAATAAGTAAACTTCCATTTTAAACAATTTGCTGTTTATATATGTGCTAGTATTCACAATCATTTAGCATACTTGCCAATTGACAATTTTCGACTTCCCGACAGCACCAATGTCAACACAGGAAACCCTTCAGAATGTCAATGTACCCAAACCCAAAACAACATCAACAACGACATAAACTAACGCCTGTCGGAATACCGCATCAATGGCATACGTCACAAAATGATGACATCAAGGTTCCGCTCCAATGAAGATTAAAATAATAAAAAAAAAATATTATGAGCCATAACTGTTGTCTAAAAATACATTTTCGACAATAGCTCAAGCCCTGTCTGCACATCTTTCATATATTTATTAGCAATCAATTTTCGCCTTTAGCTTTGCTGTCAGTTTGCATCTTTTAACGTTTGCCATAATTAGATATTTATGTTTGAAATTTCAAGCTCTATTAAGAACCTCTTTGAAAAGCCCATAAAGACACCGATAAAGCATGCAAAATGAACAGAAAGCAGAACCACAACAGACTATGAGTTTCTGTTTAACATTCTCGTGCATAAATTATTGAGATAACCTGTAGGGCGGGCATTATGATACAACTCTTGGTGGCTTATCATGAATAGCTTTGCAGCTTCCTTGTATGGCAGCGAGGTGCGATTCGATTGTGATAATAAAAAATTAGCCAAAAATTATCTGCGAAACCTTCTAGCTAAGTCACGCATGGCAAGAAACCAGTTGTCAGCTTAGTTGGTTCTTCACTTCTAAGTTATTAGCTAAATTATTTGTTTGTTTACAACCGAAAATGAATTTTAAATTAAGTCTTGAACGGCGATTTGTTGCTCGTTGGAGTAAGAAAAACGAATCAATTCTTGTGCTAGAGGAGCCAAGTTACCTTTGCACGGTCCGGTGATTATGACATAAGTCAGACGGGAATTATCTGGCGTTATAGCATTTTCTGACTATAAATGATGTGCTTAGACCTTTTGAAGCATCATTCGACTTATTTCCACCGAACGAGGAGTAGGAACACCCGAATTTACATTATGGTGAGGATTACAGAACTCCGTAAAATTATCATATTTACACATTACAGTTACGTTGTTGACAATTACAGAAGATCTTTATTGTTGGATTGGCGATTATTGCTGCTGTAAGCGCAGGAGCGCCATCTGTTGAGTACCTGCCTCCATCAGAGGAGGTTGAGTCCGGCAACTTGTTGGAAGCTGAGCCAGCGCATACCTTGGTGGAGGATGGTTATCGTTATAGAACCGTGAAGAGGTTCCGTCATCGTCGTGATGTCAGCGAACTTGCCGGTTACAATTATGAACCCCCACAGCAGCAATTTAGGCTAGAAACTCCAGCACCGATTAGGTATCAAGCTCCTGCTCCAGTTCATGTTGCAGCTTCAGCACCTGTCAGATATCAAGCACCAGCTCCAGTTCATGTTCCAGCTCCAGCACCTGTCAGATATCAAGCACCAGCTCCAGTCAGCCAATACATTCCTCCAGCAGCACCTGTGAGGGCACATGTACCAGCTCCAGCACCAGTTCAGTATCATGCCCCAGCTCCAGTTCATATTCCAGCTCCAGCACCAGTTCAGTATCATGCCCCAGCTCCAGTTCATATTCCAGCTCCAGCGCCAGTTCAGTATCATGCTCCAGCTCCAGTTCATATCCCAGCTCCAGCTCCTGTTAGGTATCAAGCCCCAGCTCCAGTCAACCAATACATTCCTCCAGCAGCCCCTGTAAGACACCATGTCCCAGCGCCAGTCAAGTATCAAGCTCCAGCTCCAGTTCATATTCCAGCTCCAGCACCAATCAAATATCAAGCTCCAGCCCCAGTTCATGTTTCCGCACCAGCTAACCAATACATTCCTCCAGCTGCATCAGCACCCGTGAGGTATCAAGCTCCAGCTCCAGTCCATATCCCAGCTCCGGCTCCAATCAAGTATCAAGCTCCAGCTCCAGTTCATATTCCAGCCCCAGCACCAATCAGGTATCAAGCTCCAGCTCCAGTACATATTCCAGCTCCAGCCCCTGTCAACCAGTATATTCCGCCTGCAGCACCTGTAAGACATCATGTCCCAGCTCCAGCACAGGTCAAATATCAAGCTCCAGCTCCAGCACCAGTTAGGCATCAAGCTCCAGCCCCAGTTCATGTCCAAGCCCCAGCACCAGTCAGATATCAAGCTCCAGCTCCAGTTCATGTCCAAGCCCCAGCACCAGTCAGATATCAAGCTCCAGCTCCAGTTCATGTCCAAGCCCCAGCACCAGTCAGATATCAAGCCCCAGCTCCAGTGGAACAATACACAGCACCAATCCGTGCTCAAGCATCAGCACCAGTTTCATCATTCGGAGGTTTCGAGACCATCTCTCTTGGTGGATACACTAGCTCTTCAGTTGAATCAGCACCAGCCCATTCACTGGAATCTGATGGTTACCACTACAAGGTCGGAAGTGGTTTCTAGAAAACCCACGCATATCAATATTGAGACCACATAAGACACCACTTGTGATATAAGCAAGAAAGCTATTTTAAGACCACAGAGAAACTGTTAATAAATTACGATTGCAAAAATGTTGACAAACGGATTTTCTTTTAAACATAAAGACATCAATGACAACTGCTGTCAGAAATTTCATACAAAGAAAAAAAAAAATTAATTGATTTATATTTGACCAATTCGTCTTTTATTGACTTTGTTGATAACTTGGGCTCGTGACACTAATGACAGATGATGTCAAAAACGCCGTCTAAATTGCCACCTACCCGTTAATCCGTTTATACGAGTATTTGTTCAACAAATTTGTAATTCACAGTCTAATGCCACTTATGACAGATGGTCTATTAAATGTCATCTATGCTGGGAAATTAGCTATGATTGGAGTTTACTAATAGACCGTGTAGGATTTGGTGCTTTATTGGCATTGTATACAGTATGAGGCAATTACTGCCTTTTGGCAGGTGATAAATAGTCGCAGCTCCGGCGCAGTGGCGGTTTTCATCTATTTATAGCCCCAGGCAATCGATTCCTTAAAAATGAAGTGTGAGAAGGTAAACAATGCATGAATAATCGTCATGAATAAGTAATCATCTTAAGCTCTGACGTAAGCTGTTATTCTAAAGCAGGAGCGAGCTATGCTAGGTTAAGAGTGATTAATTACTATTATCACCCGGATATTTGGTGATGTATGACATGGTGATTTCTTGTAAGGTTACTTTTTTCTTAATTTTGGTCAAAGGTTTTAGAGCGGATCCGCTTTATGACTTGACGTGTTGTTATGACTAATAGAATGTTTGCGGAATGTCGCTTGTAGGAAATAATGGAACATAGGTACACGGCTTATTCAGTGCTAAATGTATTTAAAAAGTTTAAGTTACGCGTATGGCTTTCAGTTTTATTTTGAGTTGTTAAGAAGTTTGTTTATGAATGGATTTTTTGCTGAATACGACGAAAAATATTCATTCCAATTTTAAATAAGGCATAGGAATTGGATGAACTGACCATACTTTCAATGAAGTTGTATGTGCGCAGTTTGAAATTTGAAACAAAGAATTTGACGTTATATTTAACTCCTGCTGATTTGGTAACAGATGGTCTATTTGATGTCATCTATGCTGGGAAATTAGCTATGATTAGAGTTTACTAGTAGATTTTGCGTAAGGCGTATCCCTTAACCTCTTGATCAACACTATAACACCAGCATCGCCAACAAGCCATTAGATTAGCCACAACTGATGTGATAGGTCTCTCGCACTCACTAGCAAGAAACCCCTGGTTTGATGAGGAATGTCGACAGAAGCTCGCAGCCAAGAACGAGGCCTAAAAGGCTTAGCTGCAGGTGAAGATGAGATCTGCCGTTAAGCTCTATAGGCAGAGAAGAAGAGAAGAACACCGGCTTTCCAGAAAGAGGAGATAAGTGCAACAAAAACGCTCGATCGGTAATATAGAGAGGTGTCACTCCAGGAACGATGTTTGCAAGTCTTACCAAAGTGTTAAACGTCAACAACAAGGATACAAGGCTCGAACAGAATCCCGTTGATATAAACAAGGTAATATCGTAGTTGATAAATAGTCGATGCTGAAGGTACAGAAGAACCACTTCTGCAGACTGTTAAACAGCGGTGACGAACAACATTCCGCTGTCAGACAGAACGAACCATTCAATATTGGCAACGACATCGAAACTGCCAACCACCCGACCTGAGTGAAGTGAGGATAGCAATATCTAAACTGAAGCTTAATAAGGCTGTCGGAAATGATGGCCTTCCCGCCGAGCTTAATAAAGCCGTCGGAGATGACTTGGTAAGTAACATCCACCAACTCACATTGTGTGTGTGAAAATGTATATAAATCAAACGGTATAGGTACCCAGAAAGTCTTCTTCACTATCGTCAATGATTATCATTTTGAAATTTACGGAACGATAACCCTATACCTGTATTCTACGATAAATACAACCATCAATGTATTATCGCATCTAGGTTCGTCCGACCACTGTATCATTTCTCGTACTTCATTGTATGGCAAAGGGAAAAAGCCTTCTCGGAAGCATTAGATAGATAAGCAGTTAACTATAGGAATTTGAATTGGTCACAATGTTTCCTCGATAGTCACATGGATGGTGCTGCTGATATGATATCAAACACCATTCTCCATGGTATGACGTCTTTTATTCCCAACAAAATAAAGAGTATCGGACCAAGGGCAAGAGAGAGGTATGACTTGAGCTGGTAGATAGAGTCAAACATAAGGTTCTGCAGGACCAACCCAAAAGAAGATAATCGAACAAAATGTTAAACAAGCCAGAAATGACTGCAATGCCCATTTAATACTTGTCAACTTCTTCTATGACCAAAAGTTTGGGCAAAAAATTCGACTATGTCCTCGAGGTAGTAGAATTGTTTGGTCATTTGTCAAAAAAATATTAAAAAAAAATTAACCTCATCATCAGTTTCTATGCTCATTCACAATGATATTCCAGCTGTCTTTAGACAGAGCCAATCTACTTCCTGTGCATTGCTACGTTCTACGTTGTCAGATTGTGCCCAGTCTCGCCTCCAGTACTTGACAACGTGTATCATTTTATAGGACGAATTCACTTTTCTGCTCTTACAGCTGCAAGAGTTTTAGTTGATTTCAACGTGCATAAATCCGCTGGTCCACATTATTCTGAAGAGGTGTTCCTTTACGCTAGGAAAACCAATATGTAAGCTTTCCATATATCCTACTCATCAGGACTCTTTTCGAGTATGTAGGTTTATGGAAAACTGGATTCGCCCAGCTTGTACCTTTCATAAATAAGGCCAAATCTTCTTGTCCCCCTGGTTACTTACGTCCATTCCTTGTAAGGTCATGGAGCCGTTGAGAAATCGTCAGCTTAAGAAATATCTCGAAACACGAAATCTCCTCAATGACCGATATTATGGTTTTCGTAGCAACGGGTCCACTGACCGTTTGATGACATATCTCACCGAAAAGTGGAACCAATGATTCCTTAATAATTCAAAGGCAGTTTACAGGAGTTTGCATCAAGCCCTTTTGGCGAAAATGCGTGCACTTGCAATCGATTATAATTTTCCTCTAAGGACTAGAAACTGTCTTTCGAAACGTTTAATTTAAGTTGTTTAGAATGGTTCAAGTCTCAAGCAACGAAATAAACGTAGATGTTGTGACTTTCGGGGTTTGATGTGGGACCCTGCGTTTTTTTCACTTCACAGGGCACAACGCTCTCATTATCGCATTACCCTGTTGGGACGTGAGCGTAAATAAAGCTTATGTTGGCGAATTTGGTCTTGATGCGGTTTGTTACAATGCGTTCGCTAATGTCTTGGAAACATAAGACTTCTTTGCCTAAGTCTGGCACTTATAACAAATCTGCATCCGAATGGTCGCTGTTTCTGCTCACTATAACACGGTCCGTAGCCGATGTCACAGTTTTTCATCGTCATTTTGCCCGACCCATACCATCGTATTTCCTGGATGGCAGTAATGTCTGTTTTGTAGCAGTTTAGGGCTTCCGCTAGTTGTTCGCTTGCACCTCTCCTGTTTAATGTTCTCACATTCCAGGTGCAGATACGATCGTGGTTGTCCTTTTTTCGTTTAGCAGGGTCGTCAACAATAAAATCAGTCCGTTCCAAGGCTATTGGTTGCTTCGAAACCGTTAGATTTTTCCATGATTGGATAGTTAACCCAAAGCGGAACCCCCCACCTGGAGGGCCAGTTCCAATTTGTTAGATACCTCTAGGACAAGGTGCCATCAGTATCCACTACGGGATTAAGCGCTTGATATTGTAGTCAGAGTTACAACCACTGGGCATTGCCAAGTTAAAGCCAATCAGAGTCTACCCTCATTCTGCAACACCCAACCGTTCCTTCTAATAGTGATGTTAAAAAAGAAGATGCTTTGCTCCTAAAACATTTTGGCCCATGCGGCCGCTACTTCTCGTAACTTATTGGCTCTGAGCACCTCTAGCGTCGTCGGCTTGTTGGCGTAGACCAATAATTTAATGTAGCCACATAAAACAAGTCGTTAAATCACACGATCTTCGCAGCCAAAGGACGGGTCCGTTTCTCTAGATAACACGTTCACCGAACTGAGACTTTAATAACTCGATTGTTGCACCCGTTGTGTGGCTTGTAGCACCGCCTTGTAAGATTCACCTATCACTAATGTCAAATTCATGCAATTGTTCACAGAAATAACGTTATGTCTCTGAGGTGAATAACATTTACCGTGACGTGACAGTCATTTTCACCGACGAGAAAACGGCCCAATAACTCCACCGGCATCTTGCGGATAAAGTGATATTTCATGAAGCACATTAGGATTCTCACCTGCCCGGTAAAACAAACAAAAAATTTGATTTAGTTAACGCGATTTTAATGGCATAAGCCAGCTAAAGACCCTTCCAAACATTAAGTTAGAGACCAGTTTAATAATTGAATGGATATATCTGACAAATCCGTTTGATTAACTTTGCACATTAAATGCCAGGTACATCAAATGCAAATAATATAAATTCGCACCATCCAACTACTTCACGAATCACGGAATGAACTAAAAACTGCCAGAAACATCCACTCCTATGTACCTTCATCGATGATACTAGGGATCTCGATTTTTAATGACTGACCGTGCGCAGTAAGCACCATAACAATGGCTAGATACCCACCTAGTTCATATGTTTAGTAAATCATTCTCGAAGATTCGAAGATTCAAGAGATCACCATGCGTTTGATTTCTCTCATTCAACAATCGCAAATTTATATTCAAACCTCCTCTTGGTAGTGTGACCTTGATCTTCTGCCTTTTTATAAGATCTGAACTTTTCATTTCGGATTGAATTATTATGAACCGGTAGGCACGATCTTGCCAGATGTTGCCGATCATTTTTGTTTTAATAAAATTCGACTTGCTTTGGAGAATGTCTGAACCTTTTACATAAATTAAAGACAGCATTCGGCACACAATATGGCAGTGTTTCGAACATCAACGAATCAGGAAATGCCAATTAGGTATTTGCATGAATGAATTATAGATAAGACCGAGTTGTAAAGGCAGTCGAGGGGCATAAATTAGCGCAACCGGTAAAACACACGTCACGCATTTCCACTCGATTTTGAAATGCATTATCTCAGGAATCGAAGCCTCTTCGTAGAACATCCTAATGGCCTTCATGTTTCTTCTTTCTTTTGTTTGCAAAATGTTGCTGAATCTATTTTATGCCATATGGAGGTTGTAAATTAATATCTGAGTATATATAGGATGTGTGGTGGTGAAACAGGTATCAATTCAATCTCAACACATTTGGAATACAGTTGAGAAGGAAAATGGTAGGTTTGGACTATCTAGTCTTATTGGGTATATGACAGTTAAGAACTCCTTATCGAATTTTAGAAACTTTTTGTTGTTGGATTCGCCCTGCTGGCAGCGGCATGTGTTCTCGCAGAAGTGCCGTCTACGGATTACTTGCCACCATCAAGGGAGATTTCCGCTCCTCGCGTTTCCGGAATATCTGGAGAATTAGCTGATGATGGCTATCGCTATAAGACTGTCCGTCGTTTACGTGTGCGCCGCCGTCGCTCAGTGGACGAACTCCAGCCATCCGTCGAATATTTGTCCCCAGTAGATCAAATTGCAGTTGAGGGTCCAACCAGCGACTACTATGCTCCAATCGGGCAAGAAGCTCAATTCGCATCAGGACTTCTTAATGATGATGGATACCGTTACAAGACCGTCAAGCGTTTCCGTTCCCGTCATCGTCGTTCAGTGAACGAAATTCCAGCTGCTGAATATTTGGCACCAGTTGATCAAATCGCAGTTGAGGGTCCAACCAATGAATTCTTTGCTCCAATCGGGCAAGAAGCTCAATTCGCATCAGGACTTCTTAATGATGATGGATACCGTTACAAGACCGTCAAGCGTTTCCGTTCCCGTCATCGTCGTTCAGTGAACGAAATTCCAGCTGCTGAATATTTGGCACCAGTTGATCAAATCGCAGTTGAGGGTCCAACCAATGAATTCTTTGGCCCAATCGGCCAAGAAGCTCAATTCGCATCAGGTCTTCTTAATGACGATGGATACCGTTACAAGACCGTCAAACGTTTCCGTTCCCGTCATCGTCGTTCAGTGAACGAAATTCCAGCTGCGGAATATTTGGCACCAGTTGATCAAATCGCAGTTGAGGGTCCAACCAATGAATTCTTTGGCCCAATCGGCCAAGAAGCTCAATTCGCATCAGGTCTTCTTAATGACGATGGATACCGTTACAAGACCGTCAAGCGTTTCCGTTCCCGTCATCGTCGTTCAGTAAACGAAATTCCAGCTTCTGAATATTTGGCACCAGTTCAACAAATCGCTATTGAGGGTCCAACCAATGAATTCTTTGGCCCAATCGGCCAAGAAGCTCAATTCGCATCAGGTCTTCTTAATGACGATGGATACCGTTACAAGACCGTCAAGCGTTTCCGTTCCCGTCATCGTCGTTCAGTAAACGAAATTCCAGCTTCTGAATATTTGGCACCAGTTCAACAAATCGCTATTGAGGGTCCATCAAACGAATACCTCGCCCCGATTGCCCAAGAAGCTCAGTTCGCCTCGGGACTTCTTAATGATGATGGATACCGTTACAAGACTGTCAAGCGTTTTCGTTCCCGTCATTAAAAATTAATTCATCTTATCTTTAAAATCATAAGTAGTCGTATGTGAATGTCATTTCAATTAAAAATTGCTACCTACATCTATTAGTTTTGTTTAGTTTAGCTTTAACTTCAATAGGAATCACTGGTGGTGTTTTTGAATTCCTTTATCCTCTTATACAATTTAACACTGCCAACCACATTGAGAATATTGGAGTAGATCTGAAGTTTATTTGAACATATTTTTAAACAACCTACAATACACCCAGTTGAAGCTCACAGATACACTGTCCACCTAAAAATGACACGAACAAGGCAATACCAAAATTCTCTTTTTTTACAGAATAAACATACATTGGAACGAACTTCTAGAAGACACAAATCCACCAATATTCAACCTACAATAATTCACGAGCAGGGTCAATTCACATCTGCAGGCATCATCTCCTAGGCCTTATAGATACGCCTCATCTAAGAAAAGTTTACATAAAAAAACTTGACTCCTGATCCTTTGAGGGTCTCTGCCTAAGACAAGGCGGCTTATGATATTCAGTCCATACGTTCTAACATCCGTGATCACTCAATCGTTAAACCGAATATTCTGTCTTTTTTGCCATCTGGAACCTGAAGGCTGGTATTCAAAGATTCTCTTAACTGGAGCATTGTGTATCATTCGATGGATGATGACTAGCCAATATAGTCGACGTATTTGTATCTTTTGTACTTCATTCAGATCATAGTACATCGCATGTATTCATTCACCTTGCTCGCGTACAAGACCAAAATTTCGACGAAGAATTTTGCGTTCGGATATGCCTCCGCTTTCCTGCTTATTGTTAAATTCTGGGCGCCGTAAAGTAGGACTGATAGAATTACGGTCTGCTACTGCAAACATGTCCAGATTCGGCTTAAAAGGCTTAAAAGGTTTGATACCATTTAAAGAAGTATCGATTTCTACTTTAACCTTATTTGTTGAGTTGATGTTGACTACGTTTAAAATGTTTGCCATCAGCAGTGACATTTTGTCCAACAACTAAAAGACCAACGCGTTTCGCTTGTTTATCAATTTTCATAAATGCTTCTATAACGGCATATGATGCCAATATCGTCTGCGTATCCTAGAATATGGAAGAATTTATTGAAGAGATTGCTGCAGGTGGCCATGGCTCAGAGCAATGCGTAGTTGACTGCTAAGCCAAACGCTTCGGGTATAAGCCCTAGCTTCGGCAGCATTTTTGTTTTCTACAAAAATCGCCAGCTTATCTGAGGCCACCTGTGCGATAATATGAGACAATATAGATCTATGTCTCCTTCTCTGTGTCTATGTGTCTATCTGTCTCTCTCTGTTCTTTTAACGTCTTTCTCTGTCTCAGACGATGGCCTAAGTCGCCAGTGAAGTTATGTGTCTGTAGTTCGTTGCATTCATGCGCGAAGTACTGTGATGTCAATGTCAATGAAGAGATTGCCTTCCATGATATCGATCTGGTGTAGTACGTAATATTGATGAAATCACATGATGACGCTTGTTTCGAAAAGTTCAGATGATCTATGGTCAAACTACCAGGCCGGGAGCCACTCCCATAAGTGTGTTGCAGAAAGGCTTTAAACGTTCCACAGTACGTTTAATATCATCCTGTTCACTAGGGACTTAACACCGCCTCGAATTTGGAGAGTTCTTCTGGTAATCCATCTGGGCTGCCTTTTTGTTCTTCAGCTTATTGATGGCTGCACTAACTCTTCTTCAATAGTGGGAGGGAACATCGTTGACTGGACAAGGATCGGTTTCATATCCGCTTGACATTGTGCCAATGAAGCAGGTTTCTACTTGTGCGCGCCACTTAAGGTGAGGTCTCCTCTACTGCGTCCGACGTCTGGCTGGGAATCGAAGACTCTGGAATAATTCTGTCCATTCGTTCTACATGTTCTGGCCACCTTAAATGTCCAATGCGGAGTTTTTTGAGCAAGGGCATGTCACTGTACAGCTCGCATAGTTCTTGGTTGAATCATCGTTTCAATAGCCCGTCGAGGAATTTTTTTTTTTTTTTCAAATCGATCAAGGATTTCTTCATCCGCTTTTGAGACGGTCCATGCTTCAGCGACGTAGAGCAGGACTGAGAAGATCAGGGTCTTATATAGGATCTACTTAGTAGTTCAAGTGAGGGCCTTACTTCTCAATTGCCTTTTCAGCCCGAAGAAACAGCGGTTGGCAAGAGTAAATCTTCGTTTAATTTCTGACGAGATGTTGTTGTCAGATTTAATGCCAGAGCCGATGTAGAGAAAGTCCCGTACTACCACAAAGTTATATCTGTCAATGGTGACGTTCTGACCAATTCGTCGATAGTGTGTGTAAAATTAAAATTCCCAGTTCGTCAGTGGCTAGGTTGCCATTATTGTTTCAAAGGGCCTGCGTTCTGAAGCTAGCTGACAGTTGTTTGGATTTTTTGTAGAATTGACGGGTGTTCTTCTTGTTGTGAGACTTTTCGACTTTCCGGAGGATATTCTTCTCTTTATTGGCTCGAAACGTTGTCCGTATTCCGGGTTTTAGATTTCCCAAGTTAATATAGACGATGCACTGTTCTCATTGGTGAATCGACCATAGGAACACCTCAATGATTTTTTACTGGGCCTCCTCTCGTGATGATCTGACAAATCATCCGAGTAGTGTCAATTGGCAAGAAAAGCTTATCTCAAATTCGCCGTTCGGAGTCGGCATAAAACAGGAGGTCCCGCCATCGTGCAAGAAGCACACACACGCACAAGAATGGTTGTGTGAAAGCTCGGCCCTGGGTACTAAGAGCCAAAAATTTGTATTTTTTTTTTTTTGGTACAGACATTTGATGATATTGCTATACATTATCCACCGGATATTGCTATTCTTGGATGTTGAGGACACAGTGGGGAGTCTCACATTAACTTGTTTATTGTAGACTCTAGCAATCTCCAGCTCACTGAAATTTCTGTTTCTGCGCCATTTGCTGCTTGTTCTCGTTGGTCAGCCCATTTCTGAATTTGACTGCTACGAGAAAATGGTCAGAGTCCACGTTTGAATGTGTGTACATCTAGAATATTTGATGCGTGTCCCATGAATTTATGTATGAGCACATGGTTGGCGGTTCGACTATACGAAGATTGTTTGTGGATTCAAAGTCGTTAAAATCTAGTTCCTCTGATCACTGTGTTACATGCTGCTGCGAATTCTGTTAGTCAGAAGTCATTACCTCTTGTCGTTTCGTAGGGTATGTGCTTTCCTTACCGATATTCGCAACGAAGTAACCAAGTAAGATTTCAGACTGTTTCCATTCAGAAGGTTTTGGAGTTCCTCCTTGACAGCTGTAATAAATGTCTCATGTTTGTTTTTTTTTATTTTTTTCCTGTACCTCGAGAGAATAGCGCCTAAATCACGGAGCCACTAGCATTCACTATGTTATTGAGCGCTGCCATTTGCTTGCCATTTGATAAACCCTGAGATTTCAAAATGACCTATGATCCGAAAATGTAGAAAAAGCCTATGTAAGTGTTTAACTTTGCCCATCCTAACTGGGTCAGCATGCACCACTTTTGACTCTATCTTGGGAATTCTTCCGGTGTTGTCATGGAAAAGGAATATTTGAATGCATCTTCCGCCCCACTCTCATCAGCGTCTTTTTTTCAGACTTCAATTATCATAATGTTTTCACCTATGGATGCTATTAAAACTTTATGTGTCGCATTTGAACGTTCTGTTATTAACATTCATCTTTATTCATAGAGTGGATAATGGCTTAGATTGTGTCTATAGCAATCCTAAGTCTTCTAAATAATCTCTGACAGATCTACAAAACTATCGAAGCGTGTGGCTCACTCTAATGCAAATTACGATGGCTCTTCCATAATGAAGGTAAGTAATTATAATATCCTATAATTTTTTTTTTTACTCTTCCTGATTTAAAATTTTTAATTTCCTCTATTAATAGGAAATAAAATTGATGTTGTTTTGTCATACCTTTTAGATCGATTTTTTTTTTTGTTGATTTATTTATTTTTTTCATTTTGTTTGGTTTTTTGCCCCCTTACCCATAGCGGCTTGTTCGTTTTGTCACATATTTACAACACAGAGAACAAAAAAATATAATGTAAGCGGTTTTTGAGTCTTAAATTTAGGTCGGGTTTTTGCCGTATGGGGATTTTCTAGCAGAACCAACTTTAAGAACAGTCGTTTACAAGTCTAAATCATCCGAACAAACCACTATCCATTTTAATATGTAGAAAATATTGCACTCGAAAAATCAACAAAACGATATGCTGAAAAATCAATGAAACGCTATGCATGTCAAACGCAATTGAATTGAACTGAAAAACTTAATGAGCACCTACAGCTGCACCTGTTGAGAATTTTCCAACTTGTCTTTTTTCTGAACCTTTGCGTAGCAATTGACAGATGCAACGAAAAACCTAGCGTATAAATTTGTTTTTTAACACAGACATATAGTCTACAGTTAGCTGTCAATTCAAATTGCATTTTTTAGACAATAGAATAAAATCGCCAATTAAAAATTCAGTTATTGTAAATAACTCTTTGAATTTA
This sequence comes from Rhingia rostrata, assembly GCA_949824845.1. Lineage (NCBI taxonomy): Eukaryota > Metazoa > Arthropoda > Insecta > Diptera > Syrphidae > Rhingia > Rhingia rostrata. The sequence continues at coordinate 141,138,788 of OX463756.1, read as the reverse complement.
GGCTTAACTTGTTTAGCAAATTGTTAAATATTAAAATTTGTGTCTACAAATATTGTTCGAGTATCAATACAGTTAGAGGTTGGTATGAAATAAGACAAATGTAGTCATCTATTTTAATAAATATAATATTGCAGAAATATTATGGCCAGCAATAGTAAGCCGAATCCTGTTTTTGGTTACCATTTTGGTAAATAGTTTGCTTGCATATTCAAATGGCCTCATTCACTGACTTTTGTACTGTGGTACTGAAAAAATTACAAACTGTTTTATCGGTTTCTAAAAACTGTTCCATAACACCGCGTCTCCACGAGCAATATTTGATAGCTTACTATCTGTCACTTTTCATAGTATGAAATAATGATAGAATGCTATGAAATGTAGGGTGGGCATTTCCATTGCTTACTATCTCAAACAATCTTACAACCTCAAGCAGAAATGACAGCCCATAGCATACTATCCATAGAAAGCAATTGAGTGAGCAATACATAGCAAGAAATTTTTCATAGAATACCATTTGAGGTCTCCACAAGCAATTTTCATAGAATGACGCATTGCATGCTATGAAATATTGCTCGTGGAGACCCCGGGTAAGAGAAACAAATTTTGAAATATATGAAAATATATGATATATGAAAATAGTTTCTAAAAACTCGTTTACATGCTTTTCTTCGCTCGTTGTTTCCACAGCATCTAAATGCAAGAATCCGAAGCACCTTTTCGTTTTCGCCAATTCAGATTCAGGGGAAGCTGCAAAACTTGTCTTGATATGTAATCACAAATATGAAGTTTACATTATTATATGGCCTGCATTTCATCAGTACTTCATAAGTATTGCAGCAAATCTTTTTTGGGACATATCTTTAATTGTACTCCACCATACGAGGATGCCACCTCAGGTAGAATCTTCCGCCAAGCCTGCTTTACATCCATCCAGCAATACACGGTTCCTTATTATAAAAAATATTTGGATTTATATTATCTATCCAAATTACAAAGTATTAGTTCTAATCATATACATAACTTTGTACATACCAAAGGCACGGAGCTATGTGCTTGCGCTTTTGTCCTATGCCAGCTTTGCATGAACAAACGCAACTCCAACGCAAAACATCGAAAGCGAGATTTTTGATTTTGAGTTCATGTGGCTTCTCGTGCAGTTTGGAAGTTTGAATCACATATCCAAACACATGAGTTGATCCAGGACCAAGTTCATGGGACTAAACCCATCCAGCTTCCAATCATTTTGTCACCTTCGCGAAGTGGCCGTACCGTCCCTGGAAAATAGGCTGCTATCTCGTCTAGGTGGATAGTGATTTGCCTTTCATCATCCCGACCATTGTCGATATTTGATTCGTCAACGCTTAATCAGAAGATACACATGCATATCGGTAACTAAAATATCAAGCAATTAATAATTAATTTGAACCGACACAACATATTTTTTTTCACGAGCACTTTGTTGACTTTTTTTAATGCAAAATTTCACTTAAATAATCATTTTTAAAAGTTAACCCAATATTTATTTTCAAAACTCACACATTTATAAACGACATTTTTATCAAAACATGTTTGCAAACAATCCAATTAAAAAAAAAATACTTTGTTGCCATTATATTTCGTTGTTTGCAAACATTGTTTACCCGCCGGCCAACTCTCAAAAAGCGATGTCTGTGTCGAGTTACGCAAAAATTCCACTGAGCGGCGTGGAAATCAATTTCTTATCGGTCGATTACGAAGAAACCCACAGAAGAAAGTGTCAACTTTGGTCCAGTGGTTTTCAAGTTTTAAGTTTTCAAGGTTTGGGGTCTCTTATGGAACGTTGTGGCGTTTGTATTTTGAAGCATTATCTTGGTATAAAAGCGTATAATATCGATTCAAGCTTTGCACACAAGGCAATATGTATATTCTATACACGCATCTTAACACAGTGCGGGCGTTAAGAAAATTCGCGATAAAAGAAAGGGAGGAATGATGCAAATTTGTTTTAAATGCCTGACAGTTATAATGGAAAGGAAAAACAAAGTTTGATCGAGCATTCCACATTCGTGTTGTTCGGTATATTAGTATGGGAATCTATATAATTCAGAGTAAAATTCACGGCTGAATCGTTGAATCTGAGGAATGCAACTGGCTAAAACATTTTAGCATTGGCAGTTGAAATAGCGATAAAACGAGATACTTTACTTACTCAAGTCGCGCTACATTCCGGAATGAACCCGGGTCTCAACCAAGATGCCTCTCGACGCCATGTTAGTCGTGGTCAGTTCCTACTTGTGTGCGCCACTTGAGGCGAGGTCTTTCTCTAATTCGTCCTACGTCTGCACTTGGAAACGAAGACCTTGCGAGTTGGAGTATTTGTGTCCATTTATTCTACATGTCCTAGCCAGCTTGAACGTCCAATGCGGAGTTTTTTGACCATGTCGCTGTACAGCTCGCATAGTTCTTGGTTGAATCTTCGTTTCCATAGCCCGTCAAAGCAAACGGGACCGAAGATTTTTCGTGGAATTTTCCTCTCAAATCGATAAAGGATTTCTTCATCCGCTTTTGAGACCATCCATGCTTCAGTGCCGTAGAGCAGGACTGGGATGATCAGGGTCTTATATAAGATCTCCTTAGTAGTTCGAGTGAAGGCTTTACTACTGAATTGCCTTCTTAGCCCGAAGAAACAGCGGTTGGCAAGAGTAATTCTTCGGTTAATTTCTTATGCGATGTTCTTGTCAGAGTTAATAGCGGAACCTCTAAGTTATATCTGTCAATGGTGACGTTCTGTTCAAATCGTCGCTGTAGTGTGACCTTCCATGTTGACAGCATATACTAAGTCTTACCCTCATTTACTGCTAAACCCATTTTTGCAACCTCATTTTCTAAACTAGCAAACTTGGCTGTGACATGTGACACGTTGAGTCCGGTCAATGATATCAACACCGTCGGCGTATGCTAGTAGTTGCAGCGATTTTGGGAAGATTTTGCATCTGGTATTGGCTTGGGCGTTTTGCACAGTCCCCTTAAAAATCAAATTAAGGAAATCACTTGACAGTGCATCGCCTAAGGGCCCAGTTGTAGCTATCATTGAACGACTTCATTGGAACTCAAAACATGATGGTACTGGAATTTTACCTCCATAGACTCTTATAGGAATTATTGGCAAATTCCGTTTTAGTTCGGTGGAACGGCAATCATTATATCACTAAAATAAATCCTGATCAGTGGAAAATACGAAGTGATTTCCTGCGAAAACTATAAATAGAAATTTAGATATTTTTGGATAATCATGTTCTTAGATTTATAAGTTTTATATTGACACCAACTTGCCAAAGATGGAATTGATAAAAAAGCCACAAGAAGTAAAAGAAAATTTCCAATGAGGGTTTTTTATGATAGCTATAACTGGGCCCTTATCTAAATAACTTTTTGGTATCGAATGTGTCGTTGAGGTGTTTTGCGAGCCTGATTTGGCAACGAGAATTTTGAATCGTCATAATGCAAAGATTAACTCGATTGACACCATACCACTAGCATCGAATGTCGAAGAACAATGGCAATGATGCCATTAGCCATTCGCAAATGATGTGCTAGGTTTCTCGGGCCCACCAGCAAAAAACCCCAGGTTTGATGAGGAATGCCGACAGATGCTCGCAGTCAAGAACGAAGCCTACAAGGCTAAACTGCAGGTGAAGAGCTGCCGTTGAGCTGTATAGGCAGAGAAGAAGGGAAGAACACCGGCTTTTCAGAAAGAAGAAAAAGAGCAAGAAAAGCGCGCGAACGAGGATATAGAGAGGTGCCACTCCAGGAACGATGTTCGCAAGTCTTACCAAAATGAAAAACGTCAAAGCCAAGGATACAAGGTTCGAACAGAATCCTGTCGAGATGAACAATGAAATATCGTAGTTGAGACACAGTCGATGCTGAGGATATGGAAGAACCACTTCTGCAGACTGTTAAACGGCGACTGTTAACGAACAACATTCCGCTGTCAGGCAGAACGAACCATTCAATATCTAAACTCATGTTTAGTAAGGCTGCCGGGAACGACTGCATTCCCGCCAAGCTTTCTAAGCCGGCGGAGATGACTTGGCAAAAACATCTCGTCAGAAATTAAACGAAGAACTACTCTTGCCAACCGCTGTTTCTTCGGGCTAAGAAGGCAATTCAGTAGTAAAGCCCTCACTCGAACTACTAAGGTGATCTTATATAAGACCCTGATCATCCCAGTCTCAAAAGCGTCTCAAAAGCGGATGAAGAAATCCTTTTTCGATTTGAGAGGAAAATTCTTCAAAAAATCTTCGTTTGCATTGACGAGCTATGGAGACGACCAAGAACTATACGAGCTGTACAGCGACATGCCCCTGGTCATAAAACTCCGCATTCGACGTTTAAGATGGCTAGAACATGTAGAATGAATGGACAGCAATACTCCGGCTCGCAGCGTCTTCGATTTCCAGCCAGACGTCGGACGCAGTAGAGAAAGACCTCGCCTTAAGTGGCGCGCACAAGTAGAAACCGACCTCAACCAACTTGGAGTGCGCAACTGGAGGCAGTTAGCTAAGGACCGGGCTAATTGGAGAGGCATGTTGGTTGAGGCCCAGGTTCATTCCGGACTGTAGCGCCACTTAAGTAAGTAAGTATCCTGCAAAGACGGACGAGTTTGAGCGGTAGACCAACACTAGACATGATTCTTTATAGTTCGTCTTCATAAATACTATCGTATGCGGCTCTGAAATCGATGAAAAGATGGTGGTTATAGATTTGAACTTCTTGGGTTTTTTCAAGGATCTGACGAATTTCTGCGAAGATTTTATTAGTCGTGAACTTTCCTGCCCTAAAACATCCAAAATACTGGATGCGTGCCTCTTGTCTATCGCAATGTGATCAATTTGGTTGAACATTCGTTGATCTTGGGACCGCCATGTCCCCTTATGGAACCGCGTTCTCGCATTTCGTGCTGTAGCGAAGTCGAATACCCTAATTCCCGTTGTTGTAGGCTGTGTTTTCCAATATTACTGACTTCTCTTCCTACGTTTGCGATAAAATCTCCCATAGGTTTTGTCAAGGAGCTCCTAGAAGCAATCGTTAGCTATGTATATCATATTTATCCTCCGTCGGGTCGTATTCACGGATTTGGCCTTGATGCGAATTGTTGCATTGCGCTCACTAATGTCTTGGAGACAAAGGATTTTTTGCCTAAGTCTGGCACTTATAACAAATTCGCATCCGAATGGCGCTGTTTCTGCTCACTATAACACTGTTTGCAGTAGGTATCACAGTTTCCATCCTTTTTTGCCCGACTCATCGCATCATATTTCCTCGATGGCAGTAATGTCTGCTTTGTAGCAACTTAGAGCTTCCGCTTGTTGTTCGCATGCACCTCTCCTGTTTAATGTTCTCACAATACATGTGCATATACGAACGTCGTTGTCCTTATTTCGTTTAGCAAATCGTCAACAATAAAATCAGTCTTTTCCGAGGCTATTGGTTGCTTTGAAACAATAGGCTTTTTCTATGGGTTAGCTCAATGTGAATCACAGATCCAACCTCTAGGGCCAGTTTCAATTTATTAGATACCCCTAGGACACGGGGTCATCAGTATCAACTCTATTCAAGGGGCCTGAAATTTCTAAATAATCTGTTGTCCGAATATCTCAAAGCAGTTCATTTAGGTTCGTCTGGGAAACTAGGAACTGACTCCCCAATATGCAAAGGGGATACTTTTTGACATGAAAAATGCAGATAAGCAGAAAATTGTATACTGGTTACCGTTACAGATGCGCCAAATATCATACACCTAGTTGGTTGCCATAAAATGGCCGTAATATGCAAATCTAATGCTTTTTGTGTTTTCCAGCTAAGAAATATTGTCTCGTTTTGCTTGACGTCGATTTTTTAAAATACTGAATACGGTGCGCTTTTTTTTTATAACAAGACTTTTAATTTTAAAACGAACTCTAAATTTAAAAATATTTAAAATAAAGAAATTTAAATATTTTGATGTTTTAAGGTAAATCGAAATTTATTGTATCGATAATCTGTTTTTAAAGCTTTCGTTTACAATATTTTGCGTTCATGGTTTCAGGACCAAAGCTATTGAAAATGAATTTTGCGCTTCATTATAACGTAAACTTAATTTTATATTTTGTGTATGAATTCAATCGACTTACATAATAATGGTGGCATTAAAAACATTTAAAAGAAAAAAATCGAACATTCGATCGTTCTAATCAGAAAACGTCAGAAAAACTCGCCAAGTTCAAGGGTTAACGACAACTCTAGATATGTACGTCAAATTCAAATGATAAAAAATGGCGGCATAAATATACTTTAGCTGCCTTTCACTTTTTGCACTTTTTTTTTTATTAATCGATTCGTCTCTGCGCACTGATCATTTATATGCTTTAAAAAATTGTCGCTCACATTTAGTTTAAAAGTTATTAATAAAATAAAATTGCACGATTGCATTGCCATGTTGAAAAAAACATACCAAATAAAAATATTTTAACAAAAAGATATGTTGACTAAGGCGCCTGCCTGACGACTTTAAATACCCTGAGCGGAGCAACGAAGTTGCGTGAGCGTGGACTGTCCACAGAAAGAGAGTTGAAATCCTTTGTTCCCGCGAAGCGGGCCACGCAGAGTACCGCTTAATAGAAAAACTGTTGACTTAGGCGCCTGCCTGACGACTTTAAATACCCTGAGCGGAGCAACGAAGTTGCGTGAGCGTGGACTGTCCACAGAAAGAGAGTTGAAATCCTTTGTTCCCGCGAAGCGGGCCACGTAGAGTACCGGTTAACAGAAAAACTGTTGAGTTAGGATTTAATTTATTTATTATATTATACTAATTTATGATGAATCGTCAGAATCATTAGAACATGGTTCTGGAATTGCTTCTTGCCCGTTGTACAGTTTGCCGGCACATTTAAAAAATTCTTCGAGGGGGTCTAAATTTTCGTTACGGCATTTTTTTAAGATATTTTGTTTAGTCATTTTTTATTATTAATTAATGATTGTTAATATTTTTTTTACAATTTTTTACATTTTTTAAATTTCTTTACATTTTGGGAAATATGTAATATTTTTTTTTTCTATCTTGCAATGCTCCATTGGAATGTTTTTCTTCATATTTATCATTCAGCTATGTGTGAACTGTCAAAAGTTGGTTGATTTCTATAAGGATTTTTGGAAATTTCATTATATAATAACTTTTTAACTAATTGAGAGCGACAAAAAAAAAAATTGCTAAATTTTTAGCTTAATTTAGTGAGTGGAACAAAAAAAAAAGTGAAAAATTGATTGGAAGCTAAAGTAACAATGTTCCAAAATGGCAACTGACAAATGAAAACAAGTTGAAAAGCAAATGCCACTGGCAGGAGAGTAATAGTCTTATGTTAATATGTCGGCATTCAAGGCTGTTGGGCCTTACTATCGATTTTCTAGATTTAAGAGTTTTTGTAATAAAAAAATTGTTTTTATATAGATAAATGTTAATTTCATGTATATCTACTAGGTAAAATGTGACCGAAAAAAATCACTAAACTGCTTTGACAGGCCTTTGCCCTTATAAAACGAATCCAATACGGGACCATTTAAAATGACATCATTCTTAACGTATTTCCCTGGATATTAAGACCTGACTTTCAAATACAGTTAAAAAGTATCTAAAAGTAGTTCTTTTGTAATGCGTCATTGTGCTCAGCACAGTTTTTTTATTGCTTCTACTTAGATATTCATAGATCGATCGAATTATTACGTTCTTTAGTGTTAATATCATTTGCATGATGAATTGTATGTTATTGACCATCAGCTTCCAGATTTTTGGCTACCGCAACCTATAGTAAGTCGCAAAATTTCTATATAACGTCCAAGTCCACCATAACTGCAACACTATTGGTGACACGCTTATGAATTTTAATAAAAAAAATGTGACGATCTTTAAATTCAAAAAAAAAAAAAAATTAACATTCGACAATGGCAACCGGAATGCTACTAGCATGGGAGCAAACAGTACGCATACTGTTAAGCACTTAACGTGCGCGGAAGTATGTGTTATCTTCGGCGCGCGCAGGCGCTGCGCCGGCAATTTACTATTCACGCATCTATTAAGTAAGAGTGTGTGTGTATTTTTGCGTCTTGTTTTTTGTTGAGGCGCCCAAATTAGATGATGGTCAATGCCATTAACATGTGATGCTTGGAGGCTGAGAATTGTATAAATACGATTGTTTCGTAAGAATTGGTTATCATTCGATCGCTTACTTTATAGAAGCGAATAAGGAGCTCAAAAATGGTAAGGATCATCTGGCAAGAATCTGGGTACATAAGGACTGACCTGATCTTCTGATTTTCGTTCATTTGCAGAAACTATTTCTTCTTGGATTAGCCCTTGTGGCAACAGTATACGGACAGTATGCAGTAGATTCCCAATATCCTCAAGATAGCCTAGCTGTCTTGGAGGAAATCGAAACTCTGGAGGACCCTTTGAACTCGTTGGCTGATGGTGGATATCGTTACAAGACAGTGAAGCGTCTTCGTCATCGTCACCGTCGTGATGTAAATGAACTATCATCTGAATACTTGCCCCCAGTTCAACAACTCGGTGTTGAGGCTCCAAGCAACGAATACTTGGCTCCAATTGCCCCAGTTGCTCAAGAAGTCAACTTCGCTTCCGGAGTTCTTGCTGATGATGGATACCGTTACAAGACTGTCAAGCGTTTCCGTGCCCGTCACCGTCGTGATGTAAACGAACTCTCATCTGAATACTTGCCCCCAGTTCAACAACTCGGTGTTGAGGCCCCAAGCAACGAATACTTGGCTCCAATTGCCCCAGTTGCTCAAGAAGTCAACTTCGCTTCCGGAGTTCTTGCTGATGATGGATACCGTTACAAGACTGTCAAGCGTTTCCGTGCTCGTCACCGTCGTGATGTAAACGAACTCTCATCTGAATACTTGCCACCAGTACAACAACTCGCTGTTGAATCCCCATCCAACGAATACTTGGCTCCAATTGCCCCAGTTGCCCAAGAAGTCAACTTCGCTTCCGGAGTTCTTGCTGATGATGGATACCGTTACAAGACTGTCAAGCGTTTCCGTGCCCGTCACCGTCGTGATGTAAACGAACTCTCATCTGAATACTTGCCTCCAGTTCAACAACTCGCTGTCGAATCCCCCTCCAACGAATACTTGGCTCCAATTGCCCCAGTTGCTCAAGAAGTCAACTTCGCTTCCGGAGTTCTTGCTGATGATGGATACCGTTACAAGACTGTCAAGCGTTTCCGTGCCCGTCACCGTCGTGATGTAAACGAACTCTCATCTGAATACTTGCCCCCAGTTCAACAACTCGCTGTCGAATCCCCCTCCAACGAATACTTGGCTCCAATTGCCCCAGTTGCTCAAGAAGTCAACTTCGCTTCCGGAGTTCTTGCTGATGATGGATACCGTTACAAGACTGTCAAGCGTTTCCGTGCCCGTCACCGTCGTGATGTAAACGAACTCTCATCTGAATACTTGCCACCAGTTCAACAACTCGCTGCTGAATCCCCATCCAACGAATACTTGGCTCCAATTGCCCCAGTTGCCCAAGAAGTCAACTTCGCTTCCGGAGTTCTTGCTGATGATGGATACCGTTACAAGACTGTCAAGCGTTTCCGTGCCCGTCACCGTCGTGATGTAAACGAACTCTCATCAGAATACTTGCCCCCAGTTCAACAACTCGCTATTGAATCCCCATCCAACGAATACTTGGCTCCAATTGCCCCAGTTGCCCAAGAAGTCAACTTCGCTTCCGGAGTTCTTGCTGATGATGGATACCGTTACAAGACTGTCAAGCGCTTCCGTGCTCGTCACCGTCGTGATGTAAATGAACTTCCATCAGCTGAATACCTCCCACCTGTATCTGCCCCAGCTGTCGCTGATATTCCAGTCATTTCCGCTGAATATTTGGCACCAACCGAACAAAACGAAAATATCTTGGCCGGTGATGGTTACCGTTATAAGACCGTCAGGAGATTCAAGGTCCGTCGTCATTAGAGTTTACAAGATTGTGTAGATCCTAAGAAGAATTGACATGTACAAAGCTTTTTTTTTAAATAGAAACAAACGAGAATGAATTAATTATAATTTAGAAGTGTCTTATTCTGACTGTCAAATGTCTGAGCAATCGATAGTTCATTGGGTTTTGACCAATGAAGTGATTGCCTACCTAAGGTTGTTAGAGTTGTTCTTCTCACATAGAAACGATACGATATTCACGTTCTGAAAGGGAACTATATTTTTGCAAAGAAAAAGGATATCAACGTTCGCATGTGAAATATAGGAAGCCTTAACATAATGAAAAATTACAGGCTCTATACATGCTTGCATGCGCTGTATAGTGATTGCGCTTGAGAATGTCCAAACGAAATATTGCCAAACTGAATTATGGAAATATCGCCAAATTGATCTTAAGGTTATCATTGAATAGTGCAGTCGAATTGGCTGAAAAAAAGAAGAAATAATCCCTTTGCACACTTCTAACCTAGCACGCCACCCAAAGCCAACAGTGAACCCGAGCAGGGGGGTTCATAAATTGTATACATCCGAGTGAAAGTTTGGGTGTATGCCAATTCGGAATATGAGCGCAGTATGTGTGAATGCATGCATTTGTAGTCTATGGATCCTATTATGTGACCCATTGCGATAAGACGCATCAATGCCAAGTTCGAAAACTTTAGCTTTATATGCGCTTTCACATTCAGAGATAGAAAAATATAGCTAGCATCAATGAAAACTTCTTCCACCAGATCCTTCACAAAACTGATTTGCAACTGATGTTGGCTGATTTACAACGCCAATGTAGCAAAGGAAAATGACCACCTAATTTCAGATATTGGAATATTTCGAAGAGACAACATTAACGAAGGCTAGCTCCTCGTTGCAGGTTACGTCACTACGCTAGGAAATAGCATGACAAAGTTCAACGCTTTTGTAAAACGCATATCCCTTAACGTCTTAATAAATTTCATATTGCTAGCATACATGTTGAAAACCCAACTAGAATATTATAGGCCCTGATTTGGCTAAGGATGCCTCCCAAGCTCCTTTAATTTTACAAGGATGGTGTTAGAAAATTATCGTTGCTTCATCTAGAGAGGAAAAGTCCTCTTTATACTCTATCACATAGGGGAATATACGTTTTGACATTAAGTTTGTAACATAGAGAAATAATTCAGATACATATAGCTGAAAGTATCGGGTGCTTTTTTTTTGGGGGGGGGGAACTAGAACTATAGAACTTCGAATTGAAATAAAACACCAGAAAATCGCTTCAATGTCCATCAATTTTGCTTTTTTGGAAGGATAATTTGATTCAATTAATTTTTAAATATGATTTCCGTTATGTGGCCGCCACGGCTGGTCAAGTCAGGAGGTCCAATTTTCAACCACTTTTTCGAGCATTTGGGGCCGTATGTCGGATAATGCCGCGAATGTTGGCTTTCAAGTCCTCTTACGTTTCTGGTTTGTTGGCTTAGACGAGCGACTTCACATATCCAAAAGAAAACAATCCAATGGTGTTAAATCACACGATCTTAGTGGCCAATTGACAGGTCCATTCCGCGAAATTACGCGCTCATCGTTTTGTTTCCTTCAATAAATCCACATTGACGTGCGCTGTATGGCATGTAGCGCGGTCTTGTTGGAACACAATCTCATCCATTTTCATGCCGTTCAATTGGGGAACAAAATCGTCGGTTTTTATGGCTCTATTCCGGTCTACATTAACGGTAACTAACTCTCCAGTATCATTTCGGAAGAATGCCCATAGAGCACACCAAACACTCATTTTGTGTGATCGGCAACCTGATCGGCCCATATCAGTGTTCTTAAGCCAAGTCGACAACTGATCAAATCTTCACACTTCGTATAATCCCGGAAAAGGTTCAAGGAGTCCTAATCGATACGCACCACCTATTAATCGATTCCAAAGCCGCATACGACAGCATTTATAGAGACGAACTATACAGATTCCTGTCTAGTTTTGGTATCCGTCCAAACTTCCCCCTTTTTGTAGAGGATGAGGAATGAGAATTTTCGCTGCTCCAGCAGGGTCGGAAATGAACTCACCGAAGCATTCGATACCAAAAATGGATTATAGCAAGTCGACGCACTGTCACGTGACTTCTTCAACCTCAAGGTTGAGAGGATTAAGCAACTAAAATACCCCTACGATATTGACGATATTGTCGGACTAAATGTGATGACATAGCCTCGTTTAATAGTATAGAGAAGGAAGCGGCAAAAATTCTTTTAGATATAAATGAAGTAAGATCAGGTATATGCTGTCAAGACGAAAGGAAACACAACATCCTGTTTTACGGCGCTGATGCATGTACCGTTCCAAAAAGGATGTGAAAGTACTTGGTAGTTTGCATTGACAAGCTATGGAGACGAAGATTCAGCCAAGAGCTGTATTACAACAGACTCCAGGTCAAAAAAAACTCCGCATTGGACGTGTATGATGTCTAGGACATGACGCGCGAATGGACACCAATGCCCCAGCTCACAGAGTCTCTGATTCCAACTCAGTCGTAAAACGAAGTAGATGAAGACCTCGCCTTAAGTAGAAAATGACCCCGCAATTAGAAACCGACCTCACAAGTAGAAACCGACCTCAACCATCTTGAAGTGTGCAACTGCAGTTAGGTTCCACGGTGCTAATTGGAGAGGCATGTTGATTGAGGCCCAGGTTCATTCCGGACTGTATCGTCACTTAACTAAGTATGTGAGATATATAGATATCTAGAGCGAACACATAAGGTGACATACCGGGCTTATTAGCTGAAGGCAAAAATCTTCAGGATACAAAGAAATATACCACGTAAATGCTTTTCTATTTCGTTTTCACATGTGACGTTACCTGAATCGCACTTCCATTAAAATTTGCACTTCAAATGAGCCGCAGAAAGTGAACATAATTACGGGAGCGAATTTTTTACTTGCAATCTGTATATCTTGGACTGTACAAAATCTTCCACTTTTCGCATGAATTAAATTAATTATCTTAATTAATTAGATATTATATTAACAATCTGGTGCATAAATTAATGTTAAACAACACAAATTGGCAAAAAGTTTGGCACGATTTAAAATATATGAATTTTATAATAAATCCATAATTCATTTAAACAAATATTGTATTTATACAAATGCTTAAGTTTGCATTTTTTATTCGACTCAGTGGAATCCCATAGGGATGTATTCGTTTTGCTATTTATTTTGTACATAGAAAAATAATTTTTAGATAGGTATATTGGTAAGTATATGGAAGAAGTGTAAAAAATTAAGAATTCACTTAATACCTTCGCACACTTTTTAGAATAACGTTTATTTTAGTCAAGCCATAAGGATTTTTGAAAAATTATCTAAATTTATCTATAAAAGTTTTTCAAAATTTTTTGTAGGCTTTTTTTTACACCCTTTCTCATACCGTCAGGTTCGATCTAGGATGATAAATTTTGGCACATAATCTCTTAATTCACAAATCGCATACTGGTGAGAATTGGACGGATGCAATGACTTCTTTCAGAAAATAACGGACCAACAGAGGTTTTTCTCTACTGGCTCAGATGAAGTTTTCTGATACAGCTGGGCAGCATCCTCGGTAGAGGCTGGAGCAGAAAAACAATTTAATTTGGCGCCTATTTATATACCAGTCACCATCATTTTTTGCTAGCTAAAATTGTATTAGTAAAAAAAATTTGAAAATCAAACCCAGATTTAAACTTTTTATTTATAAAAAGATCGATGGTGAGCTTACCGGTACACCATCTAAGTACTAACAGCATCCGACACAGCTTGATTTCGATGATCAGACGAGAACCGATATTTGCTTATGTCTTTTTCGTTACACTTTTTCGTTCCATAAAGTCCAATCACACCGTCCCAAAGAAGTTTCTCTTCAAAAATTTAATTTTTATCTAAAAATTCTTATAAGGAACAACTATGGGAGTAATGAGGGTGATGATATACTCAATATATTCGCGTTTAATTATTAAAGCAACAAATTCGATTTTTTTGTTTATGTGGGTTAATTTTTAGACTACATATTTACAATCAATGGTTTCAAATTAAAATATTGTTCACTTGAAGTAGTCTAATAAAGTTGAAAATTCGGTAGATGAACATTTAAGTTGAGCAGAAAAAACTCTGCTTGTTACCACAAAAACTTAGTAAATATGTACATGGTGCGTCATCTTTAATTTTGTTATGTATACATTGAAAAACTTTGACATTTATTAACCGATTGAATTGAGGCATGGTTTTGAAATTTCAATTCAGTACAATTTCAATAAATTGCTTTACATCGAAACAATGTGTCAAAATAGTGAAAGCTGCACATTGAAAACTTTAATTGTTTTAACTCAACGCGCATATTATCGAAAATATGAAGGCCAATAAGCATCGTCTCAAGACAGTATTCTGGTTTTTCATTTTCATTTCATTGGTTCAGCACGGGACGAACCAATCGAAATCGCCGAAATTCACTTCGTTTACGACCAAGACGTTCTAATGAACTAGAATATTCCCGAGAAGCCACATACTTATGTCTTATTATCACCCCGCTCAACATTTTGGCTTCAGCCGAAACACTTTTCGGAGCTTTTTGCAGGATGATTTGCATCTGTTTTAGTGAAAAGTGCACGTCGCTTGAAATACGGCTAAACAGTGACAAGAATGGCTAGCACTGCACTGAAGCAAATTTTGATGACCTAAAATTCTGTAGCGCCGTAAACAAGCTAAATGGCCCCATATGCGGAACGGAGAATCCACTCGATATCCATGAAAGAAAATTTCATGACAGAAAGGTTATTGTTTGGGGCGGAATTTTCTGTATATTAATCCTTGGGTCATTTTTCTTCAGAGAAGGAAAAACAGTCGATAAGAATCAATATCGGTAGATGTTGGTTCAATTTGTCTGCCAACAAATGTGTATTTTTTTTTGTTTTAATTTATTTTAAAACTAACTTCATCTGCTTAACTAACTTACTGGCCCTATGCGGGTGCCCTTAACTAAACGACAACAACTCAAGTCTAATGCCTTTCGGCATATTATATAATATATAAATCTGAAAGTAATACAATGTTTACCAAGAAACATTTAAAAAAAAAAAACTTGGTTCCTTGGCCTTTTTGTTTTTGTGTAAAAGAAGTTCTGCCGTCTAACTTGTCACTCTGCAAATCAAACAACAAAGTTCTTGCGACGAAATTTCCTTGGACGTGTGCTATCGAAAATAACGACACATCTACTGACGAGCTCAAAGCTAATGTTTGTTTCAAATCCATAGCTATTCTACTAAGATGCTCGAAAAAGTAATGGAAAACGCAGCAAAAAGTGCTGCTTTGGTCGATAAAGGTGGCCACCTGATTGATACTGTAATCAAAAGTTAGTCCAAACTAACCCGAACGATTAAATTAAAAAAAAATGTACCTCACATTTAGACATCAGTTGTTTTTTTTTTTCTTAAGTAATTCAATATTCACATACCAACATAAAATATGCCACACACTCTAAATATAAAATTTTAAGTAAGTCCGACTAGCCGCTTAATCTCCAACTGAGCGCACAGGCAAACATATCGACAGACCCAGACAAATATACAAAATTTTAAAGCCCTTACCCCATAGTGTTATATTAGTATTGATACATATTTTGTAACATAAAGAAATGATTTCAATAGATATACACATTAAAATACATGGATCGATTCAGTTCAGCCTGTCCATCTGTTTGTCACTATTTTTGGGCCTTAAATTTTGATCTTGAATCATGAAATTTCGAATATATTAAACCATAACCAAATTTTTTTTCGAAAATAATGGTTCAGCTCACGAAGTTTACCGCAAGCTACGTCCATTTTTTGGTCGACATAATCGTCCAACAGAGCAAAGTGTTGAAGGGGACCCGAATGAATCGATTCGTCACCTTGCACAGCAATTGGAGCTTTGTCCATCAACTTTATGGGAGATTTTGCGCAAAGATCTTGGCGTACGACCTTACAAGATCCAGCTTGTGGAAGAATTCAAGCCGCGAGACCATGCAATGCGTCGTGATTTTGGTGTATGGGCCGAAAATGAGAATGATCTCGATGCTGATGCAAAATTTTGTTCAGTGATGAGGCTCATTTTGGGTTGAATGGCTACGTCAAATTGCCTCATTTGGAATAAGACCCTTGAGACGCCATTACATCCACAAAAACTGACTGCTTGGTGTGCTCTATGTGCCATACTTTTTCCGAAATGATACTGGACAGTCAGTTACCGTTAATGGAGACCGATGTAGAGCCATGATAACCGACTATTTTGTTCCCGAATCAGATGGCATGAATGTGGATGTGATGTGGTTCCAAAAAGACCGCGGTACATGCCACACAGTGCACCGCACAATCGGTTTATTGAAGAAAACATTCGATGTGCGCATAATTTCGCGGAGTAATCCTGTCAATTGGCTTCCAAGATCGTGTGATTTAACACCATTGGAATATTTTCTCTGGGATTATGTGAAGTCTCTTGTCTACGCCAACAAACCAGAAACGTTAGGGGACTTTGGAATAAGACCATTGAGACGCCGTTACATCCACAAACACTGACTGCTTGGTGTGCTCTCGATGTGCGCATAATTTTGCGGAATAACCCTGTCAATTGGCCACCAAGATCGTGTGATTTAACACCATTGGAATATTTTCTCTGGGAATATGTGAAGTCGCTTGTCTACGCCAACAAACAGAAACGTTAGGGGACTTGGCGTTGTTACCGACATACGGCCCCAATCGATCGAAAAAGTGGATGAAAATTGGACCTCTAGACTTGTCTTTATTCGAATCAGCCGCTACGGCCACATCCCCGAAATTATATTTGAACATTAATCGCATAAAATTATCCTTCCAATAAAGCCAAATTGATGGACGTTAAAACGATTTTTTTTGTGTTTTATTTCAAAGTTCGATACTTTTAAAAAAATAAAAACACCCGATATATGCCCACTTTTTGGGGGCGTTTTCCTATTAAAGCTTTTTTTATGCCTATCCCCAAAACATATGCAATAGGAAAGCGTTATTTGTTGTCGAATCATTAAAGATTTTGAATTTGCCTTGATAATATGTTGTGGCATTGCTTTTTTGTATATTTCAACCCCATAAGGTTTTCTGCAACGCCCGATTTGTTTGGGATATTGGTCTTAAAGATGGGATTGGACAGGGAATTAGACAATTCGCATAGCGTATTGTAGCCTTCTCACATGTTTTGAACTTAATAAATCTGGCATATAATTCTAATTCGATATTTTGTATTCTTAAACGAATACTAAGAGCAAAAACAAACTTTGAAAAAAAAATTACAAATTCGAAGAAAAGTGAAAATTAATAGTTGGAAAATTGTGTTTCACACCTTTGAATTGTTAAATTGAAATGAAAATGCGAATGTTCATATTTAATACTGAATAGAATAGGGTAATATTCAATTCGCACAATTTAAGCCTTCTCAATGGATTGATTTTTGATTAAACACAACTTTGAATTTTTGAATATGCAATCTTGCATTATGAATTTTAATATTCTCTCGACATTGATCTTTTTAATTAGTGTCATCTGCATAGTTACATAACTCTTCCTGAAACTCTCTCAACTTCATCATCAATCGCTTTAAAACAACACACCGACCTAGTAATGCAATTTGTCACCGTGCGTCGTCTTCCCCTGTGGATAGCATTTTTTTCTTTTTTCCGTTCACTAAGATCTACATGTCAACTCATAGTAGATAGTATTTTATATAGTAGATACATCCAAAATCAAAATCAAAAAACATTCTCACGATCGCTTAGTATAGTTTTTTGTGTTAATTTTTACTTTTAATTAGTTTCGAAGGCCAACAAATATGTTTCGAATTATTATTATCAAATCATTCAACTTAATCGAATGTTAAACATAACAATCTGATTAGCAATCGAATAAAAAGGGAGGAAAACATTATTATATACGTCAGATCTCCTACTTGCAAAATGCTTGCTTCAACAATTGAAATTTTCTTCAAAACAAGCTGTTAAAGAAGAATTAACATATTTCTTGACATAATTTGCTAAGGCTACATATGTATCTCAGTAATTATATCATAACAATGACTAATACAGTAGTACCCCAAATTAACCAACGAAATCCACAGAAAAAGAAAATTAAAGCTGGGCGAAGAGAAACCCGGGAATAAAATGAGCAGCAAAGTGCGAGTCACCCCGCTGTGCCTTCACCATCCACTAACGGCAACACGGAGTAGTAACGATATCCATCAAAGGTTACCAGCCACCTCAAAAAAACACCGGCCACATGTGACAACAGGAGGCGCACCTTAAGTACCGATGCAGAAGAAAGGAGATGAAGAAAAACTAGACAAAGCCAATCTTAGAGTATCGCGACAAATAAAGCATTCGAAAATTTACTATAATCCAATTATCTGGTAGCTGGCTTCTATAAAACAGCGATGGCAACTCTATCCAACACAAATTGGCAGTACGCTTCTTGTGGGAAAGCTTTTTCAAAATCAGTTGTGCCCCATATTTTTGCATCATCATCAATTAATAGGAACCCCCCATTAAAAGTTTTTACCCGCCAGTGAATTCCAATTGCATCTGACGTAAAGAGTTTTTCAATAAGAGCGCTACAAACGTTTTTTATAAAACAAAACCGGTTTTGGATATCAATGAAATTCTTTATTCCTGTGAAAGTACGGTCGATGCCATTATGTATGGAACTCGACTTCTTTTGCATCGCCACCACGGGCACGCTTGCAGAAGTCCAGACGCTGAACCCAATTTTCGACGGTTTTCAATCATAAATCGGCCGATACTGCTGTAATTTCACGTTCGATATTCGTACGAAGTTCATCAATCGTCGCTGGCCCAATGACGCTGCCGTACCATAAAACCACACCAAACCGTAATTTTTTCGGGATTCAATGATGGCTCATGATCCTCATCGCTGAAGATGATTTTTCGATGAAAATCCGAATCATTTTCAAGTTGTTGCTCAGCCCAATTCACGAACATACGACGCTTCTGGTGGTCAAGCGGCTTCAGTTCTTGCGTCAATTTAATCTTGTAAGGATGTAAGCCAATATCTTTTCGCAAAACTCGCCACAACGACGTCACAGAAATGCCCAACGCTTGAGAACGACGTGTGAGAGACACATTTGGGCTTTCTTCAACTGAAGCCTCAGCGACAGCTATGGACACTATATGGGCACTTCTTTGTCTCACTGGCACGGGAACATTTTGTACTCTGCCTGTGGATTTAAATTTTTCCACTAGACGCTCAATTGTTGATCTGCTAGGACGATTATGACGACCATAAATTGGACGCAGCGCTCTTAACGTTGAAGCCACTGACTCCGAATTTCGGTTGTAAGTTTTAATAATTTCGACTCGTTGTTGGATCGTATATCTTCCCATAATGAAATGGCAAACCTTATTGAAGAGAAATGTCAAAAAAGCGGCGAGAAATATGGCGTCGTTTGCTGTCCCTGTCGCTCAACTCTTGTAGCGTCCCTGTTGAAAAACCCGATACATACAACCAGTGCTGCCGTTTCCCAAATTTTTTCGGCAGTATGATTTGATTCTTTTGGGCAGTACTCTATGAAAGCGAGAGAAAGTTATAAATGTTGAATTTTTAAATAAAGGGTGATCCATTTCGAGGTTCCCTACTTTTTTAAAGAAAAAACACAGAAAATTCAAATTTAATGGAGAATGATTATTATCATTTGAAAGAACATTCTTTGGCATTTATTTTTTGAAGATTATGTCTATCAAATGTTGGCCGTTGCTACGTCGCAGATGGTCCATCCGTTGAGTCCAATTTTCGATCACTCGTTCGAGCATTTCGACTGGTAACTGGCGAATGACACGCGTGATGCTTTCCTCCAAGGCCTGAATCGAAGCGGGTTTGTCGGCATAAGCTTTTGACTTTACATATCCCCACAGGAAAAAGTCTAACGGTGTGATATACCACGATCTTGGTGGCCAATCGACGGGCCCAAAACGTGAAATTATGTGCTCACCGAAATGTTCTCTCAATAAGTCCATTGATTGATGCGATGTGTGGGAAGTGGCGCCGTCTTGCTGAAACCTAATGTCGCCGAGATCACGAGCTTCAATTTCAGGCATCAAATAGTCGGTTATCATGGCAAGATAACGGTCGCCATTGACGGTTACGTTCGCACCGGCATAATTTTTAAAGAAATATGGACCGATGATTCCACCGGCCCACAAACCACGCCAAACCGTTGTTTTTTCTGGATGAAGTGGCAGTTCTTCAATCTCTTCAGGTTGCTCTTCGTCCCAAATGCGGCAATTTTGTTTGTTTACATACCCATTGAGCCAGAAATGGGCCTCATCGCTAAACAAAATTTGCCTCGAAAACGTCGGGTCTTCTTAGAAGTTTTCAAGAGCCCATATAGCGAAGCGATGTCGCTTGGGAAGGTCGAGCGGCTTCAGTTGTTGCACAAACTGTATTTTGTACGCTTTCAATTTTAGATCATGACGTAAAATGCGCCAAGTCGTTCCATACGTCAGTCCGAGTTGCTGCGAACGGCGCTGAATCGACTCTCTACGGTCTTCGTGTACACTCTCAGCTACGGCCGCTATATTTTCTTCACAGCGTGCTGGACGTATTCTATTCGGTCGAATATTATTCAATAATGAATGCTGGGTCTCAAAATGGGTGATGGTGCTGCGAATAGTACGCTCAGTAGGCCGATTATGTTGACCATAAGTTGAGCGAAGTGCACGAAACACATTCCTCACAGAACGTGAATTTTCATAATAAAGTTGAACAATTTGTAAACGTTGTTCACGCGTAAGTCTTTCCATTATGAAATGCCAAACAATACTAAACAAAAATAACATGACAGCATGACACGACTCACACGTGATCTGTCAAAAAAGGCTATTGAAAAAAGTATCTCTACTTGGATCACCCGTTACAACCAGAATTACTATATAAATATATCACACATGCTACATGTTATAGATAAAATTTTTTTTTTTTTTTGCGTTCTGTTTTAAGAACGGGTGGGCCAAATACAAGTTTCCTTTTGACTTCATTAATAAGAGCAAAGATTCCCATTAGTCATTAAACACAAAGTCGTTCAAGTATCTTCCTCGGCTGGCTTCGTAGTAGCGCTATCTGTCACCCCAATTTTCCAATTCCATGCTGATGGTTTCGGGCTGTAGCTCACGGATTGCTTGGATTATACAGGCCTTTAGTGCTTAAAGCGTTTTCGGATTGTTAGCATAACATCGGTCTCCAACAAAAAAAAAGTTTAAAGGGGTCAAATCGCAACTCCAAAGGCGGCCAATTGATTTCGCCAAGACGGCTGATAATACGAATTGTGAATTTGGAGCGCAATATTTCGATTGTAGCATGGGCTATGTAGCGTGGCGCGGCATCCTGCATGAACCAAAGGTCTTTTAAATTCATGTCTTTAATTTCATCAAAAAAAAGTCGGTCCAATGATACAACTACTATCTATAATCCGCACCAAACTGTCACTATCTCTGGATGCATCGGCTTCTCGACAATAACGTGCGAGTATTCTAAGCCCCACGCAATTTTGCCTGTTAACATAGCCGCCGTGATGAAAATGCGCCTCTTCCGAAAAGATGATTTTTCGTCCAATATCGTTATCCGATTCAATCTGCTTCAAGTCCTAATCTGCGAAGCGATAAGGAGGCTGAAGGTCCTGCGGCTTTAATTGCTCAGTCTCTTGGACCTTGTAAACGAATAATCCATGATCTTTGTGTAGAATTCTCCTTACGCCGGTGCGTAAAATGTGGACCTGTTGAGATCGATGTCGGATTGATGTTCATGAATTTAGGCTCACACTTACGGCTACAGCAGCCACATTCTCGTCTGTGTTCATCATGCGACGTACGGCTGGGATCATGAGTGTTGTCCACTATTGTACAGGTGCTTCATTTCAGCCAAACGTTTTTCAAATAACGCACTGTTTGGGCTACACAGCACTCACTTTGGAAATAAGTTTTCAATATTTCCCAACGTTATTCAAGCCTCAAAGGACTCATTTCGTTCCGCGCATCTGAATTTCTGCCAAGATTTCGAGCGGGAAACAGATCTAAGTGTCAAAATAATCTACGATTTAAAAATAAACGACTAGATATTTCAAACTATATGTTTAGAAAATGATTCGCGTTTAGACTCTTACAACGATATTAAACCAGATACGCAGTACCGTGATATTTATAAAATAAAAATAGTAGGTATGCAGTGGGTTGTTCGACTGAGCAGTATAATTTGCCTTTGGGCAGTAAGCAGTACGGTATGAGAAAATAGCAGTATAATACTGCTATTTTCGGTACTTTCGGCAGCACTGCATCCAACACGTCTTACTCAGTGCACATCTGACTGAGGGTGCTCTCATTTGCTGTGGCTGTGTGTGACTTATTTGCAATTGCAGTAGACTTACTGCATTTTAAAATAAATCTGCATCTACTGCCCTTAAATAAAACCTACTGAACTTTTGGTAATACATCATAAAATATGTAAATGTAATTCACAATTTTTTTTTAAATCTATCACTGAATGCAGTCAGTCTCAATCTTAAGAATGAAATCTAGTCATTAGACATATATGAGAAGGCATCCACTGTGCGGATTGTTTAATACCCTATACCATCCCATCCTTAAAATTAATATCCTCAAAAATTGGGCGTGACTATAAACTAATAGGGAATAAGATAAAGAAAGAAAGAATTTTTTTTTAGATTGTATCTTAATCTTTTTGTTCGACAAAAAATCGGTGTTTTTCTATGGCTATTGGGTAGGGTATACAAATGGTTATTGAAAGAAAACTCCTGTAAAAGTGAACGCGGGCTAAAGTGATCTAAAGGCGAAATGTTTACATTGACATTGTGGGAGTATATGCATCGAAATTCTTTAAATGTGACCAAAAATTGTTTTTTACTAAAATAGGCCCCCAAAAAGTGGTCGAGGAAATATAGATATGTATTGGGATTGGTGACATTTGGTGTTCAGGCACTTTTTCGAAATTCCCTAACGTTTGGCCAGAAACAACAATTTTCTGAACAGTGGACATGAAAGTGGGCGGATATAATTGTTTTGCCGAATTTTATTATCTTAGCTTAAAAAAACGGTGACGAACAGACAGACTGACGAATGGACAAACATACATAGCTAAATCGACTAATCCATATACATACAACTATTTCTATATGGCTTGATGGCAAGTGGAAAGTGACAAGTAACGGCTAACTTAAGTCTTGTTGTGAGAAAGCCTACAGGATGGATAAATTTAAAGTATTGCTTCGTCGGTTCAAAGGTACAAGTCATTAACTATCAAAATAGACACAAGGAGAAAATTTGATTTAAAGACATTTTTGGGTATCAGAATTCCAATTATATGTATATGCCGATAAAATATGGATTTTTGTATTTTGCTTGTTTTTTATTTTCACTATCTTGATATTATAATTTTTATTAGCAAGAAACAACCAGATTTTAAGAGAAATTTAGTTATTGATTTTTGCATGTATGGGATTCCCAACATTATTGTAATCAATCAGAACACAACATTTTCTTAGGGGGCATTTATTTCACGGGCTCAGTGGCGCGATGATTAGTGCGTTGAACTGCCGCGCAGAAGGTCTGTGATCGATTCCCAGCCGTAGCAACACCTAAATGGTTTTTCACTGGCCCTCCTCTCGTGATGATCTGACAAATCATCCAAGTAGTATCAATTGTCATGAATAGCTTATCTCAACTTAGCCGTTTGGATTCGGCATAAAACAGGAGGTCCCGCCATCGTGCAAGGAAGTAGACACGTACACATGAATGGTTGTGATAAAAAAAGCTAGGCCCTGGGTACTAACGAGCCTATTCCGCCATAAATTTATTTATTTTTTTTATTTATTTAAAATAAAAATAAGGAAAACAACGTTTTTTACCAAAACACTTTAATTTTTGAATTCTGAACCACTCTCATTTTGATCAGGTTTCGGCAAGCACTTTGCATCCGATATTCCACGATATCCTTTATAAATGTTAACGAAATAACTTTAAGCCAAGAAACGTTGTTGCCATCTTCATTTTATGCGGTTCAATATAATTGTTATCGAGGATAATTTTTGCTTTTTTACATTTTTACATTTTTTATCGCTGTATTTAAGGAGGGGAACTTTGTATGGCTTTATAGTTTTTTTTTCCTTTGGGTAACATGGTTGGGTGTTGTAGAACGAGGGTAGACTCTGATTGGCTTTTACTTAGCAATACCCAGTTTTGTAAATCTGACTACACATCAAGTGCTTATTTATACCTCCAAGTGGTAACAGACTTAGGCTAATTGACTTCGCTACGGAACGAAATGCCACTATAGCCAGCACACGGTTTCCTCACATCGATATCCATAAGGGGACATGGCGGTCCTCAGATCAATGAGCGGTCAATCAAATTGATCACATAGCAATAGACAAGCGCCACGCATTCAGTATTTTGGATGTCCGAAGATTCCGAGGCGCTAACATCGACTCGGACCACTACCTTGTTGCAGCCAAGGTTAGAATGCGGATATCCACTACGCCACAACAATCCAGAAATACTGTAAAAAAAATTGAATGTCGAAAGACTGCAATCGCAAGAGACCGCCAAGACCTTCGCGCAACGCGTATCCCTAAACCTCTCGATTACCACCATACCACCAACGTCGAATGTCGAAGAACTATGGCAACGATGCCAAAAAGCCATTAGATCAGCCGCAACTGATGTGCTAGGTTTCTCGCGCCCACCAGCAAGAAACCCCTGGTTTGATGAGGAATAACGACATATGCTCGCAGCCAAGAACGAGGCCCACAAGGCCAAGCTGCAGGTGAAGACGAGAGCTGCTGTTGAGCTCTATTGGCAGAGAAGAAGGGAAGAACACCGGCTTTTCTGAAAGAAGAAAAAAGAGCAAGAAAAATGCGCGATCGAGGATATAGAGAGGTGTCACTCCAGGAACGATGTTTGCAAGTCTTACCAAAGTGTAAAACGTCAACACCAAGGATGCAAGGCTCGAACATTATCCTGTCGAGATGAACAAGGAAATATCATAGTTGAGACACAGTCGATGCTGAGGATTTGGAAGAACCACTTCTGCAGACTGTTAAACAGCGATGACGAACAACATTCCGCTGTCAGACAGAACGAACCATTCAATATTGGCAACGAAAGCGAAAAGTATGCCTGAAGAATGGAACCTCAGCATTGTTTGCCCGATCCACAAAAAAGGAGACCCTCTAAACTGCGCCAACTACAGAGGCATAAGTCTCCGCAACATCGCCTACAAAATCCTATCTGCCGTAATATGTGAACGTCTGAAACCGTTTACCAACAACCTGATCAGCCCTTATCAGTTTGGTTTTCGGGAAGGAAAGTCCACAACCGATCAAATCTTCACACTTCGGCAAATCCTGGAAAAAACCCAAGAAGTCCAAATCGATACCCATCACCTATTCATCGATTTCAAAGCCGCATACGACAGCATTTATAGAGAAGAACTATACAGAGCCATGTCTTGTTTTGGTATACCGCCCAAACTCCTCCGTTTGTGTAGGATGACGATGGAGAATTCTCGCTGCTCCATCAGAGTCGGAAACGACCTCACCGACACATTCGATACCAAAAAAGGATTTAGGCAAGGCGATGCGCTGTCATGTGACTTCTTCAATCTGAGTCTTGAGAGGATTGTGCAAAACTCACGAGCCAACACCAGAGGCACAATTTTCCAAAAATCTGTACAACTACTAGCATACGCCGAAGATATCGACATCATTGGTAGGACCCAGCGTGATGTCATAGCCACGTTTTCTAGTATATAGAAGGAAGCGGCAAAAATGGGCTTAGCAGTAAATGAGGGTAAGACGAAGTATATGCTGTCAACACGAAAGGACACACAACATCGACGAATTGGATAGAAAGTTAAATCTGTCAATGGTGGACAGATATAACTTTATCTATCTCGGCTCCGCTATTAACTCTGACAACAACATCTCGTCAGAAATTATACGAAGAATTACTCTTGCCAACCGCTGTTTCTTCGTGATAAGAAGGCAATTCAGTTGTAAAGCCCTCACTCTTATATAAGACCCTGATCATCCAAGTCCTGCTGTACAGCGCTGAAGCATGGACCGTCTCAAAAGCGGATGAAGAAATCCTTGGTCGATTTGAGAGGAAAATTCTTCGAAAAATCTTCGGTCCCGTTTGCGTTGACGGGCTATGGAGACGAAGATTCAACCAAGGTCAAAAAACTCCGCATTGGACGTTTAAGATGGCCAGGACATGTGGAACGAATGGATACCAATACTCCGGGTCGCAGAGTCTTTGATTCCCAGCCAGACGTCGGACGCAGTAGAGGAAGACCTCGCCTTAAGTGGCGCGCACAAAAAGAAACCGACCTCAACCAACTTGGAGTGCGCAATTGGAGGCAGTTAACTAAGGACCAGGCTAATTGGAGAGGCATGTTGGTTATGCAGAATGCATAAAATCGCAGACTCTAACAAAAATTAACTAATTTTTTTTTTTGTTTTTTACTGCATAGAGCAATATATCTGCCACTTACTGTTTGTCGATATGTCCACAACAGGTATTAACAAATTTATTGGTGACTATTGTTTGAGCTTAAAAATTTAATCAATATTGATCCTTGCAATGTTATGCACCCAAAATAGATATAATACAAGCTTTCGCAAGCAATATTAAGTTTTTCCGTAAGCTGAATATATGACTTCGAGCTGACAAAAGAAAAATTTATTCAGGATAGGCCTGATAGAGGCGATGAGGCTTTTACTTGCACGAATCTTCAAAACTGGAATAACATGTAACCCCTTAAAAAAGATTTCAAATCGAAAAAAAAACATTTGGCGATTTTAAAAAAATAGCTTGAATGGAAATGAGGATTGAAAAAACTCAATTGATTCCTTTTATTTTATTTCAATGTTAAAGCCCAGGATAATAGTATTCCAATATCTTATAGCGGGAATGAAATCGTACCGTAAAATGTTTATTTATTTATTTATTGCCTAGAGCATACGAGCGAATATCCCACCATACATGAAACATGTATGTTAATGTTGCAAGTGCCATCAGCTTTTATATTAAAATTTTACCACTGGAGTGAAAGCTGAAAACGCCGATTTGGCAACGCGTGAGCATATGCAACTACATATGCTAACCAAGCAAACAGCAATGGATTGGCAAATACAGTGAGCTGAAATATGTTTTGTAGCGAAATAAATAAACAAGTTAAATGAATGGAAGAAATAATAAATAATGTATCCAGTGTGGCTGATGAATCTTGAACAAGTGTGGACATAATTAGGTCGTTTTTTGCATTGAAATACATCAATATTAACATTTGACAATGACAGCCGAGACAGGGCAAGCACCATGAATATTGATAGCCAAATCTCATGTTGGTAATGCGGAACTATGTGAGAACCACAATTGGCATGATAGCGAACTATTGACGTATGTGTTTTTGGATGTGTGCGTTTGTGTCATCTTCATTTTTACGTTAACAAATTAGATGATGGCCAATGTCTTAGCTATTGAATGATCGTAGGAAATTGTATAAATATGATAGTTTTGTAAGAATTTGATATCATTCGATCGCTTACTTCAAACAAGCGATTAAACAGTTTACTGAAATGGTAATACCATTTGAGAAGCAATAAGGTGCACAAGGATTAACCTGATCTTCTTATTTTTACAGAAACTCTTTCTTCTTGGATTAGCCTTTGTGGCAACAGTGTGCGGACAGTATGCAGTGGATTCCCAATATCCTCAAGATAGCTTAGCTGTTTTGGAGGAAATCGAGACTCTACAGGATCCTGTGAACTCGTTGGCTGACAGTGGATACCGTTACAAGACTGTGAAACGTCTTCGTCATCGTCACCGTCGTGATGTTAATGAGCTTGCCCCCGAATACTTGCCCCCAGTTGAGCAATTCGGTGTTGAGGCCCCAACCAACGAATACTTGGCTCCAATTGCCCCAGTTGGCCAAGAAGTCAACTTCGCTTCCGGAGTTCTTGCTGATGATGGATACCGTTACAAGACTGTCAAGCGTTTCCGTGCTCGTCACCGTCGTGATGTTAATGAGCTTGCCCCCGAATACTTGCCCCCAGTTGAGCAATTCGGTGTTCAGGCCCCAACCAACGAATACTTGGCTCCAATTGCCCCAGTTGCCCAAGAAGTCAACTTCGCTTCCGGAGTTCTTGCTGATGATGGATACCGTTACAAGACTGTCAAGCGTTTCCGTGCTCGTCACCGTCGTGATGTTAATGAACTTGCCCCCGAATACTTGCCCCCAGTTGAGCAATTCGGTGTTGAGGCCCCAACCAACGAATACTTGGCTCCAATTGCCCCAGTTGCCCAAGAAGTCAACTTCGCTTCCGGAGTTCTTGCTGATGATGGATACCGTTACAAGACTGTCAAGCGTTTCCGTGCTCGTCACCGTCGTGATGTTAATGAGCTTGCCCCCGAATACTTGCCCCCAGTTGAGCAATTCGGTGTTCAGGCCCCAACCAACGAATACTTGGCTCCAATTGCCCCAGTTGCCCAAGAAGTCAACTTCGCTTCCGGAGTTCTTGCTGATGATGGATACCGTTACAAGACTGTCAAGCGTTTCCGTGCTCGTCACCGTCGTGATGTTAATGAACTTGCCCCCGAATACTTGCCCCCAGTTGAGCAATTCGCAGTAGAAGCCCCAACCAACGAATACTTGGCCCCAATTGCTCCAGTTGCCCAAGAAGTCAACTTCGCTTCCGGAGTTCTTGCCGATGATGGATACCGTTACAAGACTGTCAAGCGTTTCCGTGCCCGTCACCGTCGTGATGTTAATGAACTTGCCTCCGAATACTTGCCCCCAGTTGAACAATTCGATGTTGAGGCCCCTAACAACGAATACTTGGCTCCAATTGCCCAAGTTGGCCAAGAAGTTAACTTCGCCTCCGGAGTTCTTGCCGATGATGGATACCGTTACAAGACTGTCAAGCGTTTCCGTTCTCGTCACCGTCGTGATGTCAACGAACTTGCTTCTGAATACTTGCCCCCAGTTCAGCAATTCGGCATTGAGGCACCAACCAACGAGTATTTGGCTCCAATTGCCCAAGAAGTCAACTTCCCTTCCGGAGTTCTTGCCGATGATGGCTACCGTTACAAGACTGTCAGGAAGTTCAAGGTCCATCGTCATTAGATTATAAGATTTTCCTATAGTACCTAAGAAGAAACTCGAATGACCAAAACTATTTTAAATAAACGAACGAAAATGAAATAACAAAAAAAATGTTTTTGTACTTCTAAATCAAGCAATGGAGTCAAGATTATCTTCACAGCTATTAACCAAAACAAAATTTTATTTCTTAAGTATAAGAAACATTAATTGAGTTTGTGTTTCCATGATCAGTTCTTCATAGATCATTAATCGAACACACCCTAATGGCACTTTTCGTCAGTTATGCCGATCATCAGAAAGATGCAGATATTAATAAAAACATTTTTTTAAAACTTATTTTTAATTATCGACACTATTTTGGAAACTGGCTATTGACAACTTTTAAAAAAGGCAAAACCGCTTTCCTCTTAAAACATGTTAAACATAATTTACTTTTAAATACGTCAGAAGTATCCATATCGAAAATATACAAAAAGTTGAAGAACAAGATCTAAACTTATCTGTATATAGATTAATGCAAAGTTACTTATTTCTTGCGTCAAACTACCAAATAAAAAACTGTCAACTAGCTAAGCAACTTCATAGAGGAATCTATTTTGCATTTTCCTGCGATAAACCAATTTGTCGCTCACATTGAGGAAAAGATCGTTATCGAATGTGAGCGATCGCTTGTTATAAGCTCCAAGAGACACACCTCTTGTTCTTTAGATTGTATCTACGTAGTTTTGTTTTTATTTTTATTTTTTATTCAATATCATAAGGTTGTATTAGTTTGGATACACAACTTGGAACATAGAGAAATAATGCAGAAAACTATGCGGTCTAGAGATGTATTCCAGTCCATCTGTTGGTCACCAGTGTTTTGAGTTAGATTGATGACATTTTTATCAATAACTAATCCTAGTAACACAGACATAAAAATATTTATAATCTGTAATATCAAATGTCAAAAAGTATACCATTTGGTAAAACAGTAAGGTGAAGTTTTTCAGTGTGAGATCATCCTAGATTCGGGATTAAACTCAAGTCAGATGTTTTCGACAGATGAAGCGAACAATTATTTTGAATTCTTTTTATGTGGTGAACATTTGATAATATTTTTAGAAAATATATACGTGTACATAATATTCAGATTCAGATATCAGCGACTCGGAATTGTTTGAAATATTGAGTTTAATCGATTTAGGAGAAAAAGGCTTTTTAGAATGCGACAAAACCACTTTCATTTGTTCGGAATAGGAAAATTAAAGAGCTAAACAGAGCCGATTTGATACATTTCGATAATATTTTGACAGCAAGACCAATGAGTTTTTGGTCTTGCTGTCAAAATGTGTTACCATATTGGAGACATATTTAGCAGTGTTGTCGGAAAACATAGCTTACACGACAACACTTCGCTAAGGAACGAAATGCCAGTATAGCACATGGTTTCCTCGCCTCGATATGCACAAGGGCACATGGCGGTCTCCAGATCAACGAACGGTCAACCGAATTGATCACATTGCGAAAGACAAGAGGTGCACATCCAGTATTTTGGATGTCCGAGCATTCCGAGGGGTTAAAATGCAGATACCCACCACGCCACAACAATCCAGAAATACTGAGAAATTAATGTCGGAATACTGCAATTGCAAGAGATCGCTAAGACCCAAGCGCAACGCGTACTCCTAACCTCTCGATTAACACCACACCACCAGCAAGGAAGTCAACAAGCCATTAGATCAGCCGCAACTGATGTGCTAGGTTTCTCACGCCCACCAACAAGAAACCCCTGGTTGATGAGGAATGTCGACAGATGTTTGCAGCTAAGAAGGAAGCCTACAAGGCCTGCACCGATAAGGGCGTAATCCTGCAAGGACGGACGAGTTTGGGCTGTATACCAAAACTAGACATGGCTCTGTATAGTACGCGTCTATAAACGCTGTTATTTGCGGCTTTAAAATCGATAAATAGGTGGTGGGTATCGTCTTGGAATTCATTGGTTTTTCCATGATCTACCGAAGTGTGAAGATTTGACAGTTGTGGACTTTTCTTGCCTAAAGTCAGACTGATAAGCGCCAATCAGGTTGTTGGTAAACGTTTTAAGGCGCTCACATATTATGGCAGTTATGTCTCTGTATAAGGCGCAGATCTTATTTTTTGTGGATCGGGCAGACAATGCTGAGGTTCCATTCTTCATACGACCATATTTGGCTTATGAGTTGTTAAATGTTACTTACCAAGTCATTTTCGCCGACTTTATAAAGGTCGGCGGGAATGCCGTCATTTCCGGTAGCATTGTTGAGCTTGAGTTGAGGTTTTGCTATCCTTACTTCACTTGGGTCAGGTGATTGGTAATTTTCGCTGTCGTTGCCAATATTGAATTGTTCCTTATGCCTGACAGCGCGATATTAGATGCCGGTGGTATGGTGTTAATCGAGGATTTAACGGATTCGCCTACTGTTCCTTGATGGTCTCTTGCATTAAATTGTTTCAAAGAATTTCTGATTTGTTGTGGCTTGGTGGATATCCGCATTATTTCCTTGGTTGCAATAATGTAATGGTCCGAGTCGGAATGATCGGGCACATAAAATACTGAATGCATGCCTCTTGTCTACCGTAATGTGAGCATTTGATTGACCGTGCATTTATCTCTAGACCACCATGTCTCGAGGTAAGGTGAGGTCATTTTAAAAAAAGACGAGGTGAGGAAACCGTGTGCTGGCTATAGTGGCATTTCTTTCCTTAGCAAAGTCGAATAGCCTTTAGTTGCTAGACGTGTTGTTTGTGCAGGTTATCTTTATGCCTTTTCGTCCTACATTTCCGTTAAAATCTCCCAGCATATCATACTATATAATTCATTATGTATCCTCATTTTTCCCCCTTCAGTGCCTGAGCGGATATAAGGCTTATGTTGGCGAATTCGCCCTTGATCCGAATTGTTACAACGCGTTCGCTAATGTCTTACACTGTAGCTGTTATTTAGCGTGGCCGTCGACAATAAAAATCAGTCCTTCCGAGGCTCTTGGTTGCTTTATAACAATATGGTCTTTGTCCATGGGTGGGTAGTTAACGCGAAGCAGCTCATTTAGTTTATTCACCTTGTCCTTCATTTCTGAGACTGTAAACGTAACAGTTGGCTCCACCTTGTGAGTTATTTTGCTTCCAAGCCACATGAAAATGGAATATGTGCTAACACGTCTTCCTCCCGCTCTAATCTGCTGCCGCCAGGACTTTACACAGGATTAAGAAGACCATATCTATGACAAAGGTACTACGAACTCAGCGATCGCCACGTGACGGCTAAGAGTCGGAGTTATGATGGAATAGGGTATTAATAAAATCGTGCACTTAATTGTAGCCAACTCATATGTTGTTTCCTTTTTAAACATCAAGGTTCCGTTTTTGTGTGATATAATTTTAAATTAATGTTTTTGTTTTGCCGGATAAAATAAATGGTAATCATTGGTTCTCTACTTTTATTAGCCAACATTAAACAAAAATTTAATTAATTAACATACAATTAATATGAAGAAATATAAAAACTAAATTCAAATAAAAACACATATTGATTCGGTTTTGCATTGTTGTTTTGGACTATATATATATATAAAGTCTCCAAGAATGATTGCGACTTTCTTCATGTGTCTATAAGGTTAGGGTCATTCTCGTTTTACCGAAAAACAAACTCCCGAACAACATTTTCAGAGTAACGTTAGTCTTAATCACATTTTGGCGAATAAAGTTTTACTGAAAAAAATTTCCCGACACACGTTTGTCCGAAACTCTTACCTTTTCCATACAAAGTGATGCAAACATTGACAACTAACATATTTTGTACTATTTTTAGTTCTGTACACACTGAAAAGAACTCAAAAATAGTACAAGGTTTTTGATAATAATATTAACATAAACATTATAAATTTTTCTTTTATTTTAAAGTTATCAAATTTTTATTTTAAGAGATTAGTTTTAACTTCAATTTAATTAACTTACATATGCGAAATAATTGTCTAGGTACAGAAAATCTCCAGGCTGGTGCCCGCGTTAGCAATCTCACTACGTGGGATAAAAGGATTTTAATTCTCTTTCTGGGGACAGTCCATATTCACTCAACTTCGTTGCTCCTCTCAGGGTATGTACAGTTGTCAGGCCTACGTCGACAGTTATCTAAATTCATTAATTTCATATCCCACATTTGTCTTCTGAAAATACTTTACTTACTTACTTAAGTGGCGCTACAGTTCGGATTGAACCTGGGCCTCAACCAACATGCCCCTCCAATTAGCCCGGTCCTTAGCTAACTGCCTCCAGTTGCGCACTCCAAGTTGGTTGAGGTCGGTTTCTACTTGTGTGCGCCACTTAAGGCGAGGTCTTCCTCTACTGCGTCCGACGTCTGGCTGGGAATCAAAGAATCTGCGAGCCGGAGTATTGGTGTCCATTCGTTCTACATGTCCTAGCCATCTTAAACGTCCAATGCGGAGCTTTTTTGACCAGGGACATGTCGCTGTACAGCTCGTATAGTTCTTGGTTGAATCTTCCTCTCCATAGCCCGTCAACTCAAACGGGACCGAAGATTTTTCGAAGAATTTTCCTCTCAAATCGACCAAGGATTTCTTCATCCGATTTTGAGACGTTCCATGCATCAGCGCCGTAGAGTAGAACTGGGATGATCAGGGTCTTATATAAGATCACCTTAGTAGTTCGAGTGAGGGCTTTACTACTGAATTGCCTTATTAGCCCGAAGAAACAGCGGTTGGCAAGAGTAAATCTTCGTTTAATTTCTGACAAGATGTTGTTTTCAGAGTTAATAGCGGAGCCGAGATAGATAAAGTCCCGTACTACCTCAAAGTTATATCTGTCCACCATTGACAGATATAACTTTCTATCCAATTCTTCGATGTTGTGTGTCCTTTCGTGTTGACAGCATACACTTCGTCTTGCCCTCATTTACTGCTAAGCCCATTTTTGCCGCTTCCTTCTATATACTAGAAAACGTGGCTATGGCATCACGTTGGGTCATACCAATGATGTCAATATCGTCGGCATATGCTAGTAGTTGTACAGGTTTTTGGAAAATCGTGCCTCTGGTGTTGGCTCGTGAGTTTTGCACAATCCTCTCAAGAATCAGATTGAAAAAGTCACATGACAGCGCATCGCCTTGCCTAAATCCTTTTTTTGTATCGAATGTGTCGGTGAGATCGTTTCCGACCCTGATGGAGCAGCCAGAATTCTCCATCGTCATCCTACACAAACGAACGAGTTTGGGCGGTATAACAAAACTATACAAGGCTCTGTATAGTTCGTCTCTATAAATGCTGTCGTATGCGGCTTTGAAATCGATGAATAGGTGATGGGTATCGATTTGGACTTCTTGGGTTTTTTCCAGGATCTGCCGAAGTGTGAAGATTTGATCGGTTGTGGACTTTCCTTCCCGAAAACCAAACTGATAAGGGCCGATCAGGTTGTTGGTAAACGGTTTCAGACGTTCACATATTACGGCAGATAGGATTTTGTAGGCGATGTTGAGGCATACTTTCGTCCGACCAGATTCGGATTATTAGTTGGTGGATGTTACTTACCAAGTCATCTCCGCCGGCTTTATAAAGCTCGGCGGGAAGGCCGTCATTTCCGGCAGTCTTATTAAGCTTCAATTTAGATATTGCTATCCTCACTTCACTCAGGTCGGGTGGTTGGCAGCTCTCGCTGTCGATGCCAATGTTGAATGGTTGTTTCTGCCTGACATTGGAATGTTGTTCGTCATCGCCGTTTAACAGTCTGCAGAAGTGGTTCTTCGATATCCTCAGCATCGACTGTGTCTCAACTACTACTACTCTTGCGATTGCAGTCTTTCGACATTAAATTTTTTTACAGTATTTCTGGCGTTGTGGAAATCCGCAATCTAACCTTGGCTGCAACAAGGTAGTGGTCCGAGTCGACGTTAGCTCCTCGGAATGTTCGGACATCCAAAATACTGGATGCATGCCTCTAGTCCGTTCGTTGATCTAGGGAACGCCATGTCCCCTTATAAATATTGAGGTGAGGAAACCGTGTGCTGGCTATAGTGGCATTTCGTTCCGTAGCGAAGTCAATTAGCCTAAGTCCGTTACCAGACGTGCTGTCGTGTAGGCTATGGTTTCCGACAATACTGCTAAAGATGTCTTCTCTTCCTACATTTGCGTCAAAATCTCCCAGCACGATTTTAACATCGTACTTCGGTAGTCGCTCATAGGTTTTGTCAAGGAGCTCATAAAAGCAGTTCTAGCTATATCATCTTTTCCCTCCGTTGGGGCGTGAGCGCATATAAGGCTTATGTTGGAGAATTTGGCCTTGATGCGGATCGTTACAATGCATTCGCTAATGTCTTGGAAATATAAGACTTCTCGTACGTTTCAAGTGCATCCTCGTAAGTCGTTGGTAGTGGTTGTTTCGT
This sequence comes from Rhingia rostrata, assembly GCA_949824845.1. NCBI lineage: Eukaryota > Metazoa > Arthropoda > Insecta > Diptera > Syrphidae > Rhingia > Rhingia rostrata. The sequence goes on along the minus strand of OX463756.1, from coordinate 141,103,133 downwards.
ATCTAGTTGTTATTTTTTAAATTAGCCATTATTCAAGGCATATCTTATTGAATGCATTTATAAAATAAGCCATAATCCTCCACCTGGAGGACCAGTTCCTATTTGCTAGTTTTATTTAATTATATATGCCTATGACACAGGACTCATCTTTCGGTTTAGCCCTTGAGATTTCTTAATGATCTGTTATCCAAATATATTGGATCAACTCATGTAAGTTGTTATTTTTCCATTCGAACTAAGGCTGTATTTGACACCGTTAACTCCATCTTGGAAATTCTTTTAAAAACAGGGATGCTCACATTTTTACCAATTCAATATAGACTGTCTGCGTCAACTACATTAATGTACACCTAAAATACAAACAAATTTAAAATGAGTCAATCATCTAAATCTAAATTAAATTAATTACGACCGTCATAAAACTAAAATTAACATACAAAATAATGAAATTAGTATGCATCAACTATTTTTGTATACAGAATAAATACCTATACAAACATAGTCTCTTAATTTCTTGGTATGCTACTTTCAAAAAGTATAAATCCATCGAACTTGTTTACACTTTCCGATAAAGTATAGATTATTTCTAAAACAAAAGGATGGTTAGCTTTTCGTGCAAATACACATTCTTTTTTACTAAAGCTAAATCTAAGCTCATACGACTTTTTTTCTATTAAAAAAAAATTGAAATTAATTATTTGTCCATTTGATTTTATAGACAGATGGGGAGATCATTAATCATCACTAATCGAAGAAAAAAAAACTATTGTTACGAAGCAACCAAGATCCAACGACCATGCCAAACGACAAAACGACAATGACGTTCATATTTGCAACTGGAATGTGAGAACAAACAAAGCTGTTTGAAATCCGATATTACTGACATCAAGGAAATAGATGAAATGGTCGGGCAAAAAGCTCGTGTTATAGTGAGCAGAAACTGGGAATATATGGATGCGGATTGGCTTAAATTGCCAGACTTATATGCAAAAAGTGTTATGCTTTCAAGACATTACCAACTGCATTGTGACGTCCCGTATCAAGCCAAAATTCGACAACATAAGCCTTATATGAACTTACGCTTCGACGGATGAAAAGATGAAATACGGGTGTCCGCCGGGAAGGACATTGGACATTGGACATCACAGTACTTCGCACATGAATGCAACGAACTACAGACACGTAACAGCACTGGCGACTGAGGCCATCGGCTGGGACAGATCAAGACATTAATACAACAGAGAGAGACAGATAGATACAAAGAAGGAAAGACATATAACATACACCTACGTGGCACAGAGGAGGAGACATCGATTTATATTGTCTCATATTATCGCACAGGTGGCCTCAGATAAGCTGGCGATTTTCGTAGAAAACAAATGCTGCCGAAGCTGGGGCTTGAACCCGCAACGTTTGGCATTCCTCTGGGCCATGGCCACCTGCCCGCCGGGAAGGTATTCTACTTTGTTTGCTTATAATTTTTGATTAAATGAAAGAGAATGGATCTTATATTGATAAATGATTTATTTAATTTCGGCAATTATGTATGGAATACAATAACAGGTAAATGTCCGCCTCTGTTAGTCTCACAAATGCGAGCCCTTTTGAGCACATTTTTCATTGCATTCTCACACATTTCACGCGGTATTTCATTAATTTCATCTCAAATATTTTGTTTGAGTTGCTCAAGCGTTTCTGGTTCGTTTGCATAAACCTTGCTTTTCAGATATCCCCACAAAAGAAAAGTCCGGAGCAGTCAAATAAGGCGACCGTGGAGGCCAATCAACATCAACATTTCTTGAAATGACTTGTTGTGGAAAGAGGTCTCGCAGTAATTCCACTGTAATCCTGGCTGTATTCGATGTGGCACCGTCTTCTTGCTACCACATGTTAATCAAACCCAAAGCATGCAGTTGTGGCGATAAACAGTTTTCTATCATATCACGATATCGCTACCCATTCACAGTTACCGTTATCATCGCAAGTTTTGCCAAAGACTAAAACGTCAAGGCCAGGGATATAAGCCCTAGCAGAATCAAATCATAAGACTTCGGCAGATCCTGGAAAAACTCAAGAAGTCATGTTAATACGCACCATCTAATCATCGACCTAAAAGACGCGTATATAGACGAACCATGTCTAGTTTTGGTATACCGCCCAAACTCGTCCATTTGTGCAGGATGATGATGGAGAATTCTCGCCGCTCTATCAGGGTCGGAAACGTACTAACCGACACATTGTAGAATATCTGACGAATGGCTGATCACGGATAACGTCGTTAAATTAGCCTTTGAAAAGTTTCTTAAATGGTTTGAAAGGTAAAAAGGTTTAGATAAGGTCAATGAATGGTAAAAATCAAGTGTGTATGAAGTTTGGGTACGGAGAAGAGTCGGTAAGGAAGGCAGTAATAATTAACAATACATGTAGGTATATACAATTCCATTGACTATATTCAACATATGAGCATATTATGTCGTCTCATGTTATTTAGAATGTGAACTTCTCCGGTTTCTAAAAATATTTTATACCAATAAATAGAAATTGCGTATCTAAAAAAATAATCTCAACCCTAATCCAAGCCTTCGGTGATGTAATCTTTCACTGGAATATCATCATAAATCTTACAATGCCATTCTCAATTTACTACAATTATCTGGATAGAATTCATTTTCAGTCGTGACTTCCGCATACGCCAAATCAATTGAATCTGTGTCCCACTTAATGTCAAAACAAGGAAGACTATAAAATAGAGATGATGAGCTACGCATTCCCAAAGGTACGCCGCCACAGCGAATTTCGTATCACAACAAAGTAGAATAACCCCTAGTGGAATGCTCAAATACCGATGTGTGAGGCTCAAGTGGTCTCCGACAATTTGTCTACCATGTTTTGGGAAATCTACTCAAGTCTAGCACAAGATTACGCTCAAGCCACTTGAAACCAGCTTCTTGGTATGATCTTAATCTTGACTGCCAAATAAACCAAAAAAAAAAATCTCTGTCTGCCTGAATGTGATGAATCTACACTTGAGGGCTTAAAGTGTCTAGCTTTTTAATGGACCGCAGTATGATGGTTAAATTGTTCCTCGAACGGTCTATTTTTGTTTATTTACTTGGCGCGCATGCGCAGTATATGCTAATGAATTGAAAACTTTTCGCGTAGAATATTTAATTGAATAGTTGGACAGATGCGCGTGTGAGTAATTATCGAGGAATCGATTTAACTCGAAGAACTCGTAAAAGGTTACAACGTGGGTATGCGCACGCTCGTGGACACCAACTTAGTTTAAGAACTTGCTGCGATAAAGATTTCAAAAGCCCGATTTACTTTTTTACCGGTATATATTATATGTGTCGCAAATGGAAAAAAAGTTGACAGCTGACAGTTAAAATGGAGCGCTATACGAAAAAACAACACATTTTTACTGTTGAGCAATATTTTAAAAACATATAAGGTTTCTCAGCAACTGTCCTCCATTTTCGTACAAAACATGCCCTTCATAGTGATTAAAAACTATCAACTGTCAAAGAAGAATTGAAGCATTCAGGGAGACTTGATCAGTTAGTGATCTTAGACACTATGGGTGTACTGTGACAAGTCGTTCAAAAGAAAACATTGAAGCAGTTCGAGTATTACTTACTGTCCAATAACATTGTCAATAATTGGGCATTTTGAGAAGATCTCTACAGCGAATTCCTACGAAAGGCATGAAACTTCGTGCTTACAAAGTTCAATTGACTCAAGAACTGAAGACTACTGATCATGCAGCGCGAAGAGAGTTCATTGAATGGATTGCGGAACAACAAATAGTAGATGCTGGGTTATCGATAAAGATCATCTTCAGTAATGAGGCTCATTTTCATCTTGATGGCTTTGATAAAATTGTCGCATTTTGTATTCAGAAAACCCTCGAGTAATTGTTGAGAAAGAAATGCATCCTCACTGTGTGACTGTTTGGTGCGGATTTTGGTCTGGAGATATTATTGGACCATTCTTCTTTGAAACAGTAGCTGGTCAGGCAAAAACAATTAATGGTGTTCGTTGTCGTGACATCATAACCGAGTTATAAGTGCATAAATTACAAGATATGGATGTGACCGACATTTGATTTCAACTAGACGATGCCAGATGCCGTACAACCAGAGAAACAATTAAATTACTGCACCAGTCAATTCCTAATCGTGTAATCGGCCATCCATATCTTGCGAGTTAAGGCCGTTGGACACAATTATACGAAACGGTTATAACGGGTGGTTAAATGATAAGGGCCGATGTTGAATATGAACCACACCTAAACGTCAAGTTTGTTTCTACATTTCATTTGACATTTCTCAACTTCACACTCAATTTGAACAACGGAAAGATACACAATCGAGCAACGCGTTAAAGTTATTCAGGCTTATTATGAAAATAGGCGTTCAAATCAAAATGCATTTCGTGCACTTCGTGATTTTTTCTGTCAATTTAATCGCCCAAATGTGCATACAATCGGAAAAATCGTCCAAAAATTTGAGCAAACCGGGTCTGTAGGAGATGTAAAAATACCAGTGCATGCTCGTACAGTTCGTACTACTGAAAATATTGCTGCTGTTCGAGATAGTGTGGCTGAAGAGTCGTCCACCTCAACTCGTCGTCGTGCCCAACAATGGCACCTCTCACGCTCGTCATTGACGAACATTTTGCATAAAGACACGTTTACAAGGTGCAATGGATTCAAGAACTAAAGCCTCTTGATCATTTCAAGCGTCATCAATGATCAGAATGGTGGCAAGATATGGCAACAGTGGATGATCAATTTTAAAAGAAAATCATCTTCTGCGATGCTGATGAGGGATATTTTCACATCAGTGGATTCGTCAATAAGCAGAAATACCGCATCTGGGCGAATGATAATCCAAGAGTCGAAAAACCAATGCACCCACAAAGAGTGACTGTTTAGTGCGGTTTATGGGCTGGCGGCATCATCGGGCCGTATTTTTTTCCAAAATGAGACCGGTCAGGCAGTTACTGTGAATGGTGTTCGCTATCATGAGATGATAACGAACTTTTTATGGCCCGAATTGGAAGATATGCAATTGGTCGATATGTGGTTTCAACAGGACGGTGCCATTTGTCACACAGCTAACGAAGCAATGGCTGTTTTGGCCGTGTTATCTCACGTGGTGGCGGTGGTCCCCAAAATCATGTGTTTTGACAACGTTTGACTTCTTTCTTTTGGGTTATTTGAAAGAAAAGGTGTACGTCGATGAGCCAGCAACAATTCAAGAGCTAAAGAAAGAGATGTTTCGGCTTACTAATGGCATAGAACCTCAATTATGCCTCAGAGACATCGAAAATTTGGACCATCGGATGGAGGTGTGCCGCCGAGGTCGCGGCGCCCATTTGGCCGATATTTTATTTCACATATAATTGAACCATACTAATATTATCATAATAAATAAATAATTTTCTAAGTAACTTGTGTTTTATTCAAAATCAACATCGGCCCTTGAAATTTAACCACCCTTTAGAAAGCTTAAATACAGAGTACGTTCTTGCCTACAAAGCCGAGGCGGTCATTTATCCGATGTGCTTCAATTCGGTAGGCATAATCTTAACATTGTTAAAAAAATTAAGTTCATGATCTTTCAACTTATCGATGTTTGATATGGCTCAGTATTTTGATCTTAAAATGAATAAAATCACTAACTTCCATTAACTATTCCTCAACTGTCAATAGTAGTTACCTCTTATATACCAAACATGAAACATTTAGTATATTAAAAACCCTTCTAGATGTCTTATCTAAGTAACTTAGAGTCCAACACACAAAAGCAATTGCGTACGTTCCATTCGGACACCCACACTGTTTTTTTACGGTACATAACCTATTAAATAAAAAAAATCAATATGTATATAAAAGATCGATCAAAATGAAATAAAAAATGTCTAAATCGGGCACAACAGTAAAACCTACAAATCCTACCTTTTGTTTATGTTATGGCACATTTAGCCTTGAATTATGTAAGCAAAAACTTATTTTTGGGCATAGAATATAAATTCACGATTTTGCTATCTTTCGATCTTTTAAACGCGTCAGTATTTTGGCGCCTATATACAAAATAAAAATTTCCATAAGATCAGTAGCGTCATCAGTTGATTTTTTAGATTCATGTTAATTTTATATTTATAATATTATGGTTCAACTTGACATGAACCAAGTTGCACAGATATTCAAATTAGTATTGCATTGAAGTGGGTCACAATATGATAAACGCGCATTTAAGAATATTAATTTTTATAATTTTAAGTCATTATCCCAATGATTATGACAAATTCAACAGAGACCATACAGTCTTTAAGTCCTTAAGTTTCAATTAAAAAATTGGATAATAAAATTCCAGTTTTTTATTATGAAATCCTTATGATTTTTTTTTTAACCACTTTACTTCAAATTTCGGCAATTTTGTGTGTTGAAATCACAAGAACAGTGTGGCCAAAATGCATGCGATTGAGCCATTTGGCGTACCAATCTAAACAAAAAAAAAATCCCATTAATATTTTTTTCCCTTTTTTTTTGCATTTTCATTTTAAATACTCTTAAAACTAACTTACATGCTAGACAAAAATTCATGCAAAAACTGGCCTACTTATCAAATACTTAACTAACTTACTTGCCCTATGCGGGCGCCCTAAACTGCACGCTAACAACTTAAATCTACTGCCTTTCGGCCTATTATCTAATATATAATTTAAAATAATGTACAATGTACATATCTTTACTTTTTTTTACCAAGAAAAATTTTGTTTTTAAAAAAACTTGGTATTTTATTTTTAATTGAAACTTACATCCAACATAAAATTACTTATAAACTAATTAAAACTAATTAAAACTAAGTAAGACTACTTAAAGATAACTTTAAACTAGAACAGCCACAGCAAGTTTTTTTTTGAAACCTTAAAAACTTAAACTATGGAAGTCGGCCATACAATTTATAAATCAACTCTCTGTATCTACTTTAGCCACCACAACAGGTTTTCCTATTGCAACCTACTCCGTCGGTCCCAATTGGACACACTCCTGCTGAACCGCAGGCGCTCTCCTCCGCCCTGAGTGACGACGTCTCGGTCGTATAAGAGCCGCCTGTCCACATTTCGTCGGAAGACGTGGTAGATTAGCGGATCCGCCGATCTATCCTGTATCAGCCCTCGACTATCCAAATATAGGAAAGCTTCGGGTGGAATAAAGCCGCTTAAACGCGCACTTTCAAAATATTCATCATTGGGGTAGAAGGCCCCAAAGATGAGACTATTGTTCGAAGCCATTGCTCTTTCAGCGTGAAACCAAATGAGTTTCACCAGAAAATTGTCTATTCTGTTTATGTTGACCCCGTTGTATAGCACCTGGTTGGAATAGTATTTTTTGTAGTCAGATACTGGTGTTCTGTGAAGTCCAAGGCAGCTCTTCAGACACTGCCTCTCAAACACCCGTATCTTTTCCATTTGAGATGGGGCAACGTTGAACCACACCGAGCACCCATAGGCAATCATCGGCCTAATGAGGGCCATGTAGCAAATCACCTTCACCCTGCTGTCAAGACGACTGCTATAAAACAATCGTCTTGTCAGGGCAAATGCTCCACCTAGCTCTTGCCAGAGCAGCATCTACATGTCCTCCGAAATATAGATACTGATCTAACCAGATGCCAAGGTACTTTACTACACTTTTACTCGCCAGTGGCTGTCCGGTTGGTCCAACGATCACCAGCTTTCGCCAGTTCTTTCTCGTATCCCTAGAGGCCCTAGACAACGGTGTCCTGAAGAGGATAGTTTCTGATTTCTGAAAGTTGATTTTCAACTTCCAGTCATCACAATATCTCTGGATCTTGTCGAAGTCCCGCTGCAAAATAGTTCGAATGACTTGGACAGTAGGGGCTGTTCTGTACGCGATAAGATCGTCCGCATACGCAATCAGGCAATTGCGTATGCGGACGATCTTCCTATCATATCACTGGTGTAAATGCTGAAGAGAATCGGCGAGCTTACCGCTCCCTGTTGCAGACCATTCATAATGCAAAATTCTGTGGTAGTAGTTACATTGCCACTTTTGACATCAAACGTTCTACCAGTCAGCATGTCATGAAGCATATATAGCAGTGATTTACTTATGCCAAGTCTCATCAGCTTTAGATAGAGGCCCTCTAACCATACGGTGTCAAAAGCCTTCTCTAAATCAACCAGACTGTTTTTTGGCTTTGTTCCATTGTATATCAGAGACGAGTTTGGAGGCAGCATGAATACAGTCATGTCCTGCCTTGAAACCAAACTGGTTCTCTGGTATAATATTATTGCCCTCAGATCACTTGAACAGAGCTCGATTGAGAATCTTTTCGAAAACCTTGCTGATACTCGGAAGGAGACTTATCGACCGGAAATTCGCCGGATTGGAGTTGTCCTCTCCCTATTTCTCGAGACATTCAATAACATAAATTTTAACCAATACCAATCATAAATGTCCGAATTTTTATAAATAAGCTTCTCATGATTCAGGAACTACAACCTGGAGCTCAACTTCAACCACTTTGCAACCATTAAGGCCAAGACTGTAATAGTTTTTGGCTTGTCCGTATAGCAAAATATAGTTCAGCGGTTTCAAATTATATATAGAAGGGCAGGCCAGGATTTCCCAGCTAACAATTTCCAGGAATCCAATTTGGTTTTGACTTTTGTTTGATGTTTTTTGGTGTGTAAATACAGGGGGTATACTACTTTGTTTGTTTATAATTTTTGATGAAATGAAAGAGAATGGATCTTATATTTATAAATGTTTTATTTAATGTCGGAAATTATGTATGGAATACAATATCAGGTAAATGAACGCCTCTGTTTGACTCACAAATGCGAGCCCTTTTGAGCACATTTTTCATTACATTCTCACACATTTCGCGCGGTATTTCATTAATTTTATCACGAATATTTTGTTTGAATTGCTCAAGCGTTTCTGGTTTGTTTGCATAAACCTTGCTTTTCAGATATCTCCACAAAAGGATGTCCGGAGCAGTCAAATCAGGCGACCGTGAAGGCCAATCAACATCACCATTTCTTGAAATAACTTGTGGCGGAAAGAGGTCTCGCAGTAATTAAATTGTAATCCTGGCTGTATGCGATGTGGCGCTGTCTTGTTAATACCACATGGTAATCAAGCCCAAGGCATGCAGTTCTGGATGAAAATGTGCCTCGTCACTCATTATGATTTTTTAATGAAAATCGTTGTGGGCTAGTTGTAACTTCCTATTGTCATATACGGCGGCGTAAATGGTCTTGTGGAAGAAGCTCTTGTGTCAAATGAATCTTAAATGGAGACAAATGCAAATCCTTGTGCAAAATTGTGGCCAAAGTTGTTCTTGAAGACCAAACTCCTGAACCCGGCGTCGAATTGAGGTTGATGGATTGTTTTGAACACTTCCTTGAACAGAAATAATGTTTTCAGCCGATATTGCAGTACGTTGTGTTTGGGCCTATCACCTACAGACCCTCTTTCTTTGACTACACTACACGATGAATAGTGCGTTTTGTTGGCACGTTGTTTCTCCCAAAAAATTCACGTAACTTTCTCATCGTCACAGTAATCGATGATTGATTTCGATAAAATGTTTTAACGATTAAAACACGTTGGTTTATCGAATATTTTTCCATAATAAATTTGCCACGTGTCTACTTCACGACTTGTAAATATGAACTGGCAAGACTTATGTTTACCAAAATGGCGGCGAAACAAAGTAGTATACCTTCCCGGCGGACACCCTGTATTATTTGCTACAGGGTCAGGTAGATAAGGGAAGGTAAGATAGTTTTTTTTTTCAATTTTTTTAAAAATCGGTTCTTACAAGAAACGCTCCCAAAAAGTCAGCGTGGCAAAAACCTTAATATGGATAATATATAAATATTAGGTTAGGTTATACTAATTGCATGCGATGTGCATGCAAATATAGTCCAAAAATAAGATCCATTGATCCATTCCATATATTCGATTGCCTAATTGAACCAATCCGAGCTTACTATAAAGCGAAGGAGGCTTCTGAGTTTATCTTAGGCAGCTCACCTTGTTGTCAAAAAAGTGAGCTCCTATATTTCTCTTATAGGAGTCGAGATATCTCTTACTCTTAGTTAAGCATTTCAGAGAAAACACCTCCACCTACTCCAGATTCTGGTCGACCCATCCGCGTAGATGTGAATCGAGTTGTTATCTCCACTCCCCAGTTGAGGCGACTAGGAAAAGTTGACTTGATTTTGTGCTCAAAAATGTGTTGGGTAGTGATAAAGTCGGTATTTACTGTAATGTGGGTGTCCATTGTGACGATGCTCTCAGTCTCGCAGCTGAAGATCAGCGATGATTCTGAGTAATTAAAACTGACGCCTTTATGGTTTGGAGGGTCAACGTACGGGACTTTGTATTTCTTGCTATAAAGGACCAATTCGTTTTTTTTTAATTAAGGTTCGCGGCGAGCTACATCTGGCGGTACATTTAGAGAGTAGAAAGAAACCATTTTGAAATATTTCTTTAACGGTATTAAGGTATTTCAATGGTACAGCTAATGTCACATCATCTGCTTGGGCAGATCCTTTTCTTTTTAGATTTACTTGTAACGGGTGGTTAAATTTTAAGGGCCTATGTTGAATATGAACAACACCTAAACGTCAAGTTTATTCTCAATTTGAACCATGAGATACACATACAAAGATATACAATCGATCAACGCGTTATTCAGGCTTGTTATAAAAATGGACGTTCAAATCAAAATTCATATCGTGCACTTCGTGATTTGTTCGTTCAATTTAATCGTCCATCGAATATTTGGACCATCGGATGGAGGTGTGTCGCCGAGGTCGCGACGGCCATTTGGCCGATATTTTTTTCCATACATAATTGAACCAAGCAATATTATCATAATAAAAAAAAATGACAATCATTTTCTTAATAATTTGTGTTTTATTCAAAATCAACATCGGCCTTTAAAATCTAACCACCCTTTACCTCTTCGACCACTGGATTCCAGAGAATAGGAGACAAGACGCCCCCTGGTGGGATGCCACAGCTTAAAGATCTACGTGCGGATGAGACGCCAAAGGAATCATAGAGAGTTTAAGATGATGCATACGAGTTAATATGTTATGAGTTGGAGACCATTATCGGTTCTATACTGGCATGGATGTGTAGATCAATGAATCTTTCCAGAGCTTTTAAAAGAAAATATCATAGATTTATCGGTCGGATATCCATCGGATTTATGTGAGAGCTCTTGCCTGCTTTGGGTATGATTACAACTTCTACTTCTTTTCATGTCGTTGGGATCCGTACTAATGGTACAACTAGTCACAATGGTTAGTAACCATGGAAGGAGGATACCAAGGTTACATTGACGCTCCGCTTTTTAACATAAATTTCGATATGAATCAGATAACTAGATATATCGTGTTTAATGAATGATTTTGTTCCCCAATCTTGTAACTTAGCAGATTCTTTGGAAATTTCATTTTTATTTGAAAAGCTTTCACTATCTAATTTAATGTTTTAAAATGCAAACATTAAACTAAATTAATCAAAGAAAATGGCGTCTACTGTTGTATGCTTGAATATGTTAGCTTTTGTGTTGTTGTTAAACACCAAAGAAACGCCCGCAAATTAAGCTTTAATACTATTTATCCTTAATAAAATGCTTTCCTCAATCACTGGTATAGCAGGGTGCTATATTTGGTGATAATATGACTTAAATAAGTCACCAGCTCTTAGACCTTAAGTATTAATTAATTAAACTGTATTCATATATAGAACGCTAATTCAGCGATTTGTTGAACGTGTGACCTGCGCGTTGGCTATGAGTATTTTTTTTTTTTTACTTTTTAATTCATTTTTTATTTACTTAAAATATTAACTTAATACTAGACAAAAATGCTTAAATCTAACTTATCAATAACATATCTACTTAATCTAACTTATCGGCCCATAGCGGGCGCTGTAAGCTTATAACTAACATTTTTCTTTTGCTTTTCAGCCTAAATTTGTCATTTGTTTCTTATTGTTAATATAAAGACATTTAATTGATTTTTCAAAGAAAAAATTAAAACTTTGAACAGTAACCATTTTTTTTTTGTTTTATATAAAAACTTAATCTAGACTAAAACTAACTTAAACTACTTAATACTAGTTAAACCTAACTAACACTACTTAAGACTGCTTAACTACTTAAACCTAACTTAGTTATAATCGGGGTGGCAAGCACTCGTTGCATATGCCCCGAGGGTTTGCCATCCCGATTGCGTCATTGGGCCCAGCAAGCATTTATGCAACCATATTAAATAAAATATGGTGCATAAGCCCAGCCCCAGACCTTGTACCTAAATTTAATTTACTTAAGTACTAAGGAGTGGACTAAAAGTCCGCAAAAACCTGAGGAACTGCAGAAATACCTTCCTCGTTTAGCCACCAAAACTCGGTGCGCTGCTTTTCAGCGTCGGTCCTATCGCGATCCGATACCGCCGTGCTAAAGCGGAGGAGCTCCGGAGCATTGTCGACGTACCCATCGCGGACTAGCCGCTTGTCCCGCGCGTCACGGTAGCGATGGTATAAAACCGGGATACCGTTCCTGTCTTGTATTAACCCTAACGAATCGATATAAATGAATGCCTCTGGTGGAATAAAGCCGGACATGAGCGCACTCTCCATGTACATTTCATTGGGGTAATAAGCCCCAAACATCAGGCTGTTGTCGCTACTCATCGCCCATTGGCTATGAGTATTTAAATACTTTGCATCCATTGCAAAAATGTAAACTTATTGAAAAGTAATCACAGAAATGTTATTTAGCCTGAAGAAATTTATCGAAATCAATGAGTAATTCTTTGAGATCTGCGATGTATACTTGAATCATCGTTTAAAATTTTAAAAAATAATTTGCTAGTTTATTATTCATCAATCACACACATGCTCGATCATCTCACAGCAATAAATCAAAAAAAAAAACTACGAATACAAAATTGGCAAAAAACGGAACTCAAATTGCCAATTATTGGTAAAGCTAATCGTAGTTTGTTATATTTAAATTTTATGCTGAGCTGATAATTGGTTAAGGCTGCAAAGCAAACAATCGCTTCGAATGAGTTTGAAGGAAACGGCAATCAAAGCCGTTTTTCATTGAGAACTAAGTTGGTTTGGCCAATATATGTATGAGTAGGTTCAATCACTTCGTATTTTGAATGATGAACCCCCTCACCAAAAACGTACAATAGGAATTCACAGATACAAAGATAATTTTACCAACGAAGATTACATCCCAACATCGCGCAATCAAAGATGCTAAATGCTATTACTTTGGATAAATTATTGTCAATCAAATAGACTTAGCACTATTGGGCTAATGACCTCAACTCTCAGATGTGCACATTTAACAAAATGAATTCAATTAGGTGATAGTCCCTGATTGTCAATGTAAATCCTCCCAATTAAAAACATCATTCGTGAAATTAAAACGTGTTCCTATCTGACGATTAGATTTGCATAGAAATAGTTGCCAATCTCCAAAGAACAACACACACTTAGTATTAAGTGAGAGTACTTTAATAGTAAGCTAGAGACTGTTGAGAACTTCTTCATTCATTTACGTCAGATCTCGTTGATAAATACCGATCAGGTTTTTGATGAAAGGTTTCTAGGCATTAATTTCTTACGAAAGATTTAATCTTTTTTATATGTGTAGGTGTTGAGATGATTTTATAAATAGAAAGTAGTGTTCGTTGTGATTGTCTGTTTTGAATTTATACTGGCTCACAGCGACATTTTGAGCATTCACAGCGTCATACTTAGCAGTATGCAAGTGGACTTTTTTCTCAATTTTTATTAGCGGTTGCATCTTCTTGTAGATCTTCAATTGTGAACTTATTTCCTTAGCAATTTTGAGGGTGTAGAATTTGTGATTAATTGAGAGGATGATGATCCTTCTAATCCTGAAAAATAAAAGCAAATGCAACATCTAAAAGTTATTGAGATAAATCTGTGCCTAAGAGGTAAAACATCTTAACCCGACTTTAGATGTTTTACCTGTTTTAAGGTTTTTGAATTATATTCTCCTTTTTCTATTTAAGCTAATCCAGGTGAAAAAAAAACATTTAAAAGAAATAAAGAAGTTATAACTACTTATAAAATAGTTTAAGTCATCAATGTATGCGTGGGTGCACGACTAGGCCGCACGCAACTTTCTTTTTCACATCGAGTTGGGAGATCAAATGCCAACAATGAGAGAATTTGATAATTTGACCAAATTACATAATAATATTCATTTTGATTATTGATGTTAAAAATATATAAAAAATGTCGAAATGTTGTTATACGAACGTTTATTACGGAATTTAAAGGCATTGGATGTACAAAATAATGATTTTCCGTTCTTGGCCAGAACTGAAAATTCCGTTCAGGGATGGATGAGCCAAAACTAATTATGTAGAATTGTTTATTGTTTATTATCCAGGGGACATGGCGATCTATAGATCAACAAACGGTCAACCAAATTGATCATATTGCGATAGACAAGAGGCACGCATCCAGTATTTTGGATGTCCGAACATTCCGAGGAGCTAACATCGACTCGGACCACTACCTTGTTGCAGCCAAGGTAATTAACTACTCTCGATTAACTACATACCACCAGCATCGAATGTCGAAGAACAGTGGCAGCGATGCCAACAAGCCATTGGATCAGCCGCAACTGATGTGCTAGGTTTCTCGCGCCCACCAGCAGGAAACCCCTGGTTTGATGAGGAACGCCGACAAATGCTCGCAGCCAAGAACGTGGCCTACAAGGCTAAGCTGCAGGTGAAGACGATAGCTGCCGTTGAGCTCTATAGGCAGAGAAGAACACCGGCTTTTTAGACAGAAGAAAAAAGAGCAAGAAAAGCACGCCATCGAGGATATAGAGAGGTGCCACTCCAGGAATGATGTTCGCAAGTTTTACCAAAGTGTAAAACGTCAAAGCCAAGGATAAAAGGCTCGAACAGAATCCTGTCGAGATGAACAAGGAAATATCGTAGTTGAGACACAGTCAATGCTGAGGATATGGAAGAACCACTTCTGCAGACTGCTAAACGGCGATTTCGAACAACATCCCGCTGTCAGGCAGAACGAACCATTCAATATTGGCAACGACAGCGAGAGCTTAATAAGGGTGGCGGAAATGACGGCCTTCCCGCCGAGATTTATAAAGTCGGCGGAGATGACTTGTTAAGAAACGTTCACCAACTCAAAAGCCAAATCTGGTCGGAAGAAAGTATGCCTAAAGAATGGAACCTCAGCACCGTTTGCCCGATCCACAAAAAAGGAGACCCTCTAAACTGCGCCAACTATAGAGGCATAAATCTATTCAACATCGCCTACAAGATCCTATCTGCCGTAATGTGTGAACGCCTGAAACCGTTTACCAACAACCTGATCGGCCCTTATCAGTGTGGTTTTATGCCAGGACAGTCCAAAACCGATCAAATCTTCACACTTCGGCAGATCCTGGAAAAAAGCCAAGAAGTCCAAATCGATATCCACCACCTATTCATCGATTTCAAAGCCGCATACGACAGCATTTATAGAGACGAACTACACAGAACCATGTCTAGTTTTGGTATATCGCTCAAACTCGTTTTTTTGTGTATGATGGTTTTTTGTAAATGATGGCAAGACGAAGTATATGCTGTCAACACGAAAGGACACACAAAATCGACGAATTGGACAGAACGTCACCATTGACAGATATAACTTTGAGGTAGTACGGGACTCTGTCTATCTCGGCTACGCTATTAACTCTGACAACAAAATCTCGGCAGAAATTAAACGAAGAACTACTCTTGCCAACCGCTGTTTCTTCGGGCTAAGAAGGCAATTCAGTAGTAAAGCACTCACTCGAACTACTAAGGTGATCTTATATAAGACCCTTATTATCCCAGTTCTGCTCTACGGCGCCTAGGCATGGACCGTATCAAAGGCGAATGAAGAAATCCTTTGTCGATTTGAGAGGATTCTTCTTCGATAAATCTTCGGTCCAGTTTGCGTTGACCTGCTATATGGAGACGAAGATTAAACCAAGAAAGTGGCCTCAAGTCAAAAATACTCTGCATTGACGTGACGGCATCATATTCTTGAAATAACTAATATACTGAGGGAGTCATATAATTAGGTTACTTGAAGTAAATTCTGGAATGCATTGCAGGGTTGTTGAATAGAAGGTCTTGTGATGATTGCCATTTAATCTCTAGCACACACGACTTGTAGAAACTGCGTTTGGAGGGGTGGAGATAGGGGAAGGTTCGACCGATATGTTATCGGAAGGACTTTGTGCCAAAGCTAAATTTAAAATTAAGTCATGTTTTTGCCGCAACAGGCTCGTTATCAGAACGGCTGATTTCGGATAGCAAATTAAATGAGATTCCCATTACCAATTTATATCTGTTATTTTGATTCCTGCTATAAAGGGACGCGGCAGTGAATGCTGCTACACTGCTACAGGCAGCATTTGAATAATTAACCTCTGAGCCGCTTCACCCACTCAATGAAAATCAAAAACGGTTATCCATGATTCCACCCCACTTTTGTACTAAAAGAGTTGTAGATACTAAAACTACTACTATTCCGTCGCAAATCAATTGATGGCAACTTTGAATAGCTGTTGTTTGCTTAGAATATAGATTCTAAAATTCAAATATCAACGCAGATGATTTTATTTGATTGATACATATACTGAGACTAAATACATAAACGATATTGGGTCTTCTGTCAGAGAGAAGGTTTTCGTGAAGTGATTATGACAACCTTGAAATGTTCATAATCAGACAAAGATCCGATGACGACACTCGACTTGTGATAGAGGAAATCATTAAACTCTAGCTCTACTGATAGTGCAGAGAGGGGGTGTCAAAAATTTATTGTATTATACATGCAAAAAAAAAAGTGAAGGGGCTTCCGAAAGATGGTCAGCAACAATGCTATTCGGATACAATCTCGTGTGTCCGAAGCAGATTATACCGTATTCATTAATCTTCCGAAACAAAATGAACGTGGGTAGATGATGCGCATAGGGTACCAATTGGCTGAGAAGCCCGTTTATTTGCATTTCCATGGAGTGCATGGACATTTTTGGTATATTCGGATCTTCTGAGGTCTTTTGCCAAAGATTGAGTAAACAAAAGACATATAAGATATGCTTCCGGTTTGTGTCAGCGAATGTACCTACTACAATTCCGCTTCCACACGCATACATAATGACTATTACGCGTTTTTTTGCTATTCACACAGACACATTCGCCACGGGAAGTGAATGAAAAATTTTAATAAGAAAACGATCTCATTGTCCGAAATTTATTTGCAATCCCATTGAGTTGGTGGACGAGCGAGGAGATCTTAGGCATGTGATTGAGGGCGTCATGGTATTTGTGCTTCTAAGCATCATTAGCACACGATTGCTCTCCATTTTTGTGTGTTTGTATTTGAGTGTTTGTGTGTGGCGCACGTAATGTATGCATACTAGTTATAGGCTAGAACTAAGGTAGTAGATGGGAACTTAGCGAATGCTGGTTAGAAGTTGAGAGGTTTTGGTAAATCGCGTATAAATAGGAAGCGATGGCTTTGTGGAATTATCAATTGTTTTTCGCTTTTCTAAGGAGAGTGACAGACAGTCAGAGCAATGGTGAGTACTAAGGACATACATAGTCCGGCTCATTGGATTTTATTACTAACTTTTGGATATATTGCAGAAACTCTTCCTAATCGGATTGGCTGTTATTGCCACGGCTTATGCCGCATTACCATCTAGCGAATATTTGCCACCTTTGGATGATATTTCTGCATTGAGCCCTTTGGATTTGCAAGAATTGTCAGATAGTAGTGTACTGGCTGATGATGGCTACCGCTACAAGACTCAAAGAAGAATCAAGTATAGGCAACGTCGAGATGTGAATGAACTCCCATCTAATGACTACTTACCTCCTGTTGAATCTGCTGCTCCAGTTGAGGCTGCTGTTCCAGTTGAAGCCCCAATTGAAGTAGAAGCACCAGCACCAGAATCAGCTGTCTTGGCTGATGATGGATACCGTTACAAGACCGTCAGAAGGATCAGGTACCGTCACCGTCGTGATGTTAACGAGCTCCCATCCAACGACTACTTGCCCCCAGTTGAAGCTGCTGCCCCAATTGAAGCTGCTGTCCCAGTTGAAGCCCCAATTGATGTTGATGCTTCATCCGCCCTCTTGGCTGATGATGGATATCGTTACAAGACCGTCAAGAGGATCAGGTACCGTCACCGTCGTGATGTCAACGAACTTCCATCCAATGACTACTTGCCCCCAGTTGAAGCTGCTGCCCCAATTGAAGCTGCTGTCCCAGTTGAAGCCCCAATTGATGTTGATGCATCAACTCAAGATTCTTCCGTCTTGGCTGATGATGGATACCGTTACAAGACCGTCAGGAGGATAAGGTATCGTCACCGTCGTGATGTCAACGAACTCCCATCCAACGATTACTTGCCTCCAGTTGAAGCTGCTGCCCCAGTTGAGGCTGCTGTCCCAGTTGAAGCCCCAATTGATGTTGATGCTTCAACTCAAAATTCCGCCGTCTTGGCTGATGATGGATACCGTTACAAGACCGTCAGGAGGATTAGGTACCGTCACCGTCGTGATGTCAACGAACTCCCATCCAATGACTACTTGCCTCCAGTTGAAGCTGCTGCCCCAGTTGAGGCTGCTGTCCCAGTTGAAGCCCCAATTGATGTTGATGCATCAACTCAAGATTCTTCCGTCTTGGCTGATGATGGATACCGTTACAAGACCGTCAGGAGGATAAGGTATCGTCACCGTCGTGATGTCAACGAACTTCCATCCAACGATTACTTGCCTCCAGTTGAAGCTGCTGCCCCAGTTGAGGCTGCTGTTCCAGTTGAAGCCCCAATTGAAGTAGAAGCACCAGCTCCAGAATCAGCTGTTTTGGCTGATGATGGATACCGTTACAAGACCGTCAGGAGGATTAGGTATCGTCACCGTCGTGATGTCAACGAACTCCCATCCAACGATTACTTGCCTCCAGTTGAAGCTGCTGCCCCAGTTGAGGCTGCTGTCCCAGTTGAAGCCCCAATTGATGTTGATGCTTCAACTCAAAATTCCGCCGTCTTGGCTGATGATGGATACCGTTACAAGACCGTCAGGAGGATTAGGTACCGTCACCGTCGTGATGTCAACGAACTCCCATCCAACGACTACTTGCCTCCAGTTGAAGCTGCTGCCCCAGTTGAGGCTGCTGTCCCAGTTGAAGCCCCAATTGATGTTGATGCATCAACTCAAGATTCTTCCATCTTGGCTGATGATGGATACCGTTACAAGACCGTCAGGAGGATAAGGTATCGTCATCGTCGTGATGTCAACGAACTCCCATCCAACGATTACTTGCCTCCAGTTGAAGCTGCTGCCCCAGTTGAGGCTGCTGTTCCAGTTGAAGCCCCAATTGAAGTAGAAGCACCAGCTCCAGAATCAGCTGTCTTGGCTGATGATGGATACCGTTACAAGACCGTCAGGAGGATTAGGTATCGTCACCGTCGTGATGTCAACGAACTCCCATCCAACGATTACTTGCCCCCAGTTGAGAATAATGTAAACGAATTACCTGTCAACGAATACTTGCCCCCAGTTGCCTCAGATGAAGCCGCAGTTGCTGTAGATGCTCCAGTTCAAGATTCAGCTATCTTGACTGATGATGGATACCGCTACAAGACAGTCAAGAGGATCAGGTACCGTCACCGTCGTGATGTCAACGAACTCCCATCCAACGACTATTTGCCCCCAGTTGAAGCTGCTGCCCCAGTTAGTGCTGCTGTTCCAGTTCAAGCTCCAGTTCAAGAATCTGCTGTTTTGGCTAACGACGGTTACCGTTATAAGACCCTGAGGAGAATCAGGTACAGGTACCGCCATTAAACTTTATGTACCTAAATGTTCCTTTCTGTAACTAGTAACCTACATCTCCGACTATGACCTAAATATAAAAAAAAACTCAATAATTTAAAACTTTATGTATTTTTCATGAGTATTATATATAATTATAGTTCTGCAAAAGTCAAACTTTCTTCAGTTGTATAACATTAAACTGACAGCGCTGCTTCGAACTAAGAAGGCAATAGATTAATGAAGGCCTACCTGTATCTAGTATAACCGGATAATCCTAGTTCTTACTAACGGTACTGAAACAGAGAACTTATTAATATCGATTAAAGATTTCTTGATCCTTTCGAGCACCCACTGTTAATTTATAAAATAACATCACACATTATGCATTCCAAATTAAAGCCAATGACGCTAAAGAAGTAATGCAGCACTCAGCTTTAAACCATTCTTACTGCAGGCTTCACATTTAACTCGTGCCTTATGGCTGCAAATTGTGTTAAAAAAAAGGACTAAAGCTATAACAAAAACTCTCAAATGTACACATCATTCCAATGCGATATGTTAATAGCGCGTCTCCTACCAGATACGCCTTTCCTAAAATAATCGACTCCTTGGCTGCAACTGCATTGCATGCATCTCCTTTGAAATAATGAAGAAAACTTTTCCCAAAACGAAATATTTTCCTTAACACTTCGGATGGCTATAAAAGATCCGTTCGAAACTTTTTATCGGTCGTTGGATGTTTGGTTCGAGGTTCGACCTTTCATCCACATCTTATGGCATGGTGAACACTCCACAGTGTATAGCTTCTCACTGAACTGTATCGCGCCGTTTATATGGTGATGGTGATGTATATAATGGCAATGCTACCGCTTTCAGATCCATGTCCATCCAGCACAAAAGGATGCAGTTCATATATGTATATGGCTTAGTGTGTGTTTGGCTACCTACCTATAAACGGACAAACTGATTAAACCAAGGAACGTTGGAAAGTTTCGTTTAATTTTGGTTGAACATAGTCAAGATTCCTGTTGTTGTTTCATGGTTTACGTGCGATATGTGGGGTAATGCTGCAGTGGATTGAAAGTGGATTTTAGAACTCTGAAGTAATAACATAAACAATGCTGAAGTTGATTTGAAGTTGAGGAGCTCAGGAGAATTGGTGTTGAGTTTTGCGAAAGTAAGTTTTGTGTACTAAATGTGTGCAAATGGAAAGTAGGTTATCATGTGGTCTCTCAGAGGAGATTTTCCGTTTTATTTTTCGAAATTCGCACATGAAATTTAATTTCACCTAGAGAATTGTGCAATGGATACTGATGCAGTGAGGGATATTCAAAGTGGAGTATCTTGTTTTGTTGTGGTTTCAATTTGAACACCTCTTAGATGTGCATTTAATGGATGGCCATTTGCTATTATTGGATGTGATGTGTAGTTGGGAAATATGCTATACAGAGTCCTTGTTATCAAGCAACAACAACCTCACTGCCACTTTCTTCTCTATGCTAGCAAAGGTGGCTATGATATCACGTTGAGTCCAACCAATGATGTCAATATCATCGGCACCGATTTATGGGAGATTGTTCCTCTGATGTTGGCTCCTAGAACTCTGCATTATCCTCTCAATAATGAGATTGAAGAATCACATGACAGTGCATCACCTTTGGCTGGGTATACCTCGGATCTGTTTTCTGGCAAAACCGCACCTCGTCAGAAATTGAACGGGGATTTTCTCTTTCCAATTGGAGGTTCTTTTGACTGAGAATGCAACAAGGACTGCGTAGATTCTTCATAAGATTATGTTCACCCTACTTTCCTGCTATAAATGCTCTCAAAATAAGCAACCAATTTTCGCATTGAAGGCCAAAAGTAAAAAAATTATATCTTGTTCCGGACAGGCTCTGAAAGCTCCGTCCAGGAGGTTGTAAAATTCTTCTTGATGTCATCTGTATATGAAAGTTCACATAAATACAGAGTGTCCGACGGGAAGGTATAATACTTTGTTTTGCCGCCATTTTGGTAAACATTAGTCTTGACAGTTCATATTTGGCAACCTCAATTCGACGCCGTGCTCGGGAGCTTGGTCTTCAAAGAACAACTTTGGCCGCAATTTTGCGCAAGGATTTGCATTTGTTTCTGTTTAAGATTCAGTTGACACAAGAGCTTCTTCCATAAGACCATGTCTTCCATGACAACCCCGATTTTCGCGAAAAAATCATTATGAGTGACGAGGCCCTTTTTTTAATGGATAAGTCAATAAACCATCAAATTATTCATCAGTCACCTTTTAATCCATTAAAAATACAGTCTGGTGTGCAATTTGGTCAGGAGGAATCATTGGACCTTACTTCTTTGAAAATTAAAACGGCGTAACGGTAACTGTGAATGGGGAGCGATATCGTGATATGATTTGAACTGCATGCTTTGGGCTTGATTAACATGTGATATCAACAAGACGGTGCCACATCGCATACAACCAGGATTACAATCAAATTACTGCGAGACCTTTTTCCACAACAAGCTATTTCAAGAAGTGATGATGTTGATTGGCCTCCACGGTCGCCTGATTTGACTGCTTCGGACTTCTTTTTGTGGGGATATCTGAAAACAAAGTTTTATGCAAACAAACAAGAAACGCTTGAGCAACTCAAACAAAATATTCGTGATAAAATTAATGAAATGCCGCGTGAAATGTGTGAGAATGTAATGAAAAATGTGCTCAAAAGGGCTCGCATTTGTGAGACTAACAGAGGCGTACATTTACCTGATATTGTATTCCATACATAATTGCCGACATTAAATAAAACATTTATCAATATAAGATCCATTCTCTTTCATTTAATCAAAAATTATAAACAAACAAAGTAGTATACCTTCCCGGCGGACACCCTGTATAAGCCTAATGTTGCAAAACGTTGCTCTGCTGACGATTTCAATCAGGCGATCAATAACTGGGTTATAGTCATTTAATCTTACAAAACCGTGATGCCCTCGACGTTCTTGAAAAAAATTAGCCTGATGACACTTACGGCTTTAATAGACCAATAGTTGTAATGGGTCTTTGTGATTGATACGTGGTTTTTCAGTGCCCCGAAGGGTATCCATTTAGCTTAAAATGAGCTTCGATGATCTTGATTAACTTTGACCGAAAATCAACCATTGTATCGTTAAGGTTAAGAAGAGCATGATTATAGGTAAGACGCAATACCTGTTGGACTGCCTAGACTTTGTGAAGGGACAACTGCAAATCGTTCAATATAGTGCAATGCAGAGAAGAATGTGTAAATGATAATTGCATGGCATGTTGTTTGTTCGATATCGATGAAGCCTCATGGCATGTTCAGCTACGAAAGATACGGGGCCTTTCATCACCTCTACTGTCATAAGTTGTTTCAATCTCTTTGAGAAAATCGTCTAAGCAGAGCAATCTGCCCCGAAAATCTCGTTACTTCAAGATCATTCACGAATTATTCCATGATGAAATGGTCACGATTATTTTGCAATTTTGAATAGTTTCCGTTGTTTTTGTGGCTGTTAACAAAATAAAATTGACAGTTGCCGCCATTACCAACAGTTGAAGCATCTTCTCATAGGGTGATACAATTTAAGTAACCCCGATTTATCGGACTTATGAATATGTCTAACAAATGAATATTGGCAACAACTTAGGAAATACCTGTCGAAAAGGACATTCTTTATATACCAAGGAAAGTCTGGTTAGTGCATGTAAATATTGTGTTGCAAACTTTTTTGTGGAGTGAAATTCTTAAAAAAAAAAAAATTCCGGCGACGTTTAAGTTGACAGATTTTTGAGCGTATCAGACATCTGTGATGGCAAGAACGCGTTGATCGAAAGGAAACATCTGCTTCGTTTTCGATTTTTAGCTAGATGTTGGACAAAGTGGAAAAAGACCACTCCATAAGTGGTGATCACCATTATAACATGCGTAACATTAAGAGGCGAAGAAGCAATACTGGAGAGTCATGTCGGTTGTGTCCCAGATTTACTTCCGACTGTCGTCATTAAAGAAAAAATCTACAATTGACAAACTATTTTAACGTAATAAAAAGCCATAAAGTCTATCAATTTTGTTTAATAGGTTATAATTATAAGAATTAATTATAAAATCTAGAGTTTAAACGATTTTACTTACAGAAGCAAAAAATGTTGACATAAAAACAGCAAACATTTTTTGCAGTGCAATGTTATTTGAAATAATTTACAACATCGAATCCATAATTAAAATGATTTTTTTATGAGTATCGTTTTTGCCAAAATTATCTATAAATACGTTACGTAAATTTAACTTCATCTATATGAATTTATCCATCTTTGTGACATTCGCCATAAAAAACGGAACACTCACAGATCCCCTAAGACTAATTGAATTCATTCCTTCACATGACACAATGACAAACGTGGTTATAACAAATCATAAAACCATTTCTAGGGATGCGCGACCCAATAAAAGGAACGAGCTGCATATCCAACATATCCATCCGCTCTCTTTAGCGACATCCACAGATCTACTTTCTCAACTCAATAAATCATTTATGCCAAGCACTTGGGTAAGCAAAGTTAATTTTGCACTCATTCTCCATAGTCATGAGTAGTGTCGTGTACCTGGTCTCGTAGAAGCTCCTCGATTTGCACATGAAAAATATGAAGCCTTCACCAATTCCTGACATGGGTATTCCGTCCTTACTCACGAAATCAAATCACGAACTTCATATCATTCCAGCAGCAAGGATTGATTCCAGTTTCTCTGCCAAGACCATGAGAGTTAATGCGAGTACCTACCACGCACGAGAGTAATTTCTGGGAGAAGCATATATTTGACAAAAAATCCTACCTGGATGACAATTCAATGCTGAAGACGGGGAAAGAACCACCACCATTTTTGCTGGGTCATGATCCGCTTTAGCGCTGTTCATAAAGCTTGGAAAAAAAACGTCCTTAAAACCTGTGGTTAACTTAAGCAGAACAAAGGTTGCAACTCATGCTATGCCCGGGTAACGTTTATGATTTATGAAGTCTCGTTCTTTTGAATAATTTGCGTGATAAAGGTTCTTTTTGCAGCAGTGCGGCAATACGAACAACGATGTAACTGGTGCCTAAAGGTCGCTGTTTTAATTGTTTACGTTTTTTGTGTATTTTGTTTGGAAATGTATCCCAATTACCCTTTTTAGTAACCGGAAGGCACAGCCTCCTTCCAAAGTTGCTGTGCTAATTGAATCACCATGAAAATGACCTTTGTCAAGCGTGGTAATAGAACGGGATGTGTACAGGATACTGGCTAGAAGATTAAGTGCATGATCCGACGGCAGACGAAATAAATTACAATTTTTTGTGACATATTCTTGGTTGGTCCAGGATTTACTTTTTTTTAAGAAAGCGTTTGACTTTGTTGTATGAGGTTGAGAAGTACGAATTTTCCTATCCAAATTCAACATGAAAAAAAATATCCTTGCATAGAAAGTTGGTAGAGAATATTTTTTGCAGAAGAGCTTTCCATGGTTGATTATAAATATATTTTAGGTTGGACCCGATTTAAGTCCAGATGAGATGGAAATGACCTCATCAATTATGGTCATACCTACCTAACAATTTTGTGAATAGTTTATTGGATTAATAGGACATATTTGGTTCATGGTCTAAAAAGGACAAAATTGTCGTGCTTAAGTGAAATTTCTTTTGGGACGGGAGAATATGATTTTATGAAACGAAAAAGTGTAACGAAGAGGAATGAAAAAGAAATTCCGCAGCTGGTTCTCGAGTGCTGTCGCTGTTTGATCGTGTGCATTGAACGGGTATACTTATGTTGCAAAAAGGGGATCTATTATCTGAAGTGTGCAAGGGTATGTCATTTAATCTAGGTGTACGGTCTACGGTGTGGTCGCATTTCCTTTGGTCGGTCATATATGTGTTATGGTGTGGGTTGTTTTTGAGAAGGTGTGCGTCTGACTCCTGGAGTCTGTAATTGAAGCTTGAATCCGAACAGATACAATTAATTGAGTTTTCGATAAAAATGGCCCAGTGGTTTGTTTCTTGGACTGCCAAGAGCGGGGTATCTTTTTCAAATCCTGAAACTGACGGCGCCTAGTTTTTGTTTACTGCTAAACCTCTTCCGAAGGCGGACAAACATACACTGCTATGAGAAGCTTCTTCAATTTCCAGCTCGGATTTGGTCCTAAACAAGATGTCCTCTTCTTTGTGGCAAAAATAATTATTTCGCACATGCAAATGAATGGAGATGATAACATTGGCGCTAACTATATTTGGACTGGAATGTCCACTTGATTTGATCCAAATATCTGGAATGGAAATGTGTAATAGGTTTTTGGCTGAACGCTAGCAAAGAAGATAAAACGACTGCTTCGAAAGGAGACTTCGTAAAAATATGATTTCTTCTTAAGAAGATAAAATGATTCCTCCAATAAAAGAAAAAACGAAATCTTCGTAAGAAAATGTTGGATTCCGTAAGTAAAAGATGTTACATGGCTCTACACTGAGGATAGTGTGACGTCGAATGGTCGAATGTAAACAGCAAAGAACTTTATATAAAGTAGCGAAATGTATTCAACTACCTTACTACTAAGTAGATAACTCTGAAAGTTTGGTAGTTTAGTCACACGTTAATGAGTGCGACTATATTCGTTCTATATGTCCTAGCCATCTTAAACGTCCAATGCGCAGCTTTTTTACCAGGGGCATGTCGCTGTATAGCACGTATAGTTATTGGTTGAATCTTCGTCTCCATAGCCCGCCAACGCAAACGGGACCGAAGATTTTTCGAAGAATTTTCCTCTCAAATCGACAAAGGATTTCTTCATCCGCTTTTGAGACGGTCCATGCTTCAGTGCCGTAGAGCAGGACTGGGATGATCAGGCTCATATATAGGATCTCCTTAGTAGTTCGAGTGAGGGCTTTACTACTGAATTGCCTTTTTAGAAAGAAGATATAGCGGTTGGCAAGAGTAATTCTTCGTTTAATTACTGACCAGATGTTGGTGTCAGAGTTAATAGCGGAGCCGAGATAGACAAAGTCCCGTACTACCTCAAAATTATATCTGTCAATGGTGACGTTCTGTCCAATTCGTCGATGTTGTGTATCCTTTCGTGTTGACAGCATACTGCTAAGCTCATTTTTGCCGCTTCCTTCTCTATTGTAGAAAACGTGGCTATGACATCACGTTGAGTCCTACCAATGATATCAATATCGTCGACGCATGCTAGTAGTTGTACCGATTTTTGGAAAATTGTGCCTCTGGTGTTGGCTCGTGAGTTTTGCACAATCCTCTCAAGAATCAGAATGAAGAAGTCACATGACAGCGCATCGCCTTGCCTAAATCCTTGTTTGGTATCGAATGTGTCGGTGAGGTCATTTCCGACCCAGCGAGAATTCTCCATCGTCATCTTACACAAAAGTACGAGTTTGAGCTATATACCAAAACTAGACATGGTTCTGTGTAGTTCGTCTCTATAATTGCTGTCGTATGCGGCTTTGAAATCGATGAATAGGTGGTGGGAATCGATTTGGACTTCTTGGGTTTTTTTCCAGGATCTGCCGAAGTGTGAACATTTGATCGGTTGTGTACTTTCCTGGCCTAAACCACACTGATAAGGGCCGATCAGATTGTTAGTAAACGGTTTCAGTCGTTCACATATTACCTCAGATAAGATCTTGTAGGCGATATTGAGGAGACTTATGCTTCTATAGTTGGCGCAGTTTAGATGGTCTCCTTTTTTGTGGATCGGACGAACTATGCTGAGGTTCCATTCTTCAGGCATACTTGCTTCCGACCAGATTTGGCTTATGAGTTGGTGGATGTTTCTTATCTAGTCAGTCATTTCCGGCTGCCTTATTAAGCTTCAGCTTAGATATTGCTATCCTCACTTCACTCAGGTCGGGTGGTTGGCAGCTCTCGCTGTCGTTCCCAATATTGAATGGTTCGTTCTGCCTGTCTCAACTACGATATGTCCTTGTTCATCTCGACAGGATTCTGTTCGAGCCTTGTATCCTTGGCTTTGACTTTTTGCACTTTGGTAAAACTTGCGACCATCGTTCATGGAGTGGCACTTCTTTATATCCTCGATCGCGCGTTTTTCTTGCTCTTTTTTCTTCCTTCTGATAAGCCGGTGTTCTTCCCTTCTTCTCTGCCTAAAGAGCTCAACGGAAGCTCTCGTCTTCACCTGCAGCTTGGCCTTGTAGGCCTCGTTCTTGGCTGCGAGCATATGTCGAATTCCTCATCAAACCAGGGGTTTCTTGCTGGTGGGCGCGAGAAACCTAGCACATCAATTGCGGCTGATCTAATGGCTTGTTGGCATCGTTGCCATTGTTCTTCGATATTTGGTGCTGGAGGTATGGTGTTAATCGTGAGGTTTAGGGATACGCGTTGCGCGAAGGTCTTGGCGGTCTCTTACGATTGCAGTCTTTCGACATTAAATTTTTTCACAGTATTTCTGGATTGTTGTGGCGTGTTGGATATCCGAAAATCCCCCCAACCTGAAGAGCCAGTTCCAATTTATTAGATACCCCTAGGACACGGGGCCATTAGTATCTACAACGGGATTGAGCGCTACCGTTTGCCTTTCAGTTCATCCGCCACCATCTCTGTTCGAGCCCCGACTAACCCTTGAAATTCCTGGACAACCTGTTGTCCGAATATGTCGAAGCAGCTTGTCTAGGTTCGCATGGGACAGCAGGCCGGGTATTCATTCCGTCCCATTCTGAACTGGCTGTTAATAGTGTTGTTTTTTTTCGTCGTGTTATTAACACTCGCGCTTATCGTTTAGCAAGTCAAATCAGGTTGGATGAGACCCGATGGTTCCCACTTGGAGGTCAAAAATAAGCACTTGATATTGTAGTCAGAGTTACAACCACTGGGCATTGCCAAGTTAAATCCAATCAGAGTCTACCCTCGTTCTACAACACCCAACCAATTAGTCCTATTCAGGAAGGTATATTCTTTTGTTGATGGGTAGGAAGTTACTCCTCTCAACGTTGACCTGTTATAATTATAAGAATATTATTCTTAAAAAGGCAAGTTCTACAATCGCATAATGAGTAATCATTGCAAAAGGAATAAGGCCACCGTAAGCTCTAAAACATATACGCAATGGGAGCTTAATCAAAAACGCACATTTTAAGTCCCTACAATTCAATACAAATAACAGACACTAAACTAAAACTGTGTCAACGTCAACCTTGTTCTTTTGACAGAACTACTCCTTGTCTCTGTGATCCAATTTCCTTCATTTCAAATGTCAACATTTTACAAGACATAGACTATATAGAAGTGATGAAAAAAGAAATGCCAGATAAAATGTATGCCCTGCAGACTATACCATTATCATGGCGCTTCGTTTTTGCAGTCCGTCCTCCCGAAACTATACAAGTTAATATATCTTTGTGTCAGTGCGTCTCCTTGGACTAACAAACAAAACTTCTTGTCATATCGGGCGTGTACAACAGTCCCACCAGCGGAATGACAGACAGATAGGTTGGAGAGAATGTCCCGTTTTTAATAGCATTAGCTTGCAGTCATCATCAGGGCAATCTGAACTCTTCTTCTAACTCTATCCATGAGTGATTTCTCGGTCTTATCCACTTGCCTTTCTCTGCTTGTATATATCCTTGGAAGAGACTTTCTTTTCTCTGAAACATCCTGCGGGCTGGAGTACACTAAAATGAGAATATTTGCTTATTTTGTGGAAGTGTGTGTCAAAATTACCATTAACTGGTATGTTTACATGGGCAAGGTGTGGTTTAGGAGCTTGTTTTGGGGTACCCTTTATCAAATTTAAATTATGAGATTTTGGTTTGCCTAGAAATTTTCAATGTACATCAGATATTTATTGACTTACACGATAACCGTAATAAATCGGATATGCAAGTGCCATGATTTCTCGACCATTCCGTTTTGGATTTCAAAAGCATTCTATTGGTTTCCAATTAAGCCACAAAGAATCAATGGGATAGTTTCGAACCACCATCGTGCCATCGTATGCTTAGACAGAACATTTTTATGTTGCTGCTTGTATTTTGCTTTTGCACTTTCGCTAACTTTTTTCTGTTCGAAAAGAATTAAAAGGCCCCTGGCTCTATGGCCACTGACAATACAAAAGGCACTGGCACACCAGAGCACATCGTATACAGAGAAACGGGAGAAACTTAAATACTACATTGAAACATTTAATTGCTACTCATTGGAAAAATGTCTTTGTAGTTCTATTTCAAAGGGCGAAAGTCCTTTTGATTTTATTTTTCAATTAACGCTAGTCAATTGGATTTTTTGTAATTAAATTGAAGGCGAAACAAAAGTTAGAGAGGTGAGGTCAAATAGTTTAAGGTATTTAAGGTTTTTAATTAGAAATAGACATTTTGAAACGTTGTTTTTATTTCAAAATACTTTTTCTTCAAATGGAATAAAATTTAGTGCTAGTGAAATGACCTTCACAATGAAGGATTTATGAAATAGTTAATTTGAATTGGCTTACTGCTTTCAATTGAGGTATACAGGTCTACACATTCCTTTTCTCTCTACATATAGTCGGCAAAAACAGCAACAAAACAAAAATAATTTTCTTATCGAATATAATAATAATGTTTATGCAATAAGATATCAAAATACCATATTGCCTACTAGCTGATCCGACAGACGTTGTCCTGTCATGAATATATGAACTCAAGACGTTTGGGCAAAAAGCGATAAGGAAAAAGCAGACGTTTTTGCCGAACATCTTGAGGAAACATTTAAACCATTTGATGGTCCAGAAAACATTTATTTATTCGAGACTACAACCGATAGCAATTTAATAAGATATGCAAGTATTGCCGAGCTTAAACGGGAAATACAGAAATTAAAGCCTAAAAAAAGCTCCGGGCTATGACCTAATTACAGGAGAACTTCTTAAAATATTGCCCCGAAAAGCATTAACCAAACTCCTCTACATTGTAAATGCAGCAATTGGATTGGAACACATACCAAGACAGTGTAAAGTCGCGAAAGTGATTATGGTTCTCAAATATTTCAAACCTATTTCACTTCTTCTAATAATTTCAAAAGTTTTTGAAAGTATATTACTCGGTCGCTTACACCCCATTATTGATCAGAAACGCCTTTTACCTGACCATCAATTTGGGTTTAGAAGTAAACATTTGACTGTGGACCAAGTTCATCGAATTACTGATGTAATTGACAAAGCTTTTGAAGAAAAGAAAATTTGCTCAGCCGTATTTCTTGACGTGCTTTTGACAAAGTTTAGCATAGAGGCCTTTAATACAAACTAAGACAAGTTCTGCCTGAAAAATTATATAAAATCCTCGTGTCGTATCTTGAGCAAAGACTCTTCCGTGTGAAACTTGGAAACGAATATTCGGAGCTCAAAGAAATATTGGCAGGAGTACCCCAAGGAAGCGTCCTTAGACCACTCTTGTACCACCTATTTGGACGTGATATCCCACAAACAAACGATAAAATAGTTGCCACGTTTTCTGACGATACAGCTATACTAGCAGTTGGCACAACAATAGAGGAAACAAATATGAAATTACAAAACGCTCTTAACGAGGTTAATGAATGGACAAAATCCTGGCGGATTGCACTTAACGAGAGCAAATCGATTCATGTAGATTTGTCGTATCAACGGACAAACAATTTGCCAGAAATGCGAACAACTTGAAAATAAATACAGAGAACTTTACTGGTTACTCGGAAAATATTCGAAACTTTACCTTGATAGCAAGCTGCTATTATACAAGCAAGTGCTAAAGCCGGTCTGGACATATGGTATACAACTATGGGGTTGTACCAGTGAAACGAATCTTAATATTTTACAAACTTTTGAAAACAAATGTTAAGATCATTCGTCAATGCGCCGTGGTATATAAGGAATGAAGATCTATTCAGAGATCTGGATATTCCCGCGGTTAAAGATGAAACGAAAAATTTTGCACGCAAACATAAATAACGTCTATTGGGACACGTTAACACAACGGTCCTCCAAATTCTTGACGAAACAAATA
The DNA here is from genome assembly GCA_949824845.1 of Rhingia rostrata. Lineage (NCBI taxonomy): Eukaryota > Metazoa > Arthropoda > Insecta > Diptera > Syrphidae > Rhingia > Rhingia rostrata. Next base: position 141,071,170 of record OX463756.1, on the reverse strand, counting down.
TTGCGGCGTCTTCAAAGAACTAAACCCTTAGATTTGGCCCGATAATAACAAACCGCGCTATAAATTACTGAAAAAGCAGGAACTCTCAAAGGAAAGTCACCTGCTAAACATTGATTACTCGTGAGAAAAAAATTGCTAGATAAGTCGCATAATTAGTTGCAATACAATTACAGAGAGGGTGGTGGTTTCAGTGGGTTACAGTCTCACACTTCATCGTGTAAAAAAAATTAATTATGAATATTCAATTTTAACTGGATGGAATAATAAATAAAAATAAATTAAATAAAAAGTAAAAAACAAAACATTGTTAGTTTTCTTTTCTGGTACGTAAATTAATTATGTTGATAATTTACCATGAACGCGATATAATAGGCATGTGAAAAGCATGGACTTTTAAGATTGATATCACAAAAACTTAACGACTGACCTTCTGATCTAGAGGGTGCCCCAGATTTTTTAAAAGAAAAAGCAGATTTTTATTTATAGAGAGCTTACATATTTATTGATTTATACAGTATACAGATTGGAGTTGTGTAATGGAATAGCACATAGGATAAATGGCCGCCACCGCTTTGCAGGTTTTTTTTTTAAATATTCTATGATCGTTGCGTATAAATGTGGCTAAATTTTATGAATACACAGCCCAATTTCCTTTTTCAAGGCGTTGGTCGTTGTAAGAAAAGACTTTTTATTTCAAAAAACTATAGAAAAAAAAGTCCAATGGCGTTAAATAGCAAGATCTAGATCGCCAATTCTTATAGCAAAAACAGCCGATTACACGATAAGGAAATGACTCATGCAGTAATCGAATTGTTTCTCTGGCTGTATGGCATCGCATATGGCACCTTCTTGTTGAAACCACATCTCACATCCATATCTTGTAATTTAGGCACTTGACAGCCATCCGACCTCTCTGTGATAAAGGAGATTTTGATGGAGTGAACTCATTTCATCATATATGATCCTAAACAGCCGGCTTTGCAAGGCCTTGCATTTAATGGAGTTTACAACTCTGATCACATCTTTGAGCACGTCATTTAATTCAGATGGTAACACCTTGGATGCCAGAACTTGTCTATAAAGAAAGCAGTGTGTCCATGAGACGATTGGCATTATGAATAATACATATTACTGCAAAGCCTGAGCTGTCGCGCAGAAGGTCTGGATTCAATTCCCAGCCGTAACAACACCTAAATGACTTTCACTGACCCACCTATCGTGATGATCTGACAAATAGTCCGAGTAGTATCAATCGTCAAGAAAAGCTTGTCTCAAATTCGCCGTTCGGAGTCGGCATAAAATAGGAAGCCCCATCACCGTGCAAGAAATACACCCGCACACGAGCCTGTTGCGCCAAAAATTTGTATATTGTTTAAGATTGTTTTTTGGCAACACTGGAGAAATTTAAACGCGAATAAGTAAAATTTTGTGTAATTAAACCGGGTTTGGAAGGGGTTCAGTTTATGTAGCTTTTTTAAATAACTGACGCAATATAATGCGGGGTCGGCGAAATGCTTTTACTATAACAAAGGGGTCGCCTACTCACAAAGTTTGAAAAACACTGAATTAAGACATTGGTCAGAGCATGTTTGTATCCATTGAAACCATTGCAAAACGCAGTTTGATGTTTACTGCACGCCACATTGCAAATTCTAAGCAAATAATTCTATTTAGAAACACCTGGAAAACGTTTTCTATTTAATTCATTACATACTCGGTGGATTAAAATTATTTCATCTCATACACTAACCAAGCTGTATGTAGTTTATACATTTTAAGATGCTGCAATACTTGAGGAATCTAGTAATTTAAAGTTTAGGAGATCGTGGGTTTGATTACCGAGTGCACAAACCAACTTATTTTCTATCTACGTCCGGTTAATTTTTCTGTGTTATCAATATTAACAGATTTATAGCAAGTGTTATTGTTTATCATGTACCAGATCCATTTGGTAACAGTTTCTCCAAACGTACACTCGACACTAGGTGACATTGGTACCAATATAGAGGGACAAATTGACATGTATATATTTTTTTAATTTGATATAAACACATGTACCTACAAGAATAATTTTAATACACGCCGTTTTATTGTACATATTATTTCCATTGTATTATAGAATTATATCATTTAAAAAAATAAATAGCGAGTGTTCCGAAACCACCACCAAAACTGATCAATGTTTCAAATCCTTCTTGATGTCAGTAGATACCTAATATCTCTTTTCAATGAATAACACATTTTTTTGTATGATTGGGTCGTTGGCACACTTCGCCCCACTATTGCAGTCCCACTCATTCATTGGTAACTAAGTCAAAATTCCAGTTACAGAAAGTTTTTTTGTCGGTTTCATTTTAGTAAATACTTAGCACACTTGTGTTGTATGACTGTACAAGGATTGGGTAGGTACATCTTTAAGAACAGGAACAAGGAAGGTGTGTGTAAGATGTAACTACATCAAGGTGAACAAAACATTGACATTCAGATGAAAAGGCATTTCTCTTAATAAATCTAATAAGAGATAGATGTGCATGCGTCTAACACTGTATTCTATCTAATTTATTAGAAGAGAAGAATGAAATTTGGTAGGCGTTAACAGTAAGAGACATAGAAGATGGCTTTCATTGCGAGATCATATTAATTTTGGGTCTAATTCGAGTTCAATGATGAATCATATTTCTAAGTCAATCGTAATCTAGAGATGTTGTTGGAATTCATTTTCGGATGCACAAACAAAACTGAAAAAAAACTCTTACCCGACGAAATTTGTTGGTGTGAGCAATTCGGCTGCGAAGTAAGCAGTTAAATATTAATTTATATACATGCATTATGTGTTGGGGTTAAAAAGTCAAATTTCGTGACCTATGACGTTTTTGTCGAATTCAAATGTATGTGAGATCAGCAAAATCAAAATTTATTTCATACTCACAACCACTCATGTCCGTTTGTACTTCTTGCTCGATAACTGGACCTCCTGTTTTATGCCGAATCAGAACGGATAATATAATATAAATATTGGTAGCACATAAGGTAACTACTGCCGTCATGTTCTATATTAAAAGTGTTTTCTTATGAAATCCCTTCACAGAATTTCTAGATTGTATGTAAATTAAAACCAACTATTGACAAGTACTGCTTTTTAGTAATAAACATTTTATGAAAATAAAACGAACTAACGGATGTGGGTGAATTAACGAGCAATTAAATTGAAATTGACGGGAAGGTTTATATCAATTGTGATTTCACTTTTTTAAGAACAAAAATATGTAGGTAAAAAGCAATTTGATCTAATAACTTAGCTGACCGAAAGAAATTTTAAGAAGTAAGGCAGAACGTTAAAACTGATTACCTACTTTAAAAAGACAAAACCTAAGAGGGGATCGGCTAAATGAATACATTCCTGAGTAGCTTCAAGTTAAGGCTTCTATAGGAAACAAGGAAATAAGAGCATGAACTGTATACAAACCATGAAACGAACTTATTTTCTTCTTTATACAATGCACAAAATTTCAAGAGCAGAGTCAATAAACATCTCTAAGCTTTACCTCCGATGGGTGTTGTAGAACGAGGGTAGACTCTGATTAGCTTTAACTTGGTAATGGCCAGTGTTGTTACTCTGACTACACATCAAGTGCTTATTTTTCCAAGTGGTAACCATCGGGTACTGGTCTCATCCAACCGCTCTCCGTGCGCTCCTGAAGCATATATATTCGCCTCACTTGAGAAAATTTTTCAAAACAAAAAAAAACGTACAATATTATGTCTTTAACAACTATAACATTCAAGACAATGAATGGGTTACATGGGTTAAGCCAATTTACATTTTTTTTTTCGAATTATGTAAAGTAAAGTCAAAGCTTCTCAACAAAACGATCCACATCTGCTTAAAAGCATTTTGTTTTTTCATATACACAGTGGGCATGACTTCCATTTTTAGTTGCGAAATTGATATTTCTTTTATGTGAGTCAAAATATATTTTTTTAACTTAAGGTAAAACCCATAGCTACAAATTTCGTAAGTTTAAAAAAAGAGTTTGTTTCAGAATCTTGTGCTGAAATATGACTTTTTTATCAATTAATTTTTTGTTTATTATTTGCAATTAAAACTATGGTGGCTTTTTGAATCTTTTAAAAACGACACAAAAGTTGTGTTTAACAAGGGTTCCACACAAGCTTTAAACAAAAGTATGATACAATATGTAAAAAAAATGTTTGTATTTTCACATTAATTAAAGTTAATAACAATTTTTTAGTTTCATTAATGTTTCATAAATGTTAAAAGATTATTACCCGTTGAATTTGAATTAAAGGTCAACTCAAAGTCAACGTGAGTCAAAAACAGTAAATATTCAAACTGTTTTTCTACGCATATCGTAGAAATCGAGTTTTTATCTCAACTGTTTTTTTTTTAATATAATATATGTATGTATGCTTTTTTTTAACTCGGCAATGCTGTGTAATTTTATTTAATTTGAATCATAATTTCTAAACTGAGCTACAATTTGTAATAACAGATAAATGATCTGCACGCAGAGACAAATTGTTTGATCTAAAATGGTGAAAAAAGTAAAAGAAGATTAAGCCAAAAATTATATCCTCTACTGTATTGCAAGAACGAATGCTCAAAAAAAAAACTAGATAAAGCCAAACAAAAACAAAGATAGCTGCGAAAGAGTCTCACCTTAAGAGAAAGTTGGATTCATAAGCAAATTCTATCTATTCCGTATCCATACCGATCTACCACCACCACGACGACTAGTTAGACCTTGTGTTTTGTGTTATTCTAATTCCTCTTGCGGTTATTCTGATGCCACCCATTCTACACCAGACATACCCACAACTTGGTTGCGGGATCAATGGCGAAAGAACGGCACCAAGAAGATAAACAATTTAGTGTCGGCCGGCATCTACGAGATAACGCTGCGCACTAGAAGATCCACAAGCATTTTTTTTGTTCAGTTTCATTTAGTGCCGTGGCCGAACTCAATCTCATCGTCGCCGTGATCTTCTGAAAGAAGCGAACGTCAGTCTTCATGTCATTTGAATTTGACATTGGTGTAGTGTTCTAATTTATTTTCATTAACACACAAACAAAACAATAATCACAATCACAACTTGACAAGGGTGCGAAGCGAACTGTGGAACCAACGGGAGGCAAAAGAGAACACACGAAAAAGAGATGAAACACACAAATGCGTGTGTCAAAAAGCGATGCGTGCAAAGTTAATTAAAGATATTTGTTTGAAGGAAAACCTAAACCAACCGAGATAATATTCCAGAGGAGAACATTTTCGATAAAAACAAGAAGAGATTTCCTTATTTTATTTTTTGGGCACTACTCTGTGTTGGTAGTGGTTGGTGAGTCGGTGCGTGCGTACGAGAGAGAACCGTCGAACTGAATGTTACGGGAAAATAATAAAAATAAAAGAAATTCAGATTCAGTGAATTTTCCACCGCCGTGTTTGATTGCCGCGGAAAGGAATATCGTTTGTCGTGCGGCTACTTGTACATCCCAATTCGCAGCTATCAGCCGAGAAGATTGTTCACGCCGGTGATTACAGTGGATTACGAGGCTATATGAGGATTTCTCTTTGAATTAAACTGTTCTTTCATTATTATTGCAATTCTTCAGTTATATTAATTTTTTTGATAACGCGTATCGCGTCGTGTGCGGTGTGTGATTAAATTCAGTTTACTTTCTTTCCCGTCGTTCGTTTGTGTTGTCCCCCACCGTGGTGTGTGAGAGACAAACTTTACTAGCATTGACCTCTATTTGACATTTGCAATCGTTCATTTAAAAGAGAGGCGAAGAGAAGAAAAAAAAGTGAAATAAGGTTTGTATGAATTTTAATCCGGGATTAACTATTTATAAATTAATATAAATAAAAGTTTTCAAATGCTCATGTGGTGCATCAAAATTCGACAAAAAAATGCATTTGACAGTTGGTCGTTGGAGGTATTTACCATGAGAGTTTAAGCGGTGCATTCAAGCTCAACGGTACTTGATTGCAAGTGCAACCGTCAAACTTCAAACAGCTGTCATTGCCATAAGATCAGAACTTTCACTGTCCGTTGAGCCGCTTATTCTATTTTAAATAAATAAATAAATAAATGTTGGTACCTAATCGACACAAAATTCTGTAGGTATATACTTATAATTGGTATCCACGTGAGATAAAAGCAAAAACAGGATTCTATTTTGAACTGAATGAGAATGGTTACGACATCAAACGACATTTTAAAAATAAAAACGATTTCCTTGTTTCGCGCGTGTGTGCACTTTCTTGTGACCATCAATGAGTCCATTTGGCGCTGCGAAGAACGGCCAATGACCTTGAAAATGACATATGAATTATTTTCTACCAGTGTGGCTGTTTAATTAAAACTAATTTGTGGGCTAAACTTTACAAAGTGTTATTGCATCCTTTTTTTATTACATGTTTTGTTTGATTATCAATATATTTTGAACGTTTTGTTGGCTAGGACTAAATGTGCGTAGGTATATGTATATACATGGCTTCATTTCCAAGTGGTTTGTTTGTGTTTGTTTATCAAAAATTCGGGGATGACCTAGACCTAGGTTACGCAGAATTAGTAAATTTGTGGGAAGAAAAGAAATAGATCTATTTGACAATGGCGAGGTCAAAGCCCGCATATATTAATTAATACACATATATGGGTGTATCTACTTGAGCATGGAAAGTAAAATTGCCAAATTGTGTTGATCAATATTACTTTTGGTGTTGGATGTGTTAACCCGCATTGGTTTGAAACCTTTAAATAAAACAAAAATCCTTTATAAGCGAATCTACAGGGTACTTAATCGTGCTATATATAGTTAACAGAACTGTTTATTGATTTGCATAACTAGGTACGTAGCCAAGATTATTTAACAAAATATGCATTAATGTTTTGAGATCGTATATCCAATAAGATATCGAATGCTTTCTAGATACACTAATTTGGGTGTGGCTTATATATAATTATTTCTGGATCATAAACATTGGTGTACAAATAGCTTATAAAAACATACCTTTTTCATTGAAAAGGCATCACTATTCTTTTCACGTAGCTGTCTATCTATAAATTGAAATTTTTATTTGAAATTCACTTCTTATTGGCATTATTGTAAAAAAAAAACATTTCCCCCAAAAATATTCCAAGGTTGTATGTCATTAAAGTGTCACTGATTCATTTGTTGTCTCTAAATGAATCGTAATAACTTATAATACGAGAAATGCAACGTCGTGTCATGTACCTACTGCAATGCACTGACCGTGTTCCGGATTTCAATGTTGTAAGATATCTTAGATGAAGGCCTGGTATGAGCACTCATATTACAGCTGATTTTGTTTCGGCCTGTTATGAAAGCGTTTTTAAATTCAGTAAAATTAACCGACATCATAGAAAATTTTTATTTTACTCTTTGATAAAGAATAATTAGGTATATTGAATAGATAAAAGTTAATAAAAATCTTTAAAGGTTTAATCTGAAATAAGTACAACGTCACGCAACGTAGATGATCCAACGAAGTGCCGTAAAGAAGAAAGGGGCAAAAAACAAAATTGGAAACATATCAAAACTTTCAAAAAGCTGAACAACTGATGTTTCGCGTTTATACCCTATCCCATAGGGGTATATTAGTTTTTATATATAGCTTGTAACATAGAGAAATAATTGAGCTATGTATACCTCAAAGTATATGGATCGACTCAGAATCGATCGCTGGGTCGATTTAGCCATGTCTGACCGTACGTCACCAGTTTTTGGGCCTTAAATTTTGAGCTAGAATGATGAAATTTGGTAAACGTGTTTTTGGGTATGGTAATATAAAAATTTCTTCTATACATTTATTTGACCCACACCCACTTTTTGGAGGCGTTTTTATACAAAAACCATTTGTATACACCACCTCATAGCATAACCAGGTGAAAAACGTTGTTTTTTGAGCCAGAATGATGAAATTCGGTACACGTATTTGCTGTTTCCACCAGCAGAACAAGGGTATATTTTTTGAAATCCACCCACTGCCACGCCCCTTTTTAAGATAAACGTAGTTGTAGACCAAATCGTTGAAAATTTTGAAAAAGTGTCGGAATAAAATAGCTAGACAATCCTATTGTCTATATTTCGTCCACAAAAAGTTTTTTGTCACAAGTTTTTTGATACAAAATGATTGGCTATAATAATATCAACATTTCGTCCATACATCATATTAACCCACGCCTATTTTTTGATGCGTTTTCATACAAAAGCCATACTTTTTGGAGGCGTTTTCATATAAAAGCCATTTGTATACTCTACGCCCTACCATATGCAGGAGAAAAACGTGTTTTTTACTGAACCATACAAGATTTTGAAAAATATGTTGCGACACATTTTAGGGATATTAATTATAAGGATGGGATGGAAAAGGGGATAAAACGATTCGCACAGTGGATTGTAGCATTCCCATTTTTTTTTTCTACATTTGCATTTTTTTTAATTTTTCGACACCTACCCTAAGTTGGAATTCGTATGTTCCAGTTATTGATACTTTGATCCGAATAAATTGGTGTGGCACAAAATGGTTCCAATGATTTAGTTTTTATACCTTACACAATAGGGGTATGTTAGTGTTGACATTAAGTATGTATCATAGAGAAATAATTGAAGTGGATATAGCTTAAATCTTATGTATCGACTCAGAATCGGTAGCTAGGTCGATTGGGCTATATCTGACTGTCCGTCCGTCCGTCCGTCTGTATGTCACCAATTTTGAGTCCTTAAATTTTGAGCTACAATAATGATATTTAGAATATAGGGGGAATTGTCTTAAGATTGTCTTTCCGAAATTTCTAATGCTAAAGCTACTGTAAAGATACAAGAACAAAAGAAAGAATTAAAAATACAGCCAAATAAAAAGATCTAAAAACCCTTTTTTCAAAAAGGAATTATCCATTAATTTTAAAAGCTCAACGCGCTTGTAGGTTTCATATTCCCTGCATTTAATTTTTCTCTGCTTGTCGCAAACGGTTGAGTTTCATTATAAATGAACTTATGCCCAGCAACATTTTTTTTCGGTATTGTGGTCGACGTTAGTTTACCAGCCAAAAAATACTCATTGGTAAACCTGATGAGTTGTGTTTATCAGTTGAAACAGTTAATTGTAGAAAATTTCGAATTGTTGGAGCCTTCACAGAAACTGAAACATCAGTTTTTGCTAACGATTCTGTTTTTTTTTAATTAACTCAAAAAAATTGGTAATTAAATACTCGTACATTAAATATTTACTTGAAAGGCCATTTTGTTTTTATCTCGTTGAAACACAAATTACATTCATTACCAAAATTATTTAAATTACTGTTTAAAAAAACAATTGCTCCCCAGAAGACATTTAAAAATTAGCTACCCAAAACTCTGCTTGAATTCGATACTCCAAAATAGAATATCAAAGCGGATATTCTCTATATAATACACATAATATTTGTGTAACAACAATAAGGGGTAAGAAATCTCTTAAATAATAAACTAAAATTTTCCAGACCAATAAATTATTTAGAGCTCTTTGAACATATTAGCTTATATGCAATGCATGCAAGCCCCCAAACCCAAAATAGATCTGCAGTACTTTTTCGGCTTTCTGCCAACAATAATAAATGCACATAAACATAGAATAGCGTCTGCTGTCCCAAAGTTTCTATTCATTTAATGTACTTTCGAAAATAGCGAAAACAGATGTCAAGGTTACCCAAGGCTAAGGATGACGCTTCAGTCTTCGACTGCAATTTGAATGTCATATCTTATTTTGCTGCACATTGAGTTTTTATGTCTACATCTGTCCCGAAAAAACAGCCAATCCTACAGCATATGCGATTTGCCCAGACTGTAATAAAATAAGAAAGTATGATCTCTCCTGTCTAACTAAAATCATTATGAGGAATAATTTACAATTTACAGAAGATTCAAAATACAATGGATTTTGGTATATGACAGTGGGAATTTATTATTGGCTTTGTTTAATTAAGGTTAACCCATCTAAGTGAAAAATTTCGAAAAAGAAAAGTTCAGATCCGTGGCAAGGTACTACATATTCTACAAAATATGCGATTTGTTATATTTTTGAAGTAAACTTTGTTTTGGGACGTTGTCACTTGGTATTTATGAATCCAAAAAGTGTAACGACAAAGAGACTATAAATGTATTTATAGGGTTTAGGCTGTGCGAGAATGAGATAAAACGCGTTACAATACAATTTCACTTCGAACGCGTGTGAACTCATACTCGATTTTCAACATATTCATGTCACTAGAATATATTTGTTTCTATAGTGTTTGCACTGAAAAATATTCTTATTTTTATTTTATTCATACTTACGAAAAGAAATTCCAAAACTCCAAGGTCCTATATATCAAAATATTTTTTATAACAAAGTTAAAATGAGACAACAAAACAGACAACTTGACATGGACATTTAAATTTAAATTTTTGTGTTCCTCATTAAAACAAGGTGCAGCAAATCGTGCACTATATTATCTAGCTCGACTTTGGTTCCAGTTCAAATTTTATTAAGATTTATTTTTCAGAAGTAATGTTTGTTATTCCACATAAATGAAACACATTTGTTCCAATGATTTGTGTTCACTTCTTCACTTTTTTTTGCCGATGGTAGTTAGGTGAAAATTTTACATATGTGAGTAGTCTCATAGTAGTACCAGATTTTACTGACTAAAAACACCACCATTCGATATAAATTGTTAGTTACTGCAGCTAAGGTAAGTCTTGTCAAGCAATTTCATTATTTAATGCTTTTGACAGGTCTTAAGTTTTAATTTTTTTAGTCTGAAGTTTCAGCTTCGATTAGTATTTCGAGATCCCTATGGATATCGGCGTTTCCAGTTACCACGGTACATGGACAATTTCGCTAAGCATTTTATTTTGATAAGTTTGTGCAATATTAGCATTTGTTTTTTTTTTACAACCCCAAAGTGGTATACCGTAGGTCCACAAAGGCTTTAAGAATATTTTTCGAGTAGTCAACAAATTTCTCTATATTTCGAGGCTTTTACGTTTTATTTTCACGTGCGAATTCTTTTTCATCGTTGCGTCCAGTTTTGCTCACAATTGTCGTAATTAACATTTTATGCCGTCGCGCCACATCTTATCAACTTATCGATTACGTCAGTAATTCAATTAATCATTGAATGCTTACTTCTAAACCCAAAGTGGTGGTCAGGGATGAGATTATTATCTTACTTAACCGACTGTTAACGCATTTGTAATATCCACTCGAAATTTTTGCATATGACTGGAAGAAGTGAAATTGGTCTTTCTATATGTTTTTACGTCATTTGGTGTTTTTCCTGTTTTTAAAACCATTATGATTTACATAAATTTTCATTGGCTCGGCATATGTTTTAGTCCGAGCACAGCATTTATAGTATGGAGAAGCTTAATTTATGTCATTTTAGGAAACGCTTTAAGAACTTCTCCGGTGATTAAGTCATAACCAGGAGTTTTCTTAGGATTAATATTCCTGAACTTGAGTCCCAGTTCTCTTAGCGTTCCTCATGTGAGTGCTAAATTGTCAACTTGTAGTTCCGTCCTCTTGAGTTTAAATGTTTCTCCAAATGGGTGGGAAAAACATCTGATTTTCTTTATCTTCCCTTGCCCATTTATTTTGATTCTAATTAGTGGCGCGAGGATTTTGAAGCCTTTTTACAGCCTTTCTTTTTAAAGTCTTTCTTCAATGTTAGGCTTTAGGTAAAAGCCTATCGCATGATTCTTAAAATCCTTAATAGAATTCTTCAACAAATTGCACATCGAATTGAAATGTACTTAATGTTGAGGAGCACGACTATATTTCCATTTTGTACTCGCTTTCTTTTTTTCCTTGGCCAATTCGTTTAATTTTCGAATGATATCGTAGACTTTAGTTGTATGGCACTGTCTTTAGCCTAGCCCTATTATTCCAGGATTCGAGCTTTGTACTTATACTTCCAGGAGTCGAGCTGTACGATCTTGACGAAGCGTTCAACTTAAACAGTTCAGTTCATATGGTGTCGTTAGTGGAACACTCAGTTCAACATCTTCTTCTATATCATTCCATAAGCAATTGTGTACAATATCCCTTTTTAAGAATTTAATTAATTTTTTACTTTGTTCTCCAAATTTCTCCAATAGTTATAACTCCAAATGCAGCAATTTTTCTTGTTGACGTAGCCATTCAACCAAAAATTAGCCTCATCACTGAACAAAATTTTGCGATGAAAATCAGCATCGAGATCAATCCTATTTTCGACCCATACATCAAAATCACGACGCATTGCATGGTCTCGCAGCTTTAATTCTCGCACAAGCTGGATCTTGTAAAGTCGTGAGCCAAGATCTTTACGCAAAATCTTCTATAAAGTTGATGGACAAAGCTCCAATTGCTGTGCACGGTGGCGAATCGATTCATTCGGGTCCTCATCAACACTTTGCTCTACAGCGACAATTGTTTCTTCGGTGCGCACGGTTCGACGTCTCTGCGAATGTGTATTATTATTTTTTTTATATTTATTTAAAATGAATTTATTAAAACGTTATATAAATAACAAAACTCTACTCAATTTCTGGGGAAGTTTGTCCGCATTGTGACGGACTTTCTGTTAGTAGTTAGGGCAACAGGGTCGTTAATATCCAAGACAGAGTGTGCTCACAACTATTCGTGTGTACTTCGTGTACGACGGAGGAACCTCCTGTTTTATGCCGACTCCAAACATCGAGCTTAAGATAAGCTTTTCTTGATAACTACTCGTATGCTTTGTCAGATCATCACGTGAGGGGGGCCAGTGAAAAATAATTTAGGTGTTGCTACGGCTGGGAATCGAACCTAGACCTTCTGCTAGGCAGTTCGTCTTTACTAACCCTCGCCCCACTGAGCCCATGTTAGGTATTTAGGTATATTCAAAATGATAAATGTTCGCCCATCTACTTGCACATAAATCACACTTTATTTCTGTCTGGCCTGTTGGAACCCTTTTAAAAGATAACATGAACCCTATTTGTTCCTAATCAAATATTATATGTGATCTCAATGCATTTTTCCCCCGGAACAGTAGCACATTTTTGTTCAGAATATTTCAAAAACCATAGATTGTACTATCGCAAGATCCAGCTCTGTCTCATATTATGGCGTCAGTGATGTAACCAACAAATCTGTGATTATGTTTAACAAACCGATAGACTTAGAAAGTATACGTACTAACCTATAAAGGGTCAAAGTATCGAATAAATATTTATTGACAACTCGGTCGCATACGCATACATACCTTCAAATCTTTTCATAGATCTATTTTTGTCTTGCTACATGTACCATAACAAGTAGGGGTGAAGCAAGAGATGCTCCTTTACCTCATCATGTAGCGGGCATAATGCAACGTAATCCCAAAGTTGATATTGAAGGTGGAAAATTAGACGCAGTTATCAGTTGTGCATCTGTAGTGCATTGATGTAGTTCTGTTCTAGGATTATTAAGTTTCTGTTATTGAAAAACCTTGTTATGTTCAGACGCTTACTTTCGTTTCGTTTTGAGGATAGGGATGATGACTATCGGGTAGATTTTGTTTTGTTTTTTTTTATGATCAAGATATGTTTTCAATTTGATCTGTTTGTTTTCTCTTTTAGATGAATCGAAGATTTTCACGTGTTGAGTCCGGAGTTGATCTCAAGGATTACTTTGATCGTGGTGATAATGCATCGCGTGAGAACCGATGGAATTTCGAAGTTGCATGGGAAGTCGCTAATAAAGTTGGTGGAATCTACACCGTTATTCGTTCCAAGGCGTATGTGTCCACCGAGGAAATGGGTGAGCAACTATGCCTGATGGGACCATATAAGGAGGCTTGTGCCCGCACTGAAATGGAAGAGATGGAGTTTCCACGTGGAAGTCCTCTATTGAAAGCTGTTAATACGCTAAGATCTCGCGGATATAAAATTCATACGGGTCGTTGGCTGGTGGATGGTAACCCTCAGTTGATCTTATTTGATATCGGTTCGGGGGCATGGAAAATTGATAACTTCAAGACCGAATTGTGGGAGAAATGTGCTGTTGGTGAGTAAAGAGATCTCGCTTAAGCTAAATTAATAACTAAATCTTATCTTGTCAAGGCGTTCCACACTTGGATATCGAGACAAACGATGCAATTATCATGGGATACATGATCGCCGAATACCTTGAAGAGGTTCATTTTGATATTCAAATCTATAATTAGATTTCATTTCATATTTCTTATATTACTTAGTTTAGAAATTGTGCAATTGAATATTCGGAACAAAACGATTTGAATAGTCCACGTATTGTTGCGCATTTCCATGAGTGGCAAGCTGGGATAGGTTTGATTGCTTTGCGAACACGTCATGTAGAAGTCGCCACTGTGTTCACCACACACGCCACACTCTTGGGTCGATATTTGTGTGCCGGAAACACTGATTTTTATAACAATCTTAGCAACTTTTCTGTCGACGATGAGGCAGGAAAACGTCAAATCTACCATAGATATTGCATTGAACGTGCCGCAACTCATCTCGCCCATGTATTTACAACAGTGTCCGAAATCACAGGCTATGAAGCTGAGCATCTTTTGAAGCGCAAACCAGATATCATCACACCAAATGGCTTGAATGTGAAAAAGTTCTCGGCCATTCATGAGTTTCAGAACTTGCACGCCATGGCCAAGGAGAAGATCAACGAGTTTGTACGAGGACATTTCTATGGGTAAGTTGCTAATATCGTAAAAAATCACTTAATCACAGCGTTATGTGAGTTTCTAACTGTTATATAATATTTCAGTCATATGAACTTCGACTTGGACAAGACATTGTACTTCTTTATCGCTGGTCGATATGAATTCGGTAATAAGGGTGCTGATATATTCATCGAAGCTTTAGCTCGCCTAAACGCAATGCTAAAACATGAGAAACCTGATACCACTGTGGTAGCTTTCTTGATTTTCCCAGCGAAAACAAATAACTTCAATGTTGACTCATTGCGTGGACATGCGGTTATAAAACAGCTTCGTGATACCATAAATAATGTTCAGGCTTTAGTTGGTAAACGTATGTTTGACACATGTTTAACGGGACGCCTTCCGGAACCGGACGAGTTATTAATGAAGGAAGATTTAGTGAAAATCAAGAGATGTCTGTTTTCAATGCAGAGGGATGGCATGCCACCAGTAACAACACATAATATTGTAAGTATACGTTCATAAATCCTTTTACTTATTAGGCAACTTGCCAGCATACGACTTTTTTTTTGCTATATAGACAGTTTTATTAAGTAAACATCCCCTCAAATAGTACTTAATGGAGTAAATCCATCTCTCTCTCTCTCTCTGTATGGTGGACTGCTCAGTTATATTTATCAAGTTAATTTCTACTTTGCATATAAATATGCTCTTAAGGTACACTATAGGTAAAGAACAGTATTCAAGCTTCGCCTTAAACCTGTCTAATAGGTGAAAAAGAGCGAGACTGGTGTATCTATTAGCTCTAAAAACCTCCATTCCATAAACAAAGAGAAATTGAATTCTTATACATTCTCAAATAACGTGTGCTTCTTATCGGAATCGTCTTAGTCATTAATCGAAACGATAGTTTTAAATCATAAACATTTGATGGTTTCGTTTTGTAAACGTACACCAACCATACAAGAAAAAAGTCAGGTCTCAAGACCGGGCCCACGAAATCTGAAGTTTCTTGAAATCATTTTATCATGAAATATTCGCTGCAACTCTTCCATAACATCCCTGATTGTTGGTGAACTTGCCTTATAATCTTGTTAGAAATTTTTAAATAATGGCCTCAAGTGATTGTTATAGTGCGACGGTTTGTTTAAGAAAAGCAATTGCCCGATCAAGGTGCCTAATTAAACCACACACTACACTAAGACTTATGCTGCTTGCCATTTCGTCTGTTGATCATTTTCTGGTTGGGACGGATATAACCAACTACAGAGTGTGATAGCGTCATACAGTCATAATTCATGTCTTACTATCCCATTTGTCAATATTTTCTCGTACGAAGATTCAAAAATTGTTTTCGTCAAATTTTTCGACCTCGAAATTTTGATTGATGTAAACATTACAATGATAAGTAAACCCAAATAAGTGTGATTTTTTTTTTTCAAATTCCGATAGTCGGTCGGTCCTTCTTATACAACCTAAACTGAAAGACAGATTTTATTCAAACTTCGTATATATGTAACTTTTTTATTTTACTTTTTTTATTCTTAGTAATTTTACTAACGTTACCTCCCAGATAAAAATTTAAATGTAACGCCCCTATAAAAAGAATTGCAAACTAATTGGTGATATATCGGGTGTTTTTTAGACGTATAGAAATTTGAATGGAAATAAAACACAAAAAATCGTTTGAATGTCCATCAATTTGGCTTTATTGGAAGGATAATTTTTGGGCATGTTGCCAACGCGGCTGGTTCGAATAAAGCCAAATCTAGAGGTCCAATTTTCAACCACTTTTTTGAGCATTTGGATTTGGGGCCGTATGTCGGCAATAACGCCACGAATATTGGCTTCCAACTTCCAAGTCCCCTTACGTTTCTGGTTTGTTGGCGTAGACGAGTGAATTCACATATCCCCAAAGAAAATAATTCAATGCTGTCAAATCACACGATCTTGGTGGCCAATTGACAGGTCCATTTAGCGAAATTATGCGCTCATCGAATGTTTCCTTCAATAAATCGATTGTAACATGCGCTGTGTGGCATGTAGCGCCGTATTGTTGGAACCACATCTCATCCACGTTCATGCCATTCAATTCGGGAACAATATAGTCAGTTTTCATGGCTCTATATCGGTCCCCATTAACGGTAACTGACTCTCTAGCATCATTTCGGAAGAAGTATGGCAATGACTTGTGGATGTTATAGCGTCTCAAGGATCTCATGTGGATTCTCTCCACTCCATTATGTATGTAAAGCATACTCTAAGCTATGCTCTCCTGTGCACAGAGTTTATACTTCTCATGTATGACTCAGTACATTTGGCCGAGGCCCGTATGGGGCTGCATACATGAGAATATATTTGCTTACAATTGCAAGCAGATTTCTTATTGCCTTGATATTCATGCGAATGCTAGGATTTCTCACTCGGGTGACTTAAGTTTTCTCTGAAGTTAAGGCTGTGGTCAAGGATTACCAGTAGGTATTTTATGAAAGGCTTAAACTCGATTATGTACTCTCCCACTTTTTGTCTAATGCGGTACGACTGCTTATGAGAACTGTCTCTGTTTTATGGTCCGCCAGTAACAATTCAGACGAGCTGAGTCATATCTTAGCTTTAATTCTTTGATAGTGTTGTTACAGTGTTGCCATTTCCTCAGCTTTCGAAATCCAATAAATCCATGGATCCTGTGGGCGCTGAAGTTTGTTCAAATGACACCAAATGAAATTTAGAGGATTAAATACCAAATTACCCTTTCAGAGCCAAAATGTAAATTCCAAGAGCTCAGAATGGACAGATTTTTTCATCTTTAGAGGGCAGTCGAAAAATATCTCAAATACGAACGATTCGGCAAATATACGGTTCTTTTCATTATCTAAATGTAGGCTTGTAGCCTATCAACTACTAGGGGACAAATGTAAAATTCTTCATCAACTTACAAGCAGGGTTAACAGCCATCTGCAAACAAGTTTGGGAAATTATATATATAAAAGAATTGTATCATTGGCCTTAAACAATGATATTTCTAAAGAGTTCAGCTGGTAGTCCTTCAAAACCGAAATTATGTCCAAAGTCCAAATAGCATCCGTTCAAAATTCTGGTTAAAACATTTCTAATTACCTACGTGTCTGTGATTAGAATATTTTCACTATCTTCTAGACCTAGTTATCCGATTAAGATCCAGCAGAAAGCTGATTGGCTTTCTGTTAGAGTTATCCGATTTTTGTTCTTATTAGGTTATCCTGTGATGGGAGACTACACATTTTTTGTTTTATTGTTCTTGTTTGGATATTGGCTTATTTTTACTGTTCTGCCTCCACTTGTACCACTCTTTAAATAATTATCCAAACTAATTATTACCCGTTTACTAAAAAAGTTCTTATTATATTTTTAAAGGTTGATGATTGGAATGATCCCGTCCTTAATTCCATTCGTCGTTGTCAACTTTTTAACACAGTTCACGACCGCGTTAAAATAGTTTTCCATCCAGAGTTCCTCACATCAACGAATCCACTTTTCGGTATAGATTATGAAGAGTTTGTTCGTGGATGTCATTTGGGTGTATTCCCTTCATACTATGAGCCTTGGGGCTACACACCT
Source organism: Rhingia rostrata (assembly GCA_949824845.1). Taxonomy (NCBI): domain Eukaryota; kingdom Metazoa; phylum Arthropoda; class Insecta; order Diptera; family Syrphidae; genus Rhingia; species Rhingia rostrata. The sequence continues at coordinate 141,052,864 of OX463756.1, read as the reverse complement.
GCCGAATGCACAGTCATGGGAATTCCCAGTGTCACCACCAATCTGTCAGGTTTTGGATGTTTCATGCAGGAACAAATCTCCGATCCAAAGTCATACGGTATCTATATAGTGGATCGTCGTTACATTGGGCTCGAAAACAGTGTTCAGCAATTGTCCAACTTTATGATGGAATTCTCCCGTTTAAATCGCCGTCAACGTATCATTCAGCGAAATCGTACAGAGCGTTTGAGTGATCTACTTGACTGGAGATCACTGGGCATTGTAAGTGATTCAAAATGTTTCGATTTCCTGTATTAACACATTAATTGCTTTTTTTACATTATTTAGTACTACAGGCAGGCACGAGTAAAAGCTCTACAAGCAGTTTATCCAGATTATGTCGACGAGTCTTCAGTCTATGGATCACGTAGCAATTTGAGCTTCTCTCGACCATACAGTGAACCACCAAGTCCAGCTTCTTCACGTAAGTATATTAATATTTTCTCAAAATCATATGTTTATGTATCTAATTTCTGTGTGTTTTTTAAAGGACATACCACTCCAGCGCCTTCGGTGCATGGTTCCGATGATGAAGACTCTGTCGATGAAGAGCACGAGTTAAAAGAACTCGGAATTGCAAACTAATTGCCCGTCGTCGTCCCTCATTTCTTAAAAACTACTCAACATTTTTTTTTTCTTTTCTTTCTGTCTGTCCACAATGTGACATTTTACAATTGTATTACAAGAGTGTTCCTCAATTTTCATTATGTCTGTTAACTATTGACATTAATTTGCTAAAACTTTGTGGAGGCGATATGATTGAAAATTACAATGCACTCCTTGTAGAATTGAATCACTAGCAGGTATACTGACAAAACTGTTTAACCTCATGATTACAAACCTGACTACAAAATGAACAAATATTTAAAAAATTAGAAATCACAAGTAACGTGAGAATAGAGCAACTGTTTTTTCTAGATCTGATCTACAACAACGTACATATGTATATGTTTAGCACAAAATATTAAATTTTTTATAAAAAAAAAAAATATATTTACAAACAAAAAAACATGTTATAAACTCACTATTACCATTAAAAATTGTTAAAAAAATATAATATTATTTAAATGTTGCATGCGTAAATTTTAATTAGCAAAGGTATAAACGTAAAAGAAACTTCTAATTATGATCCTAATATAGAAAATAAAAAAATTGTACTCGAACCCAAACAAAACATATTAAATTATTAAAATAAAAACAAAATTTAAATGATCATTAACGAGTTTTTTTTAAGTTTATGGTAAGACTTCGCTACCCAGTGAAGTTAGATTTAGCACGGAGTTCAAATATAACAAATGTGGGTCTACTTTTTGAAATCCATTTCAAAAAATTTATTTCGCATGTGCTTAAAATCCAAACCAAATATCCGAATGAAATTTTAAATCGGTAGAAAGATTCGGCGGGCTCAGTGGCGCGACGGTTAGTGTAATGAACTGCCGCGCAGAATGTCTGGGTTCAATTTCCAACCGTAGTGACTTTCACTGGCCCTCCTCTCGAAGTCCTCTCATGATACTTACTTACTTAAGTTGCGCTACAGTCCGGAATGAACCTGGGCCTCAACCAACATGCCTCTGCAATTGGCCCGGTCGATGTTGTGTGTCCTTTCGTGTTGACAGCATATATTTCGTCTTGCCCCCATTTACTGATAAACCCATTTTTGCCGCTTCCTTCTCTATACTAGCAAACGTGGCTATGATACCACGTTGGGTCCGACCAATGATGTCAATATCGTCTGCGTATCCTAGTAGTTTTATCGATTTTTGGAAAATTGTGCCTCTGGTGTTGGCTCGTGAGTTTTGCACAATCCTCTCAAGAATCAAGTTGAAGAAGTCACATGACAGCGCATCGCCTTGCCGAAATCCTTTTTTGGTATCGAATTTGTCGGTGAGGTCGTTCCCGACCCTGATGGAGCAGCGAGAATTCTCCATCGTCATCCTACACAAACGGACGAGCTTGGGCAGTATACCAAAACTAGACATGGCTCTGTATAGTTCGTCTCTATAAATGCTGTCGTATGAGGCTTTGAAATCGATGAATAGGTGGTGGGTATCGATTTGGACATCTTGGGTTTTTTTAAGGATCTGCCGAATTGTGAAAATTTGAGGGCCGATCAGGTTGTTGGTAAACGGTTTCAGGCATTCACATATTACGCAGATAGGATCTTGTAGGCGATGTTGAGGAGAACTATGCCTCTGTAGTTGGCGCAGTTTAGAGGGTCTCCTTTTTTGTGGATCTGACAAACGATGCTGAGGTTCCATTCTTCAGGCATACTTTCTTTCGACCAGATTTGGCTTATGAGTTGGTGGATGTTTCTTACCAAGTCACCTCCGCCGGCTTCATAAAGCTCGGCGGGAAGGCCGTCATTTCCGGCAGCCTTTTTAAGCTTGAGTTTAGTTATTGCTATCCTCACTTCACTCAGGTCGGGTGGTTGGCAGTTTTCGCTGTCGTTGCCAATATTGAATGGCTCGTTCTGCCTGACAGCGGAATGTTGTTCGTCATCGCCGCTTTACAGTCTGCAGAAGTGGTTCTTCCATATCCTCAGCATCGAATGTGTCTCATCTCATCTCATCTCATCTCATCTCGACAGAATTCAGTTCTTGGCTACGTGCATCTGTCGGCATTCCTCATCAAACCAGGGGTTTCTTGCTGATGGGCGCTTGAAACCAAGCACATCAGCTGCGGCTGATCTAATGGCTTGCTGGCATCGTTGCTATTGTTCTGCGACATTCAATGTTAGTAGTAAGGTGTTAATTGAGAGGTTAAGGGATACGCGTTGCGCGAAGGTCTTCGGGGTTTCTTGCGATTGCAGTCTTTCAACATACAATTTTTTCACAGTATTTCTGGATTGTTGTGGTGTGGTGGATATCCGCATTCTTACCTTGGCTACAACAAGGTAGTAGTCCTGGTCGATGTTAGCTCCTCGGAATATTCGGACATCCAAAATACTGGATGCGTGCCTCTTGATCAATATGATCGCAATATGATCAATTTGGTTAACCGTTCGTTGGTGGTCTCCCATGTCCCCTTATGGATATCTAGGTGAGGAAACCGTGTGCTGGCTATAGTGGCATTTCGTTCCATAGCGAAATCAATTAGCCTGAGTCCGTTACAGGACGTGTTGGCGTGTAGGCTATGTTCTCCGACAATACTGCTAAAGATATCTTCTCCTCCTACCTTTGCGTTCAAATCACCCAACACGATTTTAACATCGTTACTTCGGTAGTCGCTCATATGTTTTGTCAAGGAGCTCATAGAAGCAATCCTTAGCTATATCATCTTTTTCCTCCGTTGGGGCGTGAGCGCATATAAGGCTAATGTCTTGGAAACATCAGACTACTTGCCTAAGTCTGGCACTTATAACAAATCCACATCCGAATAGTCGCTATTTCTGCTCATTTTAACACGGTCCGTAGTAGATGTCACAGTTTTTCATCCTCTTTTTGCCCGGCCCATCCCACCGTGTTTCCTGGATGGCAGTAATGTCTGCTTTGTAGCAGCTTAGGGCTTCCGCTAGTTGTTCGCTTGCAACTCTCCTGTTTAATGTTCTCACATTCCAGGTGCAGATACGAACGTCGCTGTCCTTTTTTCGTTTAGCCGGAGCGTCAACAATAAAATCAGTCCTTTCCGAGGCTATTGGTCGCTTCGTAACATTTTAGTTTTTATATGGGTGGGTAGTTAACCTAAAGCACAACCCCCAAATTGTCAGTTTCTCGTAATGTATTAACTAACATCTTTATTTGAGGTGTTATGCAATTTTTAATGTTTAAAGAAAATTTCATTCAAATTTTGCCCACTACTAACTCTATTCTCATAATTGAGGTTCTATGCCGGTAATGTAAAGAGCCTTTACCTCTTGAATTGTTGCTGGCTTATCGATGCACACTTTTTCTTTCAAACAACCCCAAAAAAAGAGAAGTCCAAAGGTGTCAAATTACATGATCTTGGCGGCCAATTGAAATCGCCACCACGTGATGTAACACGGCCATTGAATTTGTCGCGCAAAAGAGCACTTGTTTCGTTAGCTATGTGACAAGTCGCACCTACCTGTTGAAACCACATATCGTCCACATCCATATCTTTTAATTCGGACCATAAAAAGTTCGTTATCATCTCACGATAGCGAACACCATTCACAGTAACTGCCTGACCGGCCTCATTTTGGAAAAAAAAATACGGCCCGATGATGCCGCCAGCCCATAAACCGCACCAAAAAGTCACTCTTTGTGGGTGCATTGGTTTTTCGACAATCACACTTGGATTAGCATTCGCCCGAATTCGTTGCTTATATAAAATTCTAAATTTGATCTTTTTAAATAATCACCTTAATTTTTGGAAGCATTGAATACTATTTCTTCAAATAGTATTTTTTATAAAACCTTACTTTTAGATTGAAAACTATCTTTGTGGAAATATCCTTCACTTGATGTTACTGCTCAATACTTGTTATCTCTATAAAATGTCAGACTGCTAATACTTGGCATAGAAATCCAATGACTAGCGAAAACGTCATTTCACTAAGTACGTGTAAAGTGCATAAACTAGCCATGAAATGCTCATTCCATTTGCACTCGATGTGAAGGGCAGTGCACACAATTATCAGTTCTTCCTATATATATCTGATAAGAAATCTCTTTAACAGATTAGAAAACGCATTTGAAAACATTTTTAATGTCGCATATTTTAAGATTAGGCTAGCAAATGTTGCCAATAACAAACGCATTAATAAATAAAAACCAATTCAAGTACCTGTATGTAGTTGCAGTAACCCCATTTCTTTATCTTCATAATCATGATCAAACATATTATAAAGAAAATATAATTTTTATTAAATTTATTCGTTACATTTATAAGATTTTGTAGGAGTTATATTGTAATCGGAACACCAATCATCAAGGCATCCATCATATCTGCTGCATCCGGGGCTCCCATTTCCTGCTAATAAGGTGCAATATTCATATTGATCAATGAATTTGCAACGATTTGTGGGACAACGGTACCGATAACAATACAATGAACATTTTTCTCGTTGATTTTTCGAACAACCTGAACAATCTACTAACCCTGAAAGATAAAAACATAAAATAGAATTTAGTAGAATGTGGCTAATGTAATCATGAAGTGGCTAATATTTCTAATATTTCTTAGCCATTTTTAGCTTATCAACGTTCTGAACTTTCTTCCACGAAAATATTTTTATATTTAATAGCCGGAACTTCTCAATATATAAAAACGCATACATAAAATATATTTGAGGGCTTACATTTTAAGAGATTTTTGAAAAATAGAAAACTCTAGTAAATTTCAAACTTACTTCGAATTCGGGCTACCTGAACATTTTTATTTTTTTTAATGAAGTGAAACTTTTGGAGTTGTGAATTCGAATTTATGAAACGAAAAAGTGTAACGAAAAAAAGAGAAAACGAATCCACAGCTAGTTCTGGAGTGCAGTGTCTGTCTGATCGTGTTTATTGAACGGGTGTACTTGTATCTCAGTCAACACGTCAGTGTGTAAAAAAGTGTGTTGTATCGTCCTTTCTCGTTGACTGTTTGGTGTTCGCATGTTGGCTGAAGAACGAGTAAGACGGTAGACGTAGTGTTTGTTAAATAGCATAATGAACGTTGGTCCACCGACAATAAGTCCGTTACACACCTTGCATGACAGCCTATGAACCCAATATTCTTCGTCGTAATTAAACGAAAGTTGCTAGATAGTCATATGGTAACATGTAAGACTCAGTAGGTGGCTTAAATGGTTTTTTTTTTCTAAATGTTGAAATGACAGCTAATCGATGGTACTGGCTTTCCTTTTGTCTGTCATAAATGTGTTTTGGCATGGGGTGGATTTTGAGAAGGTGGATAATGAAGGTATATTTTTGGAATTGCACTGCTTTACAAGGAAGAGAGCAAATTTTCGCACTGGAGTTCTTGCAGAAGAGACTAATGGCGATATTTGTGGGACTGCTTTTTTTAAGTAAAACTTCTTTTAAGACGGTTTGAATCTGATTTTATGAAACGAAAAAGTATAATGAAATAGACTAATATCGGTTCTCGTCTGATCACAAAAATTAAGCAGTGTCGATCGCGGTCCCAACTTCGATGGTGCACCATATGGGAACACCGCGTTTTGTTGGTTAATTTGTAAGAGAAGGGGACTACGCAGACGAGATGAGTTGAACTGGCTAAAAATCGGCTTTGTGGTCGTGGGGACATTCGGCTCTCATACGCCTTTTGTGAGTCAAAGAGTCAATATTATTGTGAAAAATTACTCAAGGCAATTTTCAATTTAGATAGAAATACTAACACAATGTATACAATTTGTTCTGCCTGCATAATCCATCTCGTATGAATCCGGTTTTATGGCATTTTAACTCATCTCGTGTGCGAATGTTGAGTGAGATAAATACATAAATATATTTATCTTGTATGTATATACAAGTCCACTTCTACTGCGTGTAAAATAACACTTCGATTATACTTTTTGTGCCTTAAATTGATCACCAATTGAAATAGCAAATATAACCTCCTTGTCAAAACTTCCTTTTTTTACAAATCTCTTCACATATCAAAAGACTAATAAAAAGCAAATAAATACCTTGCGTCGTGCACATATCATCTCCGCATACTTGTAATGGCGGATTGGGTGGCACCACCAACATATCTTGATGTTCGATGACTTTTGGAACTCGTATGTAAACCATCGTATGATTACCACAAATATTGTGATCGCAGCTTTTATATTGCCGATTGAAACACACCCACTTTGAGTTATACCGCTTACACATTCTCGGTGTTATAACGTTACAACATTGCTTAGTACTATTACTTGGCGGTAATGGCGCTTGTGTTGTTGAACATATTTTTCCTTCGGTGGAGGTTTCCTGTTTCTCAGTCACTGTATGATAAACGACATTATTGACTACGTCGGGTTTATGAAACTGTGGTGCCGTTTCATTAAATTCCGTTGTAAATGTATTTTCAATTTCTAAAATGGTAGTGATGACTTCTGGTTTGTCACATATATGACCGGTCCATACAAGACCATCGCGGCATACAGGCTGGAGACAACGTCCTTTATAAATTGTTCCTTTGGGGCAGTATATTAAACGGCACATTCCGTCTATTAATACTGAATCAGGTGGGCAATCTCTTATCTCATCAGGTGGTGGCTGTGGCATAGGGGTGGTTGTTGTTGTTGTTGTAGTTTCAGTTGTTGGTATAATTATGATTGTAGGAGTGGTCGTTTGCTGTTGCACACAATTGTTAGGGCAGTTCTGAGTTCCACATGGATTTGACTGACATGAAGACGTGACAGGATAACAGAGTCCATTGTAGAGATTGTAGCCTATTAGAAGAATTGCATTAATGTCATTGAATAGTTATAAAAAAAAACACTTACCATATGGACACGAAAGGAAAGGAATTGTCGTTGGGGGAGATGTTGTTACTTTTGCATGGCATATACCATCGACTAAGACAAAATCATTAGGGCAGGCAGTTTTTATACAAACGCCATCACGGTACTCGAATCCAATACTACATTCTGGTTTTTGCCTACAAACCCCATTCACCAAAACTAGAGTACCTGGACAGCTGACGGGAACACAAGATCCATTTTTATACTCAAAACCAATACCGCAAACAGGCTAAAAAACAATTTTATCAAAAATGTATCTTAATATGTTATATTATAACAATAACATTATGATTTATAAATTGATCATCAGCAACTAGTTTACAATGTATTTAAATATTTCATTAAGTTCGCAATTCTTAATTGGCAATTTACGTTTTGTTTTTTATTCGTTATGTTTTTTGATAACTTTGCAATTAACATTTGGCGGTATTATCGGAGCGAACTATCTTGTCAATAACCCTTTTACAAAATACATTTTGCAAATTGTTGTTTTGCATTTTTTTTTATTAAATTGATATTTACCCAAGTTTTTTTTTGACAAATAATGTTTTGCCGCTTAGTTACTTCGGAAAATAGCACTTCGCCATTTTACTATTTCAAAATAGGTCATTTATTAAATTACATGCCTTCATTAAACTATATATATATATAAATTTCGCGCGAAATTTTAAGGTATATAATTTAATGAAGCGAACAAATTTAAAATTAAGTGAATGCCAAATAAAAAATCTTAACAACAAATTGCCAAACAAAAAATTGCAAAAGAACAAAATGCCAAGCGAAAAAAAGTCGAAGAAATGCTTACCAAAAAAAAGAAGCAACACAATGCCAAATAAAAAATTGCAAAACTTCAAGAAGCTAATCTGTCAAAAAATTATATGAAAATTGCAGAATAAAAAATGCGACATGATTGTTTGTCATATTATTTAAAAAACGAAACGTAAATTGCAAAACGTGGAATGCGAAACAATGAAATTCTAAATAAAAAAAACGACGAAAAAAAACGACGAAATGAACTACCCCCAAATGTTAATTTGCCAAACATTTTTGGCGAAACATACCATACCTAAATTAAACACCAAGATCGCCAAACAATAAAAAAAAATCGTATTGTGTAACCGTTGGAAGCACTTTCGCCTCGAAGAGTTGGCCAACACGGCACGCTTGCAGAAGTCCAGACGCTAAACTCAATTTTCGACGGTTTTCAAGCATAAATCGGCCGATACTGCTGCAATTTCACGTTTGATATTCGTACGAAGTTCATCAATCGTCGCTGGCTTGTTGGCATAGACCAGAGACTTGACGTAGCCCCACAGGAAATAGTCTAACGGCGTCAAATCGCATTTCGTGAGATAACACGTTCTCCAAACTTGGTTTCCAATAAATTGATTGTGGCATTCGCTGTGTGCCTTGTGGCGACGTCCTGTTGGTACCACATGTCCTCCAAGTCCATATCATCCAATTGGGGCCAAAAATATTCGGTTATCATTGAACGGTAGCGATTCCCATTCACAGTAACGTGCCGGTCTTGATCATCACGGTAGAAGTACGGCCCAATGACGCCGCCGGGGATGCAATGATGACTCATGGAGTACGTGTGGATTGCTGCCTGACCAATACCGCATATTTTGTTTATTGACGAAGCCATTCAGCCAGAAATGAGCCTCATCGCTGAAGATGATTTTTCGATGAAAATCAGAATCATTTTCAAGTTGTTGACGCTTCTGATGGTCAAGCGGCTTCAGTTCTTGCGTCAATTTAATCTTGTAAGGATGTAGGCCAATATCTTTTCGCAAAATTCGCCACAACGACGTTACAGAGATGCCCAACGCTTGAGAACGACGTGTGAGAGACACATTTGGGCTTTCTTCCACTGAAGCCTCAGCGGCAGCAATATTCTCGATACCACGGGCACTTCTTTGTCTCACTGGCACGGGAACATTTTGTACTGTGCCTGTGGATTCAAATTATTCCACTAGACGCTCAATTGTTGATCTGCTAGGACGATTATGACGACCATAAATTGGACGTAGCGCTCTTAACGTCAAGGCCGCTGACTCCGAATTTCGGTTGTAAATTTTAATAATTTCGACTAGTTGTTGGATCGTATATCTTTCCATCATGAAATGGCAAACCTTACTGAAGAGAAATGTCAAAAGAGTGGCAAGAAATATGGCGTCGTTTGCTGTCCCTGTCGCTCAACTTTTGTAGCGTCCCTGTTGAAAAACCCGCTATGTGTGTAAAAACAAAAAAATTTCTCTTCAAGACTAAACTCCACCGAACCATCGGGATCTTACTCGCACTCACTTTTCTGCCGAAAGTTTTCTTAGCACCAAATCAATTTCGGTTGGGTTTAATGAAACCGTCGTTTTTCCTGTCAAAAATTACATGAGTGAATTTACAATTTCTGTCAAAAATCTGAGAGAAGATAATGAACTATCAAAGTATCAAATACATGAGTACCTCTCAACTAATAGCAAGCTTTGATCTGCACAGCCTGGCTTTCATTCCAAACACAGCTACACAACAGCATTGTTAATATTAGTAGCTTAAGATATAAAGCAGGCCGTAGAGAGAAAACAAGCTAAGATTTCTTGCTACTATTAGATTTTTCGTAAGTATTCGACACTGGTAATCATGAAATACTTCATAGAAAACTTGTAGAACAGTTTAATTTGTCACTATCCGTCTCCAACTTGATTTTATCTTATTTACGTCAAAGATAACAGGCATTCATTGGCAACAAAAATATGTCATTCTTCCCTCAAATAAATGCCAGCTGCCGTATTGGCCTGGTTTAAAATGGTGCGTGTGCAGTAAACGAAGATCTACAATCGAATTCTCATTGGGCAGAAACAAACTTGCTTTTAATCATTCTAAATCTATCGGGTGTACCCTAGTTCACTGAAAATTTCAATTTCGCGCCATTCAATAGTACCTACTGATGATGACAGTAAATGACCTACTGTGCTGCCAACGGAAAAAAAAAGATAACAATGTGACAGCTGAACATGCTGTTGAACATACAAACTATTGAAATTCCAACTTGCAACCATTCGAGGAATTCTGCGATATCCAAAGTGTTGCAGCCATTTTGACGACTGAAGGCAAACACCTGGTGGCAAATGTTCGTATCAACTAAGTGCTGTACATTTCGAAAGCAAATTTGCCACCAGGTGTTTGCCTTCAGTCGTCAACTATATATGGACTGCTAATGAAATGTCATTTTCATCCGCTTCTGCGATTCCAAAACAGCACAGGCGCCACTGTTTCACTGCGGATTAGTAAAATTTGAAATTTCCGTAATAACATTTTACAAAAGAGATGCATTTCCATAGCGAGATGTTGTTTGAAAACTATAAAAAGTGGGTCAAATAAATTTTGCAATAACAATAAATTTCTTTACTTATTGACCCATAGACCATAAAAGTTTTCTAAATTTATTTCTTACAAATGTTTTATAATAATTTACAACAATTATTTTTGAAATGTGATGAAGCAAACGATTTTTTGCTTTACTTAGATTTCCGCAGCGAAACAGGGGTGTGTATGTAGTTTTGGAACATACGTGAAGTTGGCCATATGTAATAAGTCAATGGTTGCAGCAAAGCAAATTGATCGTTTGGAATGAATATATGATGGTACACAAAAATTGTTGGATGTGTTAAACCTAACGATGCAAAAATAAAAATCAACCAAAATCGGTGTGGTAGGATGATTAACGCCAGCCGACAAGCTAAGTTCACGTTTGAAGTCGTCCATTTTATGGAAATACGTCAAAACATTTAAATGTCATATAAATATGCGAGTCGAATTGCAGAATGACCGCTCTGAAGAAGTTTTTTTTCCAAACAACCTGCCCTAGCGAGGTATCCGTCGTAGCGAACAATTTTCCGCAACACATACTTCGTCGGAGGTTCAAATTCCATTCGAGGTATATGCCATCGGAGAAAAAATCACCGCACTACAATTGGTAAATAGATTGCGCGAAGAATTTGTGTCGGACGAAATCGGAAAAAGCATTGCACTTAGCTGTAAAAAATTGCACGAACAGCTTTTCGTAAGAATATCTCGAAGCTAAAATCTTGTGAATCTTACAAAATCGTAGAATTTTCCGCTCCGAAGGATACCTCGCTAATACTAAAAAGCTCGACATTGCTAATGGCAAAATTCCATTAACACTTTATCTCGATAAATTACATTTCATGCCAATTTATGTCACACCGAACCAAAGACCGAATTACAAAAAAATATGTTTAGTTGAGCGAACGTGTTATATTGGCTGCAAGAAACGTTGATATCAACAAAACAAATTTTCAGATTCCAATTAATTGTCATCAATTGGCAGCTATAATTGCTGACAAACAAATCGATTGATTTCGTTACCAAGATGACGTTGTCATTTATCTAGTTTTAAATAGCCGGGAACTGTCAGGATTTCAACTTCTTCTTCTGCGATTAAAAGTCAGATCGGTAATCATTAGGTTCTATAAAGTCTTTGTAATGGCATCTGGCTTTCGGTGAAGAAAAACGTTTTCGAAGCCACAATTTCAAAAGAATAGTACAAAGAAGAAAGAAGATCACAAGCTATTCGATAAACAAATCACAAGGGCAGTCATTAAGTGTTTGTGCCATCAATCTTGAAAATCCATGATCTTCACATGGTCAATTATATCTATGTCGAGTGTTCACGTGTCGGAAAATCATCAACAATATTTATTTACGCCCCAAAAAAGAAAATTTACAATTTTGTAAAATCGAGTCACAATTTTAAGTGACTTAAATCTATTGCAATAATAATTAATCATTATATAATTATAAATCCCTTAAAATAAATTCTGCAATGAGCAGACCACCCAAGTATTTCTTACGGCTGCAGGATGTTTTCCACTTAGCATTTTTTGTCTAGATATCTAATCACTTCAATGAAAACCTATTTTTGGCTTTTCGCACAACATTGTACGATTTATGCGATTTATAACAAAAATATGTATGCATTGTGCATGTCTGAATATATTTTCTTAAGGTGAACTTTAACTCACAATATCTTGCTGATAACATAATCGGATCGATTGTATTAGAAAAAATGAAATTACAAAATCGACTTTCATTGCTCTGTTCCATTCACAAACTTCTAGTAAATCGTATAATAATCCGAGATGAACTGAAATGCTATAATGATTTTAGAAATGATTTTCACATACAATTGTGATTTAGAAATCGGAATAATAGAGGTCAAGTCCATACAAGATTTGGGATCATAAAATAAAATAGGGTGCGTTACCAGTGTTTTTGATTTTAGTAGATTTTCTTAATCATTGTTATCATTTAAATGTGGGACCAGATTCAGAAATCTCACTCAATATAATGATTTGTATTTAATATTTGTTCTTTAAATTTAAAATTTGTTAATATTTTATTAATACGTCAGAATACAGCGCCATATATTGAGTTTTTATACCTCTAGTCCCATAGTAGTATATTATTTTTGACATTTTGTTAAGAACTTCGATAGCTGAGTCATGGTTCTCTGTCCGTCCTTCCATCTGCGTATCATCGATTTTTGCGGCTTACATTTTGAGCTAAAATAATGAAATTTATTCTCTGTACGACGAAGTACAGGGTGTCCGGCGGGAAGGTATACTACTTTGTTTTGCCGCCATTTTGATAGCCACTAGTCTTGAAAGTTTATATTTGGCGGTCGTGAAGTAGACAGGTGGCATATTAATTATGGAAAAGTATTAGATAAGCCAACGTTTTTTAATAGTTAAAACATTTTATCAAAATCAATCATCGATTACTGTGACGATAAGAAAGTTACGCGAAATTTTTAGGAGAAACAACGTGCAAACAAAACGCACTATTTATCGTGTAGTGAATGATTTCGAAGAAAGAGGGTCTGTAGGTGATATGCCCAAGCATGGACCGCAACGTACTGTAAGATCGTCTGAAAACATTACTGCTGCTCAAGGAAGTGTTCAAAACAATCCATCAACCTCAATTCGACGCCGTGCTCAGGATCTTGGTCTTCAAACAACAACTTTGGCCACAATTTTGCACAAGTATTTGCATTTGTTTTCATTTAAGATTCAGTTGACACAAGGCTGGTACAGCTAGCTCATGAAAATCCCGATTTTTTATGGAAAAAATCATAATGAGTGACGAGGCACATTTTCATTTGAATCGATATGTGAATAAACAGAATGGTCGGTTCTGGGCAATGGAAAACCCTCAAATTATTATTCATCAGTCACCTTTGCATCCATTTAGAGTTGCAGTCTGGTGTGCGATTTCGTCAGGAGGAATCATTGGACCTTACTTCTTTGAAAATGAAAACGGCGTAACAGAAACTGTGAATGGAGAGTGATATCGTGATATGATTGAACACGTTGTTACGCCACAACTGCATGCTTTGGGCTTGATTAACATGTGGTACCAACAAGACGGAGCCACATCGCATACAGCCAGAATTACAATGGAATTACTACGAAACCTCTTTCCACAACAAGTTATTTCAAGAAATAGTGATGTTGATTGGCCTCCACGGTTACCTGATTTGAGTGCTCTGGATTTCTTTTTGTGGGGATATCTGAAAAGCAAGGTGTATGCAAACAAATTAGAAACTCTTGAGCCACTCAAGCAAAATATTCGTTATGAAATTAGTGAAATACCGCATTTGTGAGACTAACAGAGGCAGACATTTATCTGATATTGTATTCCATACATAATTGCCATACATAATAAAACATTTTTCAATATATGATCCATTCTCTTTAATTTAATCAAAAATTATAAACAAACAAAGAAGTATGTATACCTTCCCGGCGGACACCCTGTATTAAAAAAAATCTTTATTTGAGGAGTTAGTTTGGTTCATGCCATTTAATGTTTAAAGATAATTTTCATTAAATGTTGCCACCGACTAACTCTTTAATGTATTCTGTGGGTCCAATTTCCGACCTCTCTTTCAAACATAACTCGACTTATGTTAGCTTCCGATGCTCCGTTTGTCGAAGTAAATAGATGTTTGTAATATCCCCATGTTGTCCCGATGTCTTCATTGAACATTTCTCTCAATAAAGCGATTGATTCGTTAGCTGTATGGCATGTAGCGCCATCCTGTTGAAACCACAAATCAGCCACACTTATATTTTGAATTTTCGACAACGCAACCTGTATAGAAAAGCCAGTTGTAAAATAATAATAACTGTGAAAACAACGCTATTGAAAAAATACCTCCTATTGGTTCGTTCACCAATTATAAAAATGCGAATATAGCCTGTCGGTACTTTAAACGATTAAATATATCCACTCAACAGTTTGACTAGACATTGACGTTTAAAAGTAGATGCAGAAAAACTTGTTCTAGATTATCACAACATCGTTGTCATGAAATGCAAAAGGCTAGGCCCATTTAGCAAAGCTGTGATGAAAATACTTTTGGCCCACCCTGTAGACTAACTTGACAAATATATTGCGCAACCCTTTCATTAAATTATCCCCCCTACATCACTGAATTCGATCAATGAATTAATCACTATCAGTAATCCAGATGCTTAATAAGAATAAAATGTTTTTTAAATAATTTCCTCGATTTATTAACGACTGCAATGCTTGCCTGTGTAAATCTCTCTATAATGTTGTAATCAAGGTGAAATATATAATGAATCTTCTACTTTGACTCAATCCAACCCTTTATTTCCGTGTTCGATTCTGATTTGTCAGCATTTAAAAGTTTACTTGAAGAGTGTTAATTAAACGTTCAATCATTTTGCTTGGAAAGTCGATCGGCTAAAGTATGTCGGTTTTTTTTTATGCAACAATTGTTGCTGCATTTCTATTGGAATTTGGAGCAACGATTCCAGTTGCTCAATTTTCGGTAAATTATTTTTTTTTTTTTTTTTTAGTTGTTAAAAAATATGTTTTTGTTTTAAGCCGACATTGACTTGTCCACCATCATATCACCTGGTTAATAACGTATGTATAAAGAATCCTGAATATGTGCAACAAATTTCGACTGCAGTTCAACCATGCTCAACTGCATCATGTCAAACGGGTGCAGTAACGCAACCATGTTCAACTGCACCATGTCAGTCGACGACGGCCTGTTCAACTACATCATGTCAGACGGCAGCCTGTTTACCAACATCATGTCAGACAGCAGTAACGACGACACAACAATGTTCAACAGCTACGTCATGTTTAACCTGTCAACCGCCTTTAAATTGTCAATGTACAGGAACGGTATGCTGCCAACAAAGAAATTGTCAAGAGCCGTGTTACCAGCCATGTTCAACGTCAATTACGCCAACACGACCTTCACCACCACCAACACCACCACCACCTACAGCTCCACTTCCACCTCTACCTCCAGCTACATCTCCACGACCACCTCCACCAAGGTCATGCCCACCAGGAACCATTTTGATCAATGACCATTGTTCTCTAGTATATTGCGGTAATGGTATTTATCGTGGTGGTAAATGCATTATTACAGTTTGTCCAGAAGGCACCGTTTGGACCGGTTCCATGTGCGAAGCGCCAGTTCCGCAAGAGCATGCAACTTTTAATATAACCAACACTATCTATACAATTGTCAATCGAACAAATGATAATCACCAAATGAATTACACCAATAACATCACCATACACATCACTGAAATTCCAGAGCATGAAACGATAACCGTATCACCAAGACCATATCCTGAAACCACCACAAAAACACCAACAAACTGCTGCATCATCGTAACACCGATTGCGTGTGCATGGGATGAATATCGATACAACTGTAGAAATCGGCGATATCGTCAATGTGGATCAATTTGTACCAGTAAACATATTTACTTGACACCTCCAAAGGTTCAGGTAATTCCTTCTTTACCAATTCCAACATGCATTGACAATAACTGTGATTATGACACCAGTAAGTTAATTTTAAAATCTTGTCAACATTACACTAAAACGATAACATTTCCCTACAGCCCCTTTTTATCCAGATTGTTCAACATGCGATAACTCGATAGAGGAAAGATGCTTGACATTTTGTCGGAGAAGCTCATGTCAAACAAGTCATTGCCAGGCAGTAGATATGAGAGGATATTGTGAAATATATCGGGGATCCATTGGTTGCCGGAAAATCGATGGTTGCAACCATGATTGGTGTGCATAGAGAAATCTTTTTATAAAGTTTAGTTGCATTTTTTTTTAAATAAAACGTTATTGCAGTTGCTAACACAGCTTAACACAGAGTATGCACACATTGAATAGGGACATTCTCAGTCTCAATACGTATGCAACTCTTATTAGCACAAACATAACACTTCTACAAATACGTCGCGTTAACATAACGGTACTCCAAATTCTTGACGAAACAAATTTATTGCGGCGTTTTCAAAGAACTAAGTCCTTAGATTTGGACCGATAATAACAACTGTGGCGCTACAGTCCGGAATGAACCTGGACCTCAACCAACATGCCCCTCCAATTAGCCCGGTCCTAAGCTAACTGCCTCCAGTTGCGCACTCGAAGTCTTCTTCTACTGCGTCCGACGTCTCGCTGGGAATCGAAGACTGTGCGAGCTGGAGTATTGGTGTCCATTCGTTCTAGATGTCCAATGCGGAGTTTTTTGACCAGGGGCATGTCGCTGTACAGATCGTATAGTTCTTGGTTGAATCTTCGTCTCCATAGCCCGTCAGCGCAAACGGGACCGAAGATTTATCGAAGAATTTTCCTCTCAAATCGACCAAGGATTTCTTCATCCGCTTTTGAGACTGTCCATGCTTCAGCTCCGTAGAGCAGGACTGGGATGATCAGGGTCTTATATAGGATCTCCTTAGTAGTTCCTGTGAGGGCTTTACTACTGAATTGTCTTCTTAACCCGAAGAAACAGCGGTTAGCAAGAGTAATTCTTCGTTTCATTTCTGACGAGATGTTGTTGTCAGAGTTAATAGCGGAGCCGAGATAGACAAAGTCTACCTCAAAATTATATCTGTCAATGGTGACGTTATGTCCAATTCGTTGATTTTGTGTATCCTTTCGTGTTGACAGCATATACTTCGTCTTGCCCTCATTTACTGCTAAACTCATTTTTGCCGCTTCCTTCTCTATTGTAGAAAACGTGGCTATGACATCACGTTGATTCCTACCAATGATATCAATATCGTCGAAGTATGCTAGTAGTTGTATCGATTTTTGAAAAATTGTTCCTCTGGTGTTGGCTCGTGAGTTTTGAACAATGCTTCTGTAGTTGGCGCAGTTTAGAGGGTCTCCTTTTTTGTCGATCTGACAAACGATGCTGAGGTTTCATTCTTCAGGCATACTTTCTTTCGACCAGATTTGGCTTATGAGTTGGTGGATGTTTCTTACTAAGTCACCTCCGCCGGCTGTATAAAGCTCGGCGGGAAGGCCGTCATTTCCGGCAGCCTTGTTAAGCTTGAGTTTAGATATTGCTATCCTCACTTCACTCAGGTCGGGTGGTTGGCATTTTTCGCTGTCGTTGCCAATATTGAATGGTTCGTTCTGCCTGACAGCTGAATGTTGTTCGTCATCGCCGTTTAACAGTCTTCATAAGTGGTTCTTCCATATCCTCATCATCGACTGTGTCTCAACTACGATATTTCCTTGTTCCTTGTATCCTTGGCTTTTACGTTTTGCACTTTGGTAACCTCTCTATATCCTCGATCGCGCGCTTTTCTTGCTCTTTTTTCTTCTTTCTGAAAAGCCGGTGTTCTTCCCTTTTTCTCTGCGTATAGAGCTCAACGGCAGCTCTTGCTTTCACCTGCAGCTTAGCCTTGTAGGCCTCATTCTTGGCTGCGGGCATCTGTCGGCATTCCTCATCAAACCAGGGGTTTCTTGCTGGTGGGCGCGAGAAACCTAGCACATCAGTTGCGGCTGATCTAATGGCTTGTTGGCATCGTTGCCATAGTTCTTCGACATTCGATGTCGGTAGTATGGTGTTAATCGAGAGGTTTAGGGATACGCGTTGCGCGAAGGTCTTGGCGGTCTCTTGCGATTGCAGTCTTCGACATTAAATTTTTTTACAGTATTTCTGGATTGTTTTGGCGTGTTGGATATCCGCATTCTTAACTTGGCTGCAACAAGGCAGTGGTCCGAATCGATGTTAGCTCCTCGGTTGATGTTACTGGATGCGTGCCTCTTGTCTATCGCAATGTGATCAATTTGGTTGACCGTTTGTTGATGTGTAGACCGCTATGTCCCCTTATGGATATCGGGGTGAGGAAACCGTGTGCTGGCTATAGTGGCATTTCGTTCTGTAGCGAAGTCAATTAGCCTAAGTCCGTTACCAGACATTTTGTCGTGTGGGATATGTTTTCCGAAAATACTGCTTGAGATGTCTTCTCTTCCTACCCTTGCGTCAAAATCTCCCAGCACAATTTTAACATCGTACTTCGGTAGTCGCTCATAGGATTGGTCAAGGAGCTCATAGAAGCATTCCTTACCTATATCGTCTTTTTCCTCCGTTGGGGCGTGAGCGCATATAAGGTTTATTAGGTTGGCGAATTTAGCCTGGATACGGATTGTTACAATGCTTTCACTAATGTCTTGGAAACATAGGACTTCTTGCCTATGTTTGGCACAAATCCGCATCCAAATACTGGTTTCTGCTCACTACAACAAGGTCCGTAGTAGATGCCACAGATGGCAATAATGTCTGTTGTCCTTTTTGTCATTTAGCCAGGTCGTCAACAATAAAATCAGTCCTTATCGAGGCTATTGGTTGCTTCGTAACCACAAGTTTTTTTCATGGTTGGGTAGTTAACCCAAAGCAGAACCCCGCACCTGGGGTTTGCCTGTAAGAGCAGGCCGGTTATTCATTCCGTGTTATTCTGACCTGGCTGTTTATAATGTTGCTGTTTTTCACACTCGCGCTTATCGTTGTCAAATGGTCCATTTTGTGGGTCCAATTTTCGACCACTCCTTCAAGTATTTGAAAATGTGATCCAAAAATATTTGTTACTGAAAACTCCAACAAAAAGTGGGCGTGGAAAAAAAAACTTTATATACACGAAATATAGATGTTGAGACATATTCAGACGTTTTTTCAAAGTTCTCTACCGATTGATTAAAAACAGCGTTTAACTGAAAAGTGTGCGTGGCAATGGGCGGACAATTCTTACGCTTGTTCTGCTGGGTCAAACAAAGAGTCTTTATACCAAATTTCATCACTCTCACTGAAAATGTTGGCCCCAAAAATCGGTGACACACAGATGGACGGACGGGACGGACGGGACGGAGAGGACATGTCCAATTAAAAGATGACGTCTGGTCAGCCTACGCATGTAGCACCATCCTGTTGAAACCACAAGTCAGCCACACTAATATCATGAATTTTCGGTAACAAAAATTCATTGATCATTGCTCTGTAGCGATCTCCATTGACTGTAATACGCATTCCTTCCGCAATTTTAAAAGAAATACGGTCCGATGATGCCGCCTGCCCATAAATCGGACCAGAAATCTCCATTGACAGTAAATTTCGATTTTTCCGAATATAAAAAAAAAAACAGTACTGCCGCCTACCCCTAAACTGTACCAAGTTTTTGGGGTTGCATTGATAGCTGTTGGATTGCCTCTGGCTAGGGTGGCCATGGCTCAGAGGAATGCGTAGTTGACTGCTAAGCCAAACGCTGCGGGTTCAAGCCCCAGCTTCGGCAGCATTTGCCAGCTTATCTGAGGCCACCTGTGCGATAATATGAGACAATATTAATCTATGTTTCCTCCTCTGTGCCACGTAGGTGTATGTTATATGTCTTTCCTTCTATGTATCTATCTGTCTCCCTCTGTTGTATTAATGTCTTGATCTGTCCCAGCCGATGGCCTCAGTCGCCAGTGCTTTTACGTGTCTGTAGTTCGTTGCATTCATGTGCGAAGTACTGTGATGTCCAATGTCCAATGCCTCTGGCTGTTCATCAGCCCAAATACGGTAAAATAATTCATCAAACACTTTGATAAATTCGAAGCTGTTCAAGGCTCTCAAACTAAAATTGAAACGTAAACCAAATTCAGTTGGTTTCAATTCCTAAACGAACTGTATGCCTCTTTTAACCTTTAGAACGGCAAAAAATTGATTGATCACAAATACTCTCTGCTACTGGAGCAATATTGTAAAATTTATTCGAAATTTGGTTATGGTTTTATGAATATTGCATTTAGTAGGACGATTATGACTACCAAAATGTGGTCGAAGAACTCTATAACAATTTTTTACTGAGCACTGATTTTGGAAATTAGTTTCCTTAATAATTATTTAGCGTTGTTCCGGTGTGAGTCTTTTCGTTATGAAATGTCAATGCATTCAAAACACAAACGTCATTTAGACAACCCACTGGACAAGTTAAAACTTTAAAAACAAAGCTATTGAAAAAAGTACCTCCTATTGGATCACCATTCATAAAAAAATGTATTGTTATCCAATCATATGACTTTAATGGTATTCAAGGATTTATATATTGCAATTCAATAATAATCAGAATAATCATCACACCAATCTTGATTGCAACCATCCATTTTCCGGCAACCAATGGATCCACGATAATTATCACAATAACCTCTCATGTCTACTGCCTGGCAATGACTTGTTTGACATGAGCTTCTCCGACAAAATGTCAAGCATCTTTCCTCTATCGAGTTATGGCATGTTGAACAATCTGGATAGAAAGGGGCTGTAGGGAAATGTTATCGTTTTAGTGTAATGTTGACAAGATTTTAAAATTAACTCACTGGTGTCATAATCACAGTTATTGTCAATGCATGTTGAAGTTGGTGAAGGAGGAATAACCTGAGCCTTTGGGGGTGTCAAGTAAATATATTTACTGGTGCAAATTGATCCACATTGACGATATTGCCGATTTCTACAGTTGTAGCGATATCCATCCCATGCGCACGCAATCGGTGTTACGATGATGCAGCAGTTTGTTGGTGATTTTGTGGTGGTTTCAGGATTTGGTGTTGATGATACAGTAATCGTTTCATGCTCTGGAATTTCAGTGATGTGTACCGTGATGTTATTGGTGTAATTCATTTGGTGATTGTCATTTGTTCGATTTACATTTGTATAGATAGTGTTGGTTATGTTAAGAGTTACATGCTCTTGTTGAACTGGCGCTTCGCACATGGAACCGGTCCAAACGGTGCCTTCTGGACAAATTGTTACAATGCATTTACCGTCACGATAAATACCACTACCGCAATATATAAGATGACAATAACCGTTGACTAAGATTGTACCCGTCGGACATCGCACGATGGGATCGGGTCTGGGTGGATTAGTTGTTGGAGTTGAGGTTGTTGTAGTTGAGGTTGTTGGTGGTGATAATGTAGTTGTAGTTGATGTTGTTGTCGTTATTGGGCACGAAGGGCTTGCACATGATGGACATTGACCCGAAGAGCATGGTTGTGTCACACAATTTTGACATGGTGTTTGGCAAGGTGGTGACGGAGTATGAGGAACTGCCGTTTGACATGTTGAACATGGTGGTTGTGTCACTCCATTTTGATATGCAGTCCCTGGTGTTGCGCAAGGTTGCGTCGGAGTAGGAGTAACTGCCGTTGGACATGTTGTACACGGTATTTGTGCCAGATTTTGAGGATAGCATAGTCCATTTTGTAGGGTATACGTAGGTGGACAAGTTGAATAGGGCTGGAATAAAATCATAAAATTAAATATTTAAAAGAATTTATTGCTTAATGTTAAGTTTTACCGCAACTGGTGGCAGAGGTATTGACGAACCCAAATCAAAAAAAAGTACAGCGACAAACGTCGCATAAAAATGCAAAATCATACTTTATCAAACCAAAAGTATTTGTCTAATGTTTTGTTCTTAAAGTCACTTCAGCCTTATAAATATTTGAATTCGACAGCCAAAATGTACGCAGTGGGGTCAATAGCTTATCATTATTAATTTAAAAAAAAAACATGTTAAAACGCTAAAACTATTGATTGTATTAAAACTATTATTAATTGTATTTTCGTTTAGAACACATTTCGTTGTACTCTATTTTTTATTTAATTTTTAACTGTAACCACTTAAAAACTGTTAAATATTTATCAGTTATATTTTTCAATTACTATACTCTAGTTTTTGGGTATATATAGAGGAGTATATAGTTTGTAACATAGAGAAATCATTTAGGTAGATATACCTTAAAGCTGAGTTGATGAAGCCATGCCTGTCTGTCTGTGCGTCCGTCTGTACGTCGCCGATTTTAAGGCTTTACATTTTGTGCTAGGATAATGAAATTTGGTGTATATGATCCTTTTCAATGCTTTACAGAACCACAGAACATTTTCAACATCAACATCTCACTTCTCACGGTCGTCGTTGATGAACATTATGCATAAAGACTTGCATTTACACGCTTACAAGGTGCAATTGACTAAAGAACTAAAGCCGCTTGACCATTTCAAGCGTGAATGATCAATTTTCATAGAAAATCATCTTCAGTGATGAGGCACATTTTCATTGCATTGCATTGCAGCATTGGTAATCCAAGAGTGACTGTCGAAAAACCAATGCACCCACAAGGAGTGACTGTTTGGTGCTAGCGGCATCATCGGGCCGTATTTTTTTTCCAAAATGAGAACGGTCAGGCAGTTACTGTAAATGGTGTTTGCTATCGTGAGGTGATAACGAACTTTTTATGGCCCAAATAGGAAGATGTGGATGTGGACGATATGTGGTTTCAACAGGACGGTTGAAACCACTTGCCACACAACTAACGAAACAATGGCTCTTTTGCGCGTGATGGCGATTTCAATTGACCGCCAAGATCATGTGATTTGACACCGTTGGACTACTTTCTTTGGAGTTATTTAAAAGAAAAGGTATACGTATACGTATACGATGTGTGGGAAGTGGCGCCGTCTTGCTGAAACCAAATGTCGCCGAGATCACGAGCTTCAATTTCAGGCATTAAATAGTCGGTTATCATGGCACGATAACGGTCGCCTTGACGGTTGCGTTCGCACCGGCATAATTTTTAAAGAAATATGGACCGATGATTCCACCGGCCTACAAACCACACCAAACCGTTGTTTTTTCTAGATGAAGTGGCAGTTCTTCAATCTCTTCAGGTTGCTCTTCGTCCCAAATGCGGCAATTTTGTTTGTTTACATACCCATTGAGCCAGAAATGGGCCTCATCGCTAAACAAAATTTGCCTCGAAAACGTCGGATCTTCTTGGAACTTTTCAAGAGCCCACAGAGCGAAGCGATGTCGCTTGGGAAGGGTCTCAAAATATGTGATGGTGATGCGAATAGTACGCTCAGTAGGCCGATTATGTTGACCATAAGTTGAGCGAAGTGCACAAAACACATTCCTCACAGAACGTGAATTTTCATAATAAAGTTGAACAATTTGTAAACGTTGTTTACGCGTAAGTCTTTCCATTATGAAATGCCAAACATTACTAAACAAAAATAACATGACAGCATGACACGACTCACACGTGATCTGTCAAAAAAGGCTATTGAAAAAAGTATCTCTACTTGGATCACCCGCTATAGGCGGACAAACAATTTGCCAATTTCCCGCCGTTAAAGATGAAACGAAAAATTTTGCACGCAAACATAAAAAACGTTTATTGGGACACGTTAACACGACGTACTCCAAGTTCTTGACGAAACAAAGAACTAAGCCCTTAGATTTGGCCTGATAATAACAAACCGCGCTATAAATTGCGGAAAAGTAGGAACTCTCAAGGGAAAGTTACCTGCCAAACATTCATTACTCGTGATAAAAAAAAATTGCTAGATAAGTCGCATACTTAGTTGCAATACAAATACAAAAAGGGTGGCAGTTTTAGTAGATAAGAGTCCCACATTCTTTTTGAGATTTCCACCAGCCCACGGAAAAAGACAAACAGATTTCCTTGAAATATGTACTTACATGATTTCTTGAATTTTGAAAGTTCAACCAACAAAACAACTGATATATCTATTTTTTTTTTTTCTAAAACACAATAAGTTAGGAAATGGCTACTACTATATTGAAAAAAAAAACTTCTGGGACTATCTTGAATAAGATTAAATAAAATGTTTTCCCGTTTTATTTTATTTTAATATTAAATATTGAGTGTTTTTATTGACTTACAAACAATTATAAGATTATGTGTGTACAACAATTCATTAAGATACTGAAATAAATTGTATTTAATTATTATACATGCTTTGATTTTTTTTAATTATGAATCATAATTCGTTTACAAATATAATAAAATTATAAAATTCATTTTCTTTCCTAATTGTGGTTTCGTCTATGTCTGCGAACTCCTTGAGAAATATTCAAATCATTATCGGAATAATAGTCCAATTCATCTGCGTTGTCATAGTCATCGATATTATCTTCAACTGGCAAAGAATTGGGCGTTTCGTCCACACCTTCAGGACATTTGTCGGCAACGGTACCGTCATCGTTCAAACATTTCCGTTCTTCCACTTTCCAATCGTTTTCAGATGTGTGCATTTCATATTCGTCCTCTCCACCGATCTCCTCTTCCATGCCCCAACCATTTCCAAAGTTGTAATCGTAAGAAGGTGCAGCGAGATTGTAGAGCGGTTGAGCTGGTTGATACATAGGAAACTGCTGATAACCACCATAAAATACTGGTGACGGCTGGTATATGGGTCGACGATGCACAATACGTTGGCTACTTCGCCCGAAGCATGCTAAACATCCTTTTGGCACTTGACCCTGCATAACATAAATATACGGGATTTCGTAGCATTTTTGGCAATTGTTTCTCCTCCTAACACCACCACTGCGTTTACAGTTGATAAAGGGCCATGTTGACGTATATTGACAACCCGGACGCCTAGGTTGCGGAACATATTCAATTTGCTGCGAACACTCATCTGGATTTGTTTCGCTACATGTCACTACTGGCTTTGAGCGTACAACTCTGGAAATGCAATGCGCACCACAGGTACGTAAACGTTTATGCGAACAAGTAGGACCTGTAATTGAACGTTTGCATTTTTGTGGTTCAATTAGATGACAGCATGGACCCTTGTCACTATAACCAAGACCGAATTTGCCACCGGTCCTTGAAGTTTTGTTTTGATAAATATTAATATTGTTTTGGTTGCTGGCCGTGATATTTCCCAAACTAGTTTCAATTATATTTCGAATCTCATTTGTCAGACGGATGATGTTGGTTTGATTGACCTTTGCTGATCCAGTCGGTATGGAGTAAAGGGTGTCATTAATTCCTTGCACCAGGACATCTTGATCAATTAAAACTGGACAAATTGGACATGCAGCTCTACAGGTTTTATCTGTGCTATCACATTTCTCGATACATTCATCACGAGCTTTGGTACAAAGCTGGTATTGACCAAGGGTTGGATTCTCATAATGCTGGGCTACCGTACTGATAACAATTGGTTTCTCTTTGATGATAGTTTTAGTTGGTGAATTAGTTTCGGTTGCGGCAATTGAAGCATTAACCAGTAATGCGAAAATTATAGCGACTAATGTCCATTTTAGCAATGTGACCTAGAAGAAGATAAAAGAAGCAATAAAATGATAAGCATTGGCATTCTGTGACATGTTTTCTATTTATATTACTATACGACAAAAAGAACAAATATTTACTCGCTCAAACAATGAAATAAGCTTGACGTTTGTATCTGTATATCTTCAACTCTTAATGTAGTCACAATGCAATTTATATCTAGTGTACATAATGCCATTTGTTGAATAAAACCTAACACACAGTTTGCATTCAACTGAATGCACATTTTAATGAGCTGCTAATGATCATACTTTGCTTTAAGATAACGTATTATTTTTACAAGTTAAAAAACATGTTAAATTACCATTTCAAAAAAATATTTTGGCAGTACTCCAAGAACCTCAGATATCTCATTTCGAACCAAAACAGTTTAAGGATCGCGTACCAAGACCAACAAACAAATTTGTCAGACCCAATGCTCCCAGTTTATTTTCAATAGAGCAGCAAAAAATCCTATATGGCTAGCATGAAGTCCACTATGGATTCGAGAAATCTGAGTGACAAATTCGAAAGTCATCAATTATTCTTTGCAGACATCACAATTTAGGACCAAATCTACTTACAACGATTGCTTGATAAATGAGCGGATGTTTCGGAGGGAAATGTGTAATTATTAAAAAAAAGAAAAAGAGTATGATGACAGTTCTTTGATTCACTCCCACATATCCCAGATGTTCTTAACTTTCTCTTAAAAAGAGAAAGATATTGTTTTCGTGAAAATTTTCGACCTAAAGATTTTGATTGATTCTAACATTACGATGATAGCGGCACCCAAAAAGTGGGTTTTGGACCCACGGGCTGCCGTCGGTCCGTATGTCCGTATGGGTCTTTCCAGCCTAATCGACTTTACCAGCGTTGTTTGGTCATAATTCTTCTCCATTTTTTTTTCTTGCTTGCTTTTAGCCATGTTATTGCCGGCACCTGCCATATAAAAATTATACACAACCTCAATTTTCTCGAAAATAATTCTAACGATTTTGATTAAACTCATATAAACAGGTTGTAAATAAAACAGAATGGATCTCATAAATGTTTTTTTTTTATGTCGGCAATTATGTATGGAATACAATAAGAGGAAAATGTCCACCTCTGTTAGTCTCACGAATGCGAGCCCTTTGGAGCACATTTTTCATTACATTCTCACACATTTCACGCGGTATTTCATTAATTTCATCACGAATATTTTGTTTGAGTTGCTCATGCGTTTCTGGTTTGTTTGCATACACCTTGCTTTTCAGATATCCCCACAAATCTGAGCACTCAAATCAGGCGACCGTAGAGGACAATCAACATCACCATTTCTTGAAATAACTTGTTGTGAAAAGAGGTCTCGTAGTAATTGCATTGTAATGCTGGATGTGGGCCACATGCTAATCAAGCCCAAAGCATGCAGTTATGGCATTAAAAAGTTTTCAATCATATCACGATATCGCTTCCCATTCTCAGTTACCGTTACGCCGTTTTCATTTTCAAAGAAGTAAGGTGCAATGATTCTTCCTGATCAAATTGCACACCAGACTGTAACTTTAATTGGATGCAAAGGTGACTGATGAATAATTTGAGGGTTTTCCATTGCACCGACTATTCTGTTTATTGATATATCCATTCAAATGAAAATGCCTCGTGCCTCGTCACTCATTATGATTTTTTTATGAACATATTGGCATGTGAACGGCAGTTTAAATGGTCTTGTGGAAGAAGCTCTTGTGTCAACTGAATCGTAAATGGAAATAAATTGTTCTGTGAAGACCAAGCTCCTGAGCACGGCGTCGAATTGAGGTTCATGGATTGTTTTGAACACTTCCTTGAGCAGCAGTATTTTTTTCAGCCGATCTTGCAGTACGTTTAGGCCCATGCAACACGATAAATAGTGCGTTTTGTTGGCACGTTGTTTCTCCCAAAAAATTCTCGTAACTTTCTCATTGTCACAGTAATCGATGATTGATTTTGATAACATGTTTTAACGGTTATAACACGTTGGTTTATCGAATATTTTTCTATCATAAATTTGCCACGTGTCTACTTCACGACTGCCAAATATGAACTGTCAAGGCTAATGTTTACCAAAATGGCGGCAAAACAAATTAGTATACCTTCCCGGTGGACACCTTGTATTGTAAGCATGTTAGTTCCAACAAAACTGCATATCCATTTTTTTCGAGAAAATTTATATAACGGGTTTTTGCATTTAGGCCATATAAAGAAATTTTTCAATTTCTCGCAAACTATTTGGCCAAATTGAATGAAATGAAACGAAATTTTCAGTTTTGGCCAATAACGAAAAACCATAATTATTCAAAAAAATATTGGTTTCGTGCTAAAAACAAAACGATCTCGATATTTTAATCAAACCTAACATTACGATGATGGAGAAACTCGAAAAAGTGTGTCCGGCAATTCTGTCAGACTGTGAAGGTCCTGGAGGCTAAATACGTGGTAGTTTTTAGTTGAAATTTGTTATATTTTTAAAAAACGGCTATAACGATTCTGTTTAAGCTTAACACGATTATTAACACAAATATTTGAAAATGAATTGCTAACGGAATTTTTGTATACATGTAAATTTTGAAAAATCGTTAATTTCTCGTGAACTATATTAATGCTATCATTGAAAACAGTCATTGGAAATTTTCTGTTGCTTCTTGCGGCTTTTTTATAAATTCAATCATTGGCGAGATGGTGTCAAAACAAAGGTTATGAATTTCAGAACATTATAATCCAAGAATATTTAAGTTTTTAATTATAGTTTTCGCAGAAAATCCATTCTTATTTTTCACTGATCCAGATTTATTCTAGTGACATTCCACTGAACTGAAACTGAATTTTCCAATAATTCCTATAAAAAGCTATGGGGGTGACATTTCAATTCCATCATGTGTTGTGTTCCAATGAAGTTGTTCAATGATAGCTATAACTGGGCCCTAAGTGAAACTTCTTTTGGAACGGTGTATATTGGATTTTATGAAACGAAAAAATGGAACAACAAAATTCTGCAGCTGGTTCTGGAGTGTTGTGGCTGTTTGATCGTATATATTATACGGGTGTACTTGTATTGAAGTACGTTGGTGTACAAAAAGGGGATCTATTATCGGAATTGGGCAGCTGGTACGTAAATGTAACCTTATGGACGTGGTTACGACCAACGATAGTAAGCGTTAGTACGCTAGTAAATCTAATTTATTGATATTCAATATTCAATATCAATTTTGGAGATCAAAAATCATTTGATTTTCAAGTTCTTTTACTTGGGCACTAGCGCTTACCAGCGTTTGCCGTAGCCGCGCGCTAAGTCAACGGTGTCGTCTCGTCGCGTTGACGGTTTCCTGTCGGCATATTGGTTCAAGAACGAGAAAGACGGTAGATGTAGTGTTGCTTATATTTATAGCAAAAAAGACCTTGGAGCACAGGGCATGACACTCCAAGAATGTATGTTGTGTGTAGAATGTTTATACAAAAGTAAATTTTGGTACGTGGAATTGTGTGATCAAATTATGAAACTCTATATTGTAAGGAATCGCATAAAAGTTGCCAGAAATATGGATGCGACATTTGATAACATGTTCTGAAAAAGATTCTGTTCTCGGGGAGGTGTGAAGATAAAAAGGTTATTTCCCTGTGAATGTTAAAATGATAGCTGATCGATGTTACTGTCTTTCGTTTGGTATTTCATAAATTTGTTTTGGTGTGGCAGTAGCCTGGTGGTTAGTGCCTTGGACTACCATGCGTGAGATACCTGCTTCAAAAACCGAAAGTGACAAGGCCTAAGTTATTTTCACTGCCAAACCTATCGCGAAAGGCTGATAAAGATCTAAGAATAACACTTTTCAAATTTGCCAGTCGTAAAAATATGTTACGAGGCTCTACACTGAAGGTAGTGTAACGTCAAATAGCCGAATGTTAACATAAAACATACGTTAGCAAAACGTAGCGACATTGTGTCCTACTACCTAACTACTAAGTACTATAACTTTGACAGTTTGTAAGATTTATAAATATATTTTAAAATACCCAAAAAAAAAACAAATAAAAGTATTTAAGGTTTCAAACTCAATAACAGACAGCAGATCTACGATGGCAGAGTGCAGACTAAAGATGGCAGAACATTGAAAATTAACCCTAATACAGTTTCACTTCTACCGCGTACTGTACTGGTGCTACTGGCTGCTATTATACAAGCAAGTGCTAAAGCCGGTCTGGACATATGGTATACAAATATGGGGTTGTACCAGTGAAACGAATCTAAATATTTTACAAACTTTTGAAATCAAATGTTAAGATCATTCGTCAATGCGCCGTGGTATATAAGGAATTAAGATCTACGCAGAGATCTGGGTATTCCCGTGGTTAAAGATAAAACGAAAAATTTTGCACGCAAACATAAAAAACGTTTATTGGGACATGTTAACACAACGGTCATCCGAATTCTTGACGAAACAAATTTATTGCGGCGTCTTCAAGGAACTAAGCCCTTATATTTGGCCCGATAATAACAAACCGCGTTATAAATTGCGGTGAGAGCAGGAACTCTCACAGGAAAGTTGCCTACCAAACTTTCATTACTCGTGATAAAAAAAATTGCTAGATAAGTCGCATACTTAGTTGCAATACAAATACAAAAAGGGTGGTGGTTTGAGTGGAGTTAAAGTCCCACACTTACTTTGGGCACGTGCTCATCGTGTCTTTTGAGATTTCCACCCCCCCACGGAAAAAAAAGCTTCTACCGCGTGTTAACTCACACTCGTCTGTATCCCAACGATTTTTGGTCCTTTAATTTTCAGGTAGAATGATGATTTTTATTATATAGACTCTCTGCCCGACAAAGCAAAATAAGTGTTGTTTTGGGCAAACGGTAAAGAATTTTGAAAGAAATTCTCAATGTCTGTATTTCGTTCATATAAAGTTTTTTTTTATCCAAGTCCATGTTTATACCCTATCCCATAGGAGTATATTAGTTTTGGCATTAAGTTTGTAACACAGTCAAATAATTTCACTAGATATACCTCAAAGTATATGTATCGACTCAGAATTTCTAGTTTTTGTTTCTTTTCTATTTGTAAAATATATTCCATAGAAAAACGCTTTTGTTTTTTTGTCTATCCATAACTTTCTGAACAAGATGTGGTGAAAATGCCATTTTCTATATGTCATTCCATTTCGGTTGTATGCGACTGCAAATATCCATTGTACATTGTTCAAGGTGAATGAATTTATATAAAAACACAAAAAAAATAAGTTAATAACATGTTCAGAACAAATGCTTTTCAAAAACTCAATTTAAGGTTAATTTACACATGGCATTACATTTTGCGGTACAACAGCACGTCCCTAGCTTTTGGCTTCCGGCTTTTTCTGTCACATGTGAACACTGCTAATGAGGAATAAACCAAGATTGTGAAGTCCAATCCCCAGTAGGTATAGCCAACGTCAAAAATTAACCATTGCATACAAATTAACCTGGAAAAGAATGTTTTTCACCATACCGGCTTAAGTATGGGCTGAATCATGACTCATGAAATTCGGGTAAATAGGGGAATCTCTAACAATTTCGTTGACATATAACATCGTGGAAAAAGTTGATTAACTACTATGATGATTGAAACAATTCCTTATCTTATACGTACATTGACGTGGTATTTATAAGTAAATGATGAAGAACATTACAACAATTACGCAATTTTCTATTTAAATATTCTGACAGATCTCAGAGCAAAAATAAGTCATCTTATCCGGCGCTAAGATTAAGGAGTATGAACATTAACTTTTCTAATATTTTTATTAGAATATTATACATACACTCGTAAAACTAACACATTAAAAAAGTAAGTAATAATTTTCATTTTAGCAAATCAATATCTGGCAGTCCGACCGTCCGATACTAACCACAGAAACTTATAATCTTTTGAATGAAATGATTTATGAATTTTAAATATAAAAATAAATAAATTTGTAATATTTTTATTATTTTCGTGAAATGAAAGTCCTCTACAACGAGACAGGTAAATTTTGTGATGATCTTTGGTAATATGAAATGGTTTGGAAGTGAAACGGTTATGATCATTCCGGTAATTCATTTTGAACTGGATTCTCGGTGTATTTTCGGTGCAATCTTGGCTTTTCTTTTCGGCTCTCATAAAATCCAGCTGTCTTGTTGGAGATGACTTTCATTCCAATGAACGTGTAGCGAGGCACTTCAAAATAATTATTTTTGATTCGATTTAGTGACAGAATTATTTATCAAATTGATTGATAATGTGTCATAAATTTCGGAAAATCTACAAATTTTGATGTCTACTGCCAATATA
Source organism: Rhingia rostrata (assembly GCA_949824845.1). NCBI lineage: Eukaryota > Metazoa > Arthropoda > Insecta > Diptera > Syrphidae > Rhingia > Rhingia rostrata. The sequence continues at coordinate 141,020,575 of OX463756.1, read as the reverse complement.
TAATTTCAAGGTCAAAATTATTAATGTATTGGTGTGTATATGAGTATAAAGGATAAAATATATCATGTAGTCTTTTGGGAAAGGGCTCTAGATTAGTTATACTATAAAGAATATTGTTTTTTTGTATGCTTTCTTTTATTTTTATGTATACGTATAAATCACTTCGAGTATTTTTATTGCACAAAAGTAATGGTAAACAACTCTCACCAAATTTATTAACAAACAATTGAAAAATTGCATTCACACAATAGTTTTATAGCTAAATATGGCATTCCTCGTTTTTTTTTTTTAAGAATCCGTAAAATTAAATTATCTACATTAAATATGTGAAAACCTCCACATTCCTTAAAACACTTATTGAGGCTTTCACTGATAAAAAAAACGAAAAATACCTTTTTTGTTACTATCATTTCGAAAACTTTTTACAAGCAGATTATCTAATTAGGAGCTTTTTAGTTCTACGACCGAATAATTTATCGATACGCGACTTTAGACCTTAGCCGTACCGATGGCATATAATGAATGACTATCGGCAAATAGATTAATTTGTATTTATATAAGATTTGCACAGTGTTTGGTATCGTTTTAAGATAACGATAAAAATACAAAGAAATGCCAGCTGCACTATTTCCAATAAGGGGAAGTATTTGAACTCATAACTGTCACTATTTATTTAAATGTGCATGTGAATCTTTTGACTTTAATTTGTTGCCTCTATATTATTCCAATAATCAATCAATCATTAAGTTTTCGTAAGTTTGCAAGTTTGCAATTTCACTCTTTTTATAATTGAACACACACAAACGAAGCTCGTATCAGCACCTGAAATGAGAGAACATTCAATATGGATGATGCAGGCGGATTACTAGGGGAAGCCCCTAGCTGCTACAAAGCAGAAATAACTATCATCCAGGAAATACGATTGTATGGGCCGAGAAGGCAAGTCATCCAGGTAGATCGCATCAATTTTCAAGAAAAGCTAATCTCAAATTAGCCGTTCGGAGGCGCCATAAAACAGGCGAAAGAAGAAAATAGAGCAAGAAAAGCGGTCTATCAAGGATACAGAGAGGTGCCACTTCATGAATGACGTTCACAAGTTTAACTAAAGTGTAAAACGTCAAAGTCAGGGATAAAAGGTCCGAACAGAAGTTGTCTAAAAGAACCACTACCACATACTGTCAAACTGCGATGACGAACAATATTTAGCTGCCAGGCAGAACGAACCATTCAACATTGGCAACGATGGCGAAAACTACCAATCACACTACACAAAGCGACGCGACGTCCTTCCTGCCGAATTTTATTAAGTCAGTGGATATGATTGTGTAAGCGAAACCTTGTCTGATGAAAATATGCCTGGAGAACGGAATCTTAGCTTCGTTTGCCGGACCACAAAAAATGAGACCTTCAGAACTCCGCCAACTACATACCCTTTTTACACGCTGCGTTGACGTTTCGCTGTTTCCGTTTGTTTTTGTGTTTCAATTATGTTTATTTTGATTCTGATTTCGTTTTTTTTTTTTTGACTGACAGTTCTACATCGATGCAGGGGCGCGTAAATGGCCAAACAGAATCGGATTACTTCATTACTTATTATATAAGGACTACTAGTTGCCAACTTCACGTATGTTCCAAAACTACATACACGCCACTGTTTCACTGCGGAAATCTTAGTTAGCAAAAAAGTAATTTGCTTCATCACATTGAAGAAATAAATTTACAAATTTAAGAAATAAATTAAAAAAACTTGTTTAGTTTATAGGTCAATAAGATGAAGCTACATCTCGAGGTGGAAATGAATCTCTTGACACAAGATGTTGCTCTCTTATAATCATGTTCCTATGGAAATTTAAGGTTGACGACGGCATGTGTTTCTTTGCTAATCCGCAGTGAAACAACGGCGCTTGTGCTGTTTTTGAACATATTTTCTCGCAGTAGCATATGAATATGACATTACACTAGCCGTCCCTATATAAAAAGTCAATGACAGAGGCATTAGTAACATGTCCTGTAATATTAACAACCTGATCGGCCCTTATCAGTGTTGTTTTAGGCCAGGAAAGTCAACAACTAGTTAAATCTTTACAAACCCAATAAGAATTCTCGCTGCTCCATCAGGATCACCAAAACATTCAATACCAAAATAGGATTTGGGCAAGGAGACGCACTGTCATGTGACTTATTCAATCTCATTCATTAGAGTATTGTGCAAAATCCCTGAGGCACAATCTTCCATAAATGGATCCTAAGTGCCTTGTTGTGTCCTGTTATAGCCATCATTGAACAACTTAATTGGAACACAAAACATATACGGAAAACCCATTTTGACCCATAGGGTTCAGTTACAGCTATTAATTTTTAACAAAAATGTTCGCAATGAATCATTGAAAAACAAAATTGTGAAATTTTGAACTAAAAATTAAAATATTTTTGATAATTTTGATAATAATTTGATTTTAAAATTCATTAGTTTTGTTTTGACACCGTCTCGAAAATGATTCAATCGTGTGAATATGAAAATTTTCATTCTATGTACAGCTCAGTCCATTGCTTTTTATTGATAGTATTCTGCTGCGGTCGTATACATGATCGTTTATACAAAATTCAATGTATGTCCACCCAAATGGAAGTTGACTCCATCAGGTTTATGTCTTGACTGATGTAGTACCATTTTTATCGAACAGGTGTCACGCTCACTAGTACGCATTTTCAGTTGTCAAACCAAAAAGTTGACTTTTGGACTTTCTGATTGAAATTCTCTCAGTGGTGGTGTAGATTAATTTATTTTCTATAACCTTAGCACATTATCGCTTGTGTTAAATAATAATTTAATAAATTTTTCGTTGAATTCCCGGTTGTTAAAACAACAGAATGTTCTCAAGCACAAGGACTTTTGTTCGCACCAGCATCGTAAGCATTTGGCCTGATCAAAAATAGACCCACTCCTGAACTAATATTAAAATCTCGTAATTGCAGTTGCACCGTTGCAAGAGCACCCTTGTTGTTGCCGAACACAACAATGAGGCTCTTAATCCTGTCACTTTAAATACGATTACTGCTGCTAAGAAAATCGGTGGTGATGTTACTGTCTTGGTAGTTGGAACCAAATGTGGGCCAGTAAGTACAACTTAAGTATGTAACAACCTTTATTGAATGTGTTCATTGTCACATCGTCAATTTGTTTAGGCTTCTGAAGCTGTGTCGAAAATTGCAGGAGTCGGCAAAGTAATTGTTGCTGAAAATGAAGCTTTCAAGGGATTCACTGCTGAATCGATAACTCCTTTAGTGCTGGCCGCACAGAATCAATTCAAGTTCACACACATTCTAGCCGGAGCAACAGCGTTTGGAAAGAATGTTTTACCGCGTATTGCTGCTAAGTTGGATGTGTCTCCTATTTCGGAAGTTATCGATGTCAAGTCTGAGGATACTTTTGTGAGAACTATCTATGCAGGTAAAGTAAAATTAAGTAGTTTGCGTGGTACTTCATAGCATTGCTTGTTGGCGAATGAAAAGAGATTGATCAAATGTTATGTAATACTTGTGTGCCCATTTGAAATAATGTAATTTGATGATTTCGGACTGTGGAGAATCAACTCGATCAGGAGGACATTTAAGAAACACTCGGGATAATCGTAAAATCAAACTGTCGACGTCATTGTTGCTGGTTCATGCCACATTTGCCAAAAACATGCCACATAGGTCGTTTTAATGAAGTCAAAGGAATATGCTATGGAGATGCAAAGTTGTTTTCAATGTCAATTGTATTATCACTTTGTGGCGACATGCCAAAAAGTTAAACACATTGTTGCGTATGCAAAATTCCTCTTCGTGAGCAGGCTTGCGTATGCACAATTATTCTTCGTGAGCAGTTAAATAGTCGTCTTGCTTTTTGAGTTTTCGCAAACTGCCGCTACGAATTTATTTTTTGTGGTGTGTACTTGCTCGTAGACACCAAAAATTGGCACCATACGAGTATTCTAATCATTTATCGGTTCGCTTTATATATATACTTTTGGAGCATGTCAGCGATCCTAACACTTGCGGGCTGTGCCAATACGACTAGCCATAGAACAATTTTTATTGTATGCAGTGCGTCAACTTTGGCTTTATGATCTTTGATTTGACGTACCCCCACAAAAAGTAGTCCAAATGTGTCAAATCATACGAACGAGGTGGCCAATTCACATTTTTTTGAGATTATTCGGTCAACAAACGTTGGCTTAACAAAGTCATGGTTCTACGAGCTGTTTGGCTTGTTGCGCCGCCTTGTTGGAAACATTTCTCCTTCAAATGACATAAGAAATAAAAAATCATTTGCCTATAGCGTTCACCGGTTTCAGGTTTGATGGTCCGCTGGCTTTAATTCTTGCACCAGTGGGATCTTATATGAAGGGCCAAGATATTGTCTCAAAATTTAACAAGTATACCGAGTTGCTGAGAACGGCGGCGTTGGATCGATAAACTCGGGTCTTCTGTCAGACTTACGTCTACAGCGGCGATGGCTTTTTCTGTACGCACGGTGCGGGCTCTATTTGTATCCATAATGTTGCGTATTGCATTGCAAACAACAACAGAGTGATATTCTGCCCTAAAGGACACTGACATTAGGTTTCTTGATTTTCTTTTTCCATCTCGATAAAATTGTGCTTCACAAATGGTATGTCATTCATTTGTATAATTTAGTAGCACTTTTCCATTTCGGATCTTTTGACTTCCTATTCATTGGATCACTGTTTCATGCCAAGCATCTTTATTTCACCTGCTTGTAATTATCCTTTGTGTACACTGTCCCCCAATGTTAAACAAATTTCATTAAAACAGTGCTTAAGAGTTTTCCTTTCTTCTTAATGGGTATTTTTAGGCAAAGTTATTACAACTTGATCAACTCTAAGCCGAGTCGATGACTGATCTCGTCATCATAACACAAATAACCTAAAACACATCTATTATCTTCCCTCAGGTAATGCCATTCTTACACTTAAATCCAAGGACGCCGTGAAGGTAATCACTGTCCGTGGAACCAACTTTGAAGCTGCTGCCGCTGGTGGAAGTGCTGCTATTGAGCAAGCACCAGCTGGTGATTTCAAAAGTGATTTGTCAGAGTTCGTATCACAGGAGCTCACCAAGTCAGATCGTCCAGAATTAACTGGCGCTAAAGTCATTGTCTCGGGTGGACGTGGTCTGAAGTCCGGCGATAACTTCAAACTTTTGTACGATCTAGCTGACAAGTTTTCAGCAGCCGTTGGTGCTTCCCGTGCTGCAGTCGATGCTGGCTACGTGCCCAATGATTTGCAAATCGGACAAACTGGCAAGATTGTCGCTCCCGTAAGTGTAACACATATGCAACAAACGAAAAAAAGTTATTAGTACCATTTTTTCTAGGATCTATATATCGCTGTTGGAATCTCCGGCGCGATTCAACATTTAGCCGGTATGAAGGACTCCAAGACAATTGTTGCTATCAACAAGGATCCTGAGGCACCAATATTCCAAGTGGCTGATATTGGCTTGGTAGCTGATCTTTTCAAGGCTGTTCCAGAGATGACAGAGAAGTTGTAATGATGTCTAGAAGAGTTAGCCAATCACACAGTTGCCTTACAAAAATTAAGTGTAAAATTCCCCAATCCCCAGCTGAATGCATTTATATCCGTTAGTTAGTTTATATTTTGTATGAGCAATTCCTTTTTTTTTCAATTCTGTTGTTTAACCGAAGAATAAAGTGTACGTTATTTCGCCATTGGTACTAACATGTGGATGTTGTTTCTTTGATTACTAGTCCTGGTTAATGCACCTAACAAAATAAAAGTATGTTCAGGTAACCCAGGGCTCGATGAAATGCCTAAAATTTTGTTTTATTTTGGTATCGAATGTGTCGGTGAGGTCGTTTCCTAATGAAGCAGCGAGAATTATCCATCGTCATCTTTGACAGATGGAATAGTTTGTGTGGTTAAACCACACAGACAAGGGCCGGTTTCCGATATCAAGCATTTATTTATTTTTTTTTGCAAAAATTCTTCTAGTTCGTCAATTTTGAGACCATTTGCGTTCCCATGTCAATACCTTAAGAAGCTGTTTGAACTCGAGCTTTCTCAATTTTTCAAATATTACTTTATAAATCTTGCTTTGTTCATCAAGTTTTTTTTTGTTGGCCTTTTTTAAGGTCGGATTGGTTTCGCTTGCAAGTTCTTCTCTTCCGTAAAGTATTCACTTGATGGAAGATTCGGTGTAATGCGGATATCCACCACGCCACAACAATGCAGAAATACTGTGAAAAAATATCGAAAGACTGCAATCACAAGAGACCGCCAAGACCTTACCGCAGCGCATATCCTTAAACCTCTCGATTAAGACCATACCACCAGCATCGAATGTCGAAGAACAATGGCGAGGATGCCAACAAGCCATTAGATCAGCCGCAACTGATGTGCTAGGTTTCTCGCGTCCAACAGCTAGAAACCTCTGGTTTGATGAGGAATGCCGACAGATGCTCGCAGCCAAGAACGAGGCCTACAAGGCTAAGCTGCAGGTGGAGACGAGAGCTGCCGTTGAGCTCTATAGGCAGAGAAGAGGAGAAGTACGCCGGCTTTTCAGAAAAAAAAAAAAAGGGCACGAAAAGCGCGCAATCGAGGATATAGAAAGGTGCCACTCCAGGAACAATGTTCGCAAGTTTAACTAAAGTGCAAAACGTCAAAGCCAAGGATACAAGGCTCAAACAGAATCCTGTTCAGATGAACAAGGAAATATCGTAGTTGAGACGATGCTGAGGATATGGAAGAACCATTTCTGCAGACTGTTAAATGGCGATGACGAACAACAATCCGGTGTCAGGCAGACCGAACCATTCAATATTGGCAACGACAGCCTTCCTCAATATCGCCTACAAGATCCTATCTGCCGTAATATGTGAACGCCTGAAACCATTTACCAACAACCTGATCGGCCCTTATCAGTGTGGTTTTAGGCCAGGAAAGTCCATAACCGATCAAATTTTCACACTTCGGCAGATCCTGGAAAAAAATCCAAGAAGTCCAAATCGATACCCACCACTTATTCGTGGTTTTGGTATACCGCCCAAACTTGTCCGTTTGTGTAGGATGACGATGGAGAATTCTCATTGCTCCATCAGGGTCCGAAACGACCTCACCGACACATTCGATACCAAAAAAGGATTTATGCAAGGCGATGCGCTGTCATGTGACTTCTTAAATCTGATTCTTGCGAGGATTGTGCAAAACTCACGAGCCAACACCAGAGGCACATCCTTCCAAAAATCGGTACAACTACTAGCATACGCCGACGATATTGACATCATTAGTAGGACCCAACATGGTGTCATAGCCACGTTTGCTAGTATAGAGAAGCAAGCGGCAAAAATGGGTTTAGCAGTAAATTAGGGCAAGACGAACTATGCTGAACTATACGACCTGTACAGCGACATGCTTCCGGTCAAAAAAAAAAACTCCGCATTGGACGTTTAAGATAGGTAGGACATGTAGAACGAATGGACACCAATACTCCGTTTCGCAGAGTCTTCGATTCCCAGCCAGACGTCGGACGCAGTAGAGGAAGACCTAAAGCTGCTCACACAAATAGAAACCGACCTCAACCAACTTGGAGTGCGCAAGGACCGGGATATTTGGAGAGGCATGTCGGTTGACGCCCATCTTCATTCCGGACTGTAGATCCACTTAAATAAAAATAAATTAAATAATAGGACGGTTCGGTGTTGTCTCGAGATCATGAAAGTTTTTGCGATCCACGTTTTCTTTTCGCAGAGAATATAATTCCTTGTTTAATTTCATGGAAGAATTGCTCCATTTTATTAAGTTTAGCATGTAATTCTTTGAACTTCATTTTCACTAAGGTTTTCACCGAAGCCTTCTTTTTCCGGATACATACTTTGCATGTGGAGATCGGTTTACCTTTGTTTTGGTTTACCATAATTTTTTAAAAAAGCAATACTTGGTCCTCCTCAGAATACGAGGGACCAACCTCCGTAGAGGGTGGATTTTGAAGTACAACTGGTCTGCCACCTGCGATAATAATTCCATTAGTTTGTTCCATTGCATATCTTTGATGTTGCATTTAATACCTTCTGCCAGTTTTACATAATCAGCCTTCTAGGAACAGACGCAGACCAAGAAGCCACTTTCTAAAGGTCAGAAGCTTTTGGATTTGGGTTTGCCTTCGAATTTGCCCTTCAACTATGACCTGGCCCATTTGGCCCTACCAGGTAAAAAATCTCCCGACGGCATAGCGCATGGCATTACTCTGGCGTTAGATTTTATTCGACTCTTACGACATGCATACATTACCTCAAGGCTATTCTAACCCCGTCCAGTTGCAAACTTGGCAACTATTTGTTTGTACATATCACGTATTAGAAGCAGATACAATAGTGGTCTAAGGGCACTTCATTTCGGTAAACCTGTCACTATTCCTTTAAACTCCAATTATTCGTTTCCCAGTTTCACTCGATAGAGTCTATTCTCAAGTTACGCCACAGGAATTTTATATAATTGTTCTCGGAGAACTTTGTATTTACTTGCGACACTTCAAAAAATACGGCTGAAATTTTTTCTTTTCTTCGAAAGCTTTATCAATTACATCAGCAAATCGATGTACTTGGTCGATCATCGAGTGCTTATTTCTAAACCCGAATTGAAGGTCAGGTGAAAAGCGATTTTAATCAATAGGGCCAAACAACTATTTATAATCAAAATAATTAAATCAATTTAAATATAATATCCACAGAGCAACACATATTTACAGAAATGGTAACTTGGGTATCCTTCTCCTACTCTGGTTATAGACCATCAGTATTGGTATTCACTATTCATCCCCTATTCAGCAACAATCACCGTAGGAATTGTTTCCAATTGCTATCACCAACGTTTCCAGGGAAATTAATATTTCGTTACTATGAAAACTTGTTACCGATTAGTCAAATTATATTCAAAGATTTCAAAACAATAATAAGTCGTCAATTGAAGAAACCAAACGAATTTACGATGGGTGAAAAAACGGTTGATGCATTCCAAACCCTTGTCCGCTATGACAATCCAGTGCTAGTTATCAAACACCAAGAAAAGAAAGGTTCCCCAGATGCTGTCAGTTGATATTGTTTCTTTGGTTCAATATAACAAACAAAAAAACTTTTCTTCTAGGAAATACCAAGACCACAAACGGCTGCAGGTATTTTCGATACGAAACGCGAAACGGAAGAGATTTTAAACTCAATTCTTCCGCCACGATGTTGGGAGGAGGATGGTCAACTTTGGACACAAACAGTGAGTACTCAAATATTTATTAAGAAATCAAATTTTAACGAGGTGGATACATTTGTGCGAGGCTGTTGGGAATGCATGCTTATTATAATATGGTATACCGTTATAATGTTAATTTATTATTGTTACACTTTCAAGGGGTGTGATGTCGTCACATTCCCTTCCAATTTTGGTTTTGGGTTGGTGAGTGTTACTTACCAAGCCGTCATTTCCGGCAGCCTTGTTAGATATCGCCATCCTCACTTCACTAAGGTCGGGTGGGTGGTCTTTTTGCTGTCTTCACCAATATTGAATGGTTTATTCTGCCTGACGGCGGAATATTGTTTTTCAATGCCGTTTTACAGTCTGCAGAAGTGGTTATTACATATTTTCAGAATCAACTGTCTCTCAACTACGACTACCCCTAGGACACGGAGCCATTAGCATTTACTACGGTATTGAGCGCTGCCCTTGATCTTTCGGCTCATCCTCCACCATCTCTGTTCAAGGGGCCTGACTTACCGTTGAGATTGCTAAATGACCTGTCGTCCGATAATGTCGGAGCAGCTTATATATGTTATTTACTTTGTCACTCCTAACTGCGACTGTAGACGCCACCGTTGACTCCATCTTGAGAGTTCTTCCGCTACCGCCTGGAAGTAGAACATGTGCATTCATATGAGCACACGCTCATCTGCTGCCGGCCGCCAAGACTTTACACAGAGGTTGAGACTCTATCTACGGTCAAAGTATTAGCCACTCGCCACTTAAAGGCTGAGTGTCGGAATTGGTAGGCATCAGCTTGGTTAATGCTCAAGGCTTCAATTAAACGCGTTACCTACCATTTGACCACTATTATCAAACTTACTGATATAATTTAGCGGGCGCTACACTCCTAGTTGGACCATTCTTAACCGGATAAAAAATCTAAAGAAATATTCGTGTTAAAATCCTGGCTTTGATTAATGCTACCAGTGGTTAAGTTTAAACACAAATCTTTTTCCAAAGGCCTTGCCATTAAGAAAAAGAAGTCTGGGCGAAAAAAAAACCATTATTTGAACGACTTTATTAAAATCTTTTATAATTAATTTAATATTTTTGGGGCACCAGAATCGTTAGGAGATTACGTCTAATATGTGAGTAGTTACTTCTTGCGCATTAGCGGGAAGTAGAATTTTATGCTAAGCCCAAAACGCCTCAATCAATATTTTGTTTACACTCCTGGCTAGAAATTCAACAATCAGTCAGCAACATGTCTTTGTAGGTATCCAGCACTCCCGCAACCCGGCAAGATGTTATAAATCTGCAAGAAATGTTAGACACACGACTTCAACAGACCCAGGCACGAGAGACCGGTATATGCCCTATCCGGCGTGAGCTTTATTCACAATGCTTTGGTGAGTGGCAACTTTTTTTAAACATTTTCTTCCCTTTACCATTTTTATGTACCGTCTCCACCTTACAGACGAACTTATCCGCGAGGTGACAATTAACTGCTCCGAACGTGGACTTTTATTACTCCGTATTCGAGATGAAATCGCCATGTCAATGGAAGCCTACGAAACCCTTTACTGTAGTTCGGTAGCATTCGGCATGCGTAAAGCTCTTCAAGCACACGAGGAAAAGGAACGGTTACGGGAAAAAGTCAAACAACTCGAAACTGATAAGGAATCGCTAGAGGAAATCATCACCGACATGAAGATCAAATCCGAACAGAACGAACGACGAAATGCTGAGTTACGTGCTTCAGAGGAAAAGAAATACGCCGAAGAGGTCGCCTTTCTCAAGAAGACTAACGCTCAGCTTAAGGCGCAGCTAGAAGGAATCACAGCTCCAAAGAAATAGTCAACAAATTATATATATTTTTTTTAGGTTAGAAGTTCTCGAATTTATTTCAAAATTAATGATCCTGTTCGGGCTCATCGATTTCATTGATAATTGGTGTTTGTTTAAATTGTTTAGACTTGTCCTTTGCTTCGGCGGCCTTGGTGTTCTTCTCAACGGCTGGTGCTTCAGGCTTAGATGGGGTACTAACGGGTTCGTCAGTCATCGATGTGTCTTCATCGACAGATTCGACCTTTTCTTCTTGTTCCACTATTTCTTTGTCGTCTTCGTGGGGAATATCTTTGTAAATATCTACGACTTCCGTCATTTGTTCCTTCAATGTCTCCACTTTGCTCATGTAGAGATTGTAGACATACTCGGCCATTTCTGACATCGATGTAATATTTCTAAACTCGATATTGATAGGATCAGCAATTGCTCGGGTTGTGGGCATGGTTTCTTCGGTAAGAATTTGCAGAGTTTGAGGGCGTTTCGTTAGCTATGTGTAGAAAAATTGATTACTACGTGGATAGATGTGGATTTCTAAGACTTACCAGCTCAAAAGTTGGACGCAGTTCGAAGCAGTTCTTGAATAGTGATACCCTCCCAAAGATATAGAGACCGAGACGTGCACGACTCATAGCAACTACCAAACGTCGAACATCACGCAAATGCCCAACAGCTTTCGTGCGCACCAACGAGATGAGGATATAATCGTTTTGTTGGCCCTGATATTTGTCCACTGTAGTGATTTTGTGCGGCCATCCAATAAGTGGATTCTTGCCACAGCGGAGACTAATAACATCACGGATGAGATGTTTCTGCCCGTTATAAGTCGTGAGGATGGATATCTTCTCAGCCGGATAGCCGAGCAATCGCATATACATGAACACAGCTACGATGTACTCTGCTTCTGCAAGATTCTTTAACCAAAATATTGTAACATCACGTTACATCAAAAATTGTAATCATCTTACCTGATAGAAAAAAGGATTTGGCTCTGACTCTCCGACACCGTTAAAATCTTCCACATTTATCAGCTGATAGTCATGCACGAAGCCCGCGTTCGCATGTTTATACTCATCCCGTTTAAAAATATGCTCCAGATCATCAAGCTTCTTGTAGCGCCACTTGTACAGCGAACAAATGCTCGAACGAGCACGACCCTGACCATCCAGATCAACTGTCGGCACTCCCAACCGGACCAGACGCGTGAACAAACTCTGCTCCATATTCGAATACTTTTGAAAAGCCATGTTTTTTATGACTGGCGGCAACTGATGATGATCGCCGATCATGATCCACCGTTTGAGTCGGTTGAAACCATCCATAGGATTCTGAAGCAGAAGTGGTATGAACGTCTCGATCTCTAGAATTTGCGCGGATTCTTCCATCAAGATGTTATCGTATTTGAATCCTAGATTTACCAACTCCTTGCGCTTTAATGCTGCGTGGGTACATGTCATCGCAATGATTTTCGCCTCCTTCACAAGTAAATACTTTGATCGGTCCAAACCACTGCGAAGAAGTTCAAACGCTCGAAACTCTTCAAGCTCTGTGAAAATTCGGGAGATGTATCTGAAGCAACCCTCAGCAATCGCAAGGTACTCCTTGAATGTGTAACCCTTGAACAACGGCTGTGGAGCGTCAGTAAAGAACTTGGTAAATGGAAATTGTCTCTCGAAGACTGCTTTCCATGTAGTGTCATCCTTTGCACTCGCTGCTGTTGCAATGTTAAGGAATTTTTCCCATCGTGCCATTACGTTGTATAGATAAAAATAACCGGCGGTTTCGCATGTGTACGCATTGTCACCAGGAACATTCATTGACTCCTGCAGTTTTTGTACTTGATTTAGCAGATCCAAACGTTTAGCAAGAACGTAGTTTACACGTCCGTATCGGCTGAAGTCCTTTTCAGTCTCAAGAGCTTCCTCTCCGTGACCCAAACGAAGGAGATGCCGCTCGTCAATGTCCAATGCCATGATTTTCTCAAAAAGCTGATTCAAAGCCTGATTGGAATGGGTGACAATAAGAGTCCTTTGATTCGGATGGTTGTGGTAGAGGTTCGAGATGATTTGCACTGCTACGTCAGTCTTACCCGTACCAGGAGGCCCGACGACAAGTGTTAATCCGGGTTGCATTCCAGCACGAATCGCTTCAATTTGAGTGGGTGTAAAGCGGACCGTGTTTCTGAAAGTGGATATTTTGAATTACCTTCAGACTTTTACTAAAAGGGGTTACAAACTTTTTCGGAGCATTCGCCATATAAGGTCCTCGGCACTCGAAGACGTACGGATCAACTGTTATCGATTTGGGGAGTTCCTGAGCCGCCTCCTCTTTTTGATAATCATCACTGTCCACATTTGTGACGGGAACATCGCCAAAAGTCAGTCGAAATGGAGTTTTTAGCAGCTCAGAGTTTGTCTCGGGACAGATAATTTCATAAGAGGGAAAACTTTTGCGAAGATGGTCAATATCGAGGAATGTATCATTGAAATCGAGAGACTTCTCTTGATTGGTCATGCGCGAATAATGCGCAGCGCTAGGATCCCCATAGCCTAGAAGAATGTCATGTAGCCATGGTGGAACTACACACTCTGTATTCATTAGATGGCGAATTGTCTCGAGCACCGCCTTGAAGTTGTTCTCTTTAGGCTTTCGTCGCATTATTATGTTAAAATCTTCGTAAACGTCATCTGCTCCCTAGAAAAAAAAAACAGTGAGACTTACAGAATGGACCGCTTCTATAAACCTACCTCTTGCAAAGCATCCATATCCAAGCGATATTGATTTGAGTCCAACCAAACACGATAAGTTCTCTGCTCACCGGTTAAAACTGGTCGCGGATCAGGTCCGTCTTCGATAACTCGGCCATTCGCATCCAACATTCCTTCGATTTCACAACCACGAACGCTGACTAATCCTACCTGAGGTATAAACGGCTCACGTGGATTGTATTTTGTCCCTAGAAATCAAATTTGTACACTCATGTAACCATAAGGACTATTATCTCTTACCATACGGCTGAGTAGGTCTAACCGTAATTAAAAAACAAACATCATGCTTCCTTAGATTTTCCCACTCGTCCTTAATTTCCCGGCGTACGCTGAGAGTAACCGATATATCAGCCCTAACTCGAGAAGGTTTCTTTTCGCCAATGTGCGGCTTTGCAACCTCGACAACGGCAAATGAGGCAATTGGCAAAGCCATTCTTGCCCAACCACCAAACACAACATCACCATCCTCTGATTGCCATGGAAGCATACGACTGACTGCATCCTCAATATCCTGACGAATTTCATATGTTGATTCCAACCGGAATAAATTAAAATTCCTCAACAAATAATCGTGCAGAGTAAGAAACTGTAGGTTGAGCTTTGGCAACGCCAAACACCCATCCCCGGAATAGTACTCCGTGGGAACAATATTCTCATCCCAAATGATGTCCTCCGTTGGGTAAAGGGGCATTTCGTTTAGCGCCTCTAACTGGGACGAGTGTCTTTCGTGGCGTGAAATAAGTAGCTCTTTGAGAAACTCTTCGTCCAAACGATGCCATTCAAATGGTTGGCTTAAGTCATCTGGTACGAGATTTAAGAAGGATGCAATTTCTTTGAGATTATGTGCATCCAGGGCGCCAAAGTGTTTTTCGAGTGCATCGCGGCTATCAACAGTTGCCACGTTCGACAAGGCAAATGTTTTTAAATCTGGAAATTTTGCGAACGCAGCACGCTGCAGCGATGTGATTTTTTTATAGTGAAGCTGTGTCATGTCATGATCGGTAAGTGGGTCACCGGTTACGTCGTTAATTTCGAAGCGTGTGTAGAACTTCAGCATTTCAAGCAACTGTAAAGAAAATAAGAATCACAGCTTAAAGGGTTGTGGAAAAGCAAACAGTTATTCTTCAGCAAACCTAGCTTTTCTGTTTAATTGGGTGTGCAGAGTTATACAATAATGGGACTAGTAACAGTTAGGTGTTGTCTTTGATATTTCTTTGTTCATCTCGACATGATTCCGTTCAAATCTTGTATACATTCACTTCACAATTCGAGAAATTAAAATTGAATATTAGAGGCGTCACTGATGGTTAATAGAGTCAATACACCATACATGCATGCATGCACCAAGCATGCGCAATCCCGCTTCGTCCACACACTATTTATGATAACTTCGCAGTAATAATTCGTGTGTTGATCTCTGGCATCGCCATTATCAATGTTTAAATTTACTCACTAAAAATGCATGCATTTGCAAACAAGAAAATATCAAAATTTTATCACTCATGCCGCATGTGCAATCGTACCATCTATACCATACACTCTCAGTTTGCATACACAATCACTACATTGCGCATGCATGCATGTGTAATGTGTTTCGTGTGGACGCTATAAGATGTGTCATGGCAACAAGATGCCTCCTTTTTCTAAATCAGTGGCTTTAAAACTTAGTTACGTCTCGCCGTTAAGTTTTACAGGTATTGGCAACTTCAAAAAATAAGTTAGTGTTGCTGAAACCTCCTGTTCATCGCCCCATTCTAACTAACAACAATTATATTAAATCTTATTGTTCAAAAAATGCCGTCATGTTATTCCAGTAGTATGAATCGTAAACAACTTGGAATCATCATCTAACAGCGACACAGACAACAAAATACTATTTTTGTATATCAACAAACTATTCTCGGGTAAGGCGAACCGCCCTGAGACGATGTTTGTTAACTCGCTGGCAGACGTTTGTTAACTCTGCTCTTGAATTGTGTGGATTTTGGTGTTGCGTTGTTAGGTGGACATTGGACAGTGTGTCTAAGTGTGAGCTGAAACTGTTTGTCCTGTCGGTCGTTGAAATGTATCAACTATCTTAGCTTCTCCCAACATCTGCAGTTATATTCACCGCAATCGACGTATCCGCTCCAGAACATGATCGCTCATCGAGGATAAGTGATAAGTCAATCATTTTTGACAGCTATGCCTTGATGAAGTTGCTGCGAAATCAATCGAACGCGATTGTATGAATTTTTATATTGTTCCGCAGTGGTACGTCGAAAGCAAATTGAATTCTGATTGGAACTAGGCTTGAATATCTGTAATAAAGAGACCGATCTTCTGGTCTTCGCTGCGCCAAAGGTTGTAAGGGTAGAACCGTTTATTTTTGCAGATTTGACATTTGCAAAAATAGAGCATCTTCCAATAGGGTGATATCTTTTTGCCCACCTTGTATAAGAACAGCATTCAAGACCTTGTCGTATGTGGGTATTATAGAGAAGTAGAAGCTGGGCTGGTGTAAAATGGCTCTTAGCTCTGAAAAGGTATCGTGGTTTGTACACTGCCGATTTGACCTAATTGTTATGCCTAGAAGGATTTGGGAACTGTGTTCTTCATTTCGATTTGCGGAACTGTGGACTTGGTCTTCTTTTACATGAACTAGGTTTTCCTTAAAGAGTAGATTTGCTCATATCTCGGCTAGTGAGCAGTAATAGCGGTAGATGGCATGTCGTTTGAGTAAGACGATATTAGAGTACTATCATCTGCAAAACTAATGCGAATTTTAGTTGTCTTCAATAGATTATTAATGTAGAGCAGAAATCTAGTGTGTGAGAAAATTGAGCCTAGAGGTATCCTAGCGTTAATAGAGAATTTGCCTGAGGAAACGCCATCCACAACTAATTGCAAAGATCTGTTGTTAAGAATATTCAATCCAGCCGCACAGTATTTGTGTGAATTCATATGCTCTTTATATTCATTCATGCCTTGTGCCAAACTCCATCGAAAGCCTTGGAAATATCCAGGGCAAGAGCTCTCGATTCTACATGATTTTCTATCACTGATGTCCATAGACATAGCTTCAGTTGAGGGAATGGAGATTTAGTAAAATTATTGATAAAATAATTATTATCCGGGACATGCCAGAAGTTTGTTAGTTACTCTTTCAGTGAAGACATTGTTTTTGGCTCCGTAGTATATCTTGGTTTTGAGAAACATTTACATTTTTTCTTAGAACTAACTCTAGTCCCATTCTTTTCTAAACCGAGTTTTTACTAGGATAAAAAAAAAAGAGAGACCAAAGACCGTCATACCAATTCTCTTCATCCCAGGCTACAATCACATACATTCACAACGCGTGCATATAAATACATATATGGAATCCCAAAGTACAACCCTGATTGTGTTCCATAACATAATAGGTGTGGTAACATCCAAAAGGTAGGAAGCATTTCCCCTACTGTATCCCATCGTGGTTCTCTAGCACTAAATAACCGGTCTTAAGCCCACCACTGTGCACCACCACTCGTCGTCGTCAGCCAGGTAAACCTTATAAGGGGGGTTCCCAATTGACTATGACTGGGATTCCACTGCTGATGTGTACCTGCAACTCCTTTTCGATGTGCCGGTTTTTATACACATACTTCGGGATATAAATACGAAAGAAAAGATCCGACAACTAGAACAGATGTAATTTGACACACGCACGCAATTATTGTTGTATTTTTTTCTGTGGCTTATATACTTATATATTATTTACCTCAATACATTTTTTGGGTGCCTTACCTGTCAATGTGTTTATTTACTTTATTCAATTTACCTAGCAATATAAACCGAATAAGGAATAATCAGATTAGATTCCATGGAAACAAACAAAACAGAACTTTTGTGTACAATTTGTCATCCTGCCGGGAGAGAGACGATTGCATGAGCGGATGTCACTTCATGGCACTTCCTTGCTACAATTAATGACATACACGCCAGAAATAACATACCATGCCGTAGTATTTGTAATGTTGCATCAAGAGGGTTAAATTTATTTTGAATAGCTATGACTGTGGTTGAACATATGGAAGAGGGTTTGAGTACCTTTATTAATTTGATGCCACTGCTATGCTGTGATTATGTTCACAGTGGTGCTAGCAAATCACGAGCAACATTTGTTTTTTTTTATATGACGCAGCCAACAGTAGGTATATTCTCGTGGAATGAATGACGGATGACATAGGTATCTTAAATATCATGTCATTTGATTCAGTTTTCTTCCTAACTGATGAAATACTCGAATCAAGTGTATATTTTTTGAATCTTATACTTTGTAATACTTTCGATAGCGTTTGATCGACATGTCAAAGGTGAGTTGTATACTCCAAAGCCTTATTAAATAGAATTCACTAAGACCATCTCAACGGTTTTATAGTTTGGCAGTGTATTAGTATTTATGTAGCATTTATTCAGTTTCGGACAAATTCTTATTCATAAAATATTTACCGGTCCATAATACTTATACAGGCTTTGTGCCAAAAAAAAAAAAACTCGTGTTTGGCAATTCTCTTTTGACTGAGCCTATTTTTGTTTGGTTTTGGCTTTTGGACTCATCAATGTTTTTTTTTTATTTTAATTCTAAAATTAAGACAGTTAGTGATATGGCAGCACTTTCTTGTGGGCTTTTAGACAGTTAAACAACCGGTTTTTTATTATTGAAATAAAATTATAACTTAACACACACAAATGAAAAGAGAAGCTAGGTTTTTTTTATTTTATTCTATTAACATTCTTTCGAAATTATGTTATTTTATTGTTTTATTTTCACAGCTATATCCTTAACCTGGAATCGAGTCTTGATGAAAACTGCCGGTTTATAAGCGTATTTTAAGAACTTAGGCCGTGTGTCAATTGCGTTAAAATTTTAGCCAGTGCATACATTTTGACATTAGTATGGTGACTAGAGACTTTAAAATTTTTAACCTACTCAACAGCTCGCTAAAATGTATCCAGTGGCTAATTTTTGACATTTAATACACTTACTGAGGGGTGACAGAGATGGAAAGCACCTGCAGAAATGTCAAAAATTAGCCAGTGGATAAAGTTTAACCCTCATTTTAACGCAATTGACACACGGCCTTAGGATTATTTAGCTCCTGTCTAGAGAAACGGGTAATCGATTCGACTTGAAGTACCGAAGCGTTACTGTCAACTAAATTTTGTTTCATTCACATGTTTTGATACTCGCATCAAATTCGTTACTCGTATGTCTTGATTTCGTTACTCGCACTTTTCTACACCCACAGGCTATACATGTGCGGTTCGGTTCGCAGACGTACGAGGAAGATTTGCTTAATATCAACACTTGGTGTATGTATGTCAGTATGTACGTCGTACGATAGATTTTTCTGATGAGTGACTGACTCAACCGTTGAAAACGTGTGCGTGGTTCCGGTATCAAATTAACGAATGTAAGTAATTCTTTGTAACGGGTAGCCAATGAAAAAGTACCGAAACCATGCATTATTCATTTTGTCGTTACTTTTACAGCTCTACTCCTGCGAGACTCTTATTTGAGCTGGTATAAGACGAATTATCTCCCTTTCTAAGACAATATTTTGATGATCGCACAATTCCCCTATACAGAATGTTTGCCTAAATTGGATTTTCGAAATTTGTACCTTTTGCTTTATCTTGTACTCTAACACTCTAGTATGCAGATTGCAACGAATTTCAGCGTAACCTACTCTACAATGTCAAATGTGTCATTTTAATTTTTCCCGAAATTACATTTTTTCCTCAATAAATGAAATGATAACCACAAACCGATAGTTCAACTTTTATTGAATTAAATTTCACTCTTAAGACTATGCATCAAATATTTATTTGGCAAGATACATAAAAGTAGGGGTGTCATCCGCCGAGTATATTCCTAGAAAACTTAATCAGCCTTATTCATTAGGGAACATTGTTACTTTAGCTTCCAATCACTTTTTTCACTTTTTTTTTTTGTTCCACTCACTAAATTAAGCTAAAAATTTGGAAATTTTTTTTTTGTCGCTCTCAATTAGTTAAAAAGTTATTAAACAATGAAATTTCGAAAAATCCCTATAGAAATCAACCAACTTTTGACAGTTCACACATAGCTGAATGATACATATGAAGAAAAACATTCCAATGGAGCATTGCAAGATAGAAAAAAAAATATTACATATTTCCCAAAATGTAAAGAAATGTAAAAAATGTAAAAAATTGTAAAAAAAATTATTAACAATCATTAATAATTAATAAAAAATGACTAAACAAAATATCTTAAAAAAATGCCGTAACGAAAATTTAGACCCCCTCGAAGAATTTTTTAAATGTGCCGGCAAACTATACAACGGGCAAGAAGCAATTCCAGAACCATGTTCTAATGATTCTGACGATTCATCATAAATTAGTATAATATAATAAATAAATTAAATCCTAACTCAACAGTTTTTCTGTTAACCGGTACTCTGCGTGGCCCGCTTCGCGGGAACAAAGGATTTCAACTCTCTTTCTGTGGACAGTCCACGCTCACGCAACTTCGTTGCTCCGCTCAGGGTATTTAAAGTCGTCAGGCAGGCGCCTAAGTCAACAGTTTTTCTATTAAGCGATTTCAACTCTCTTTCTGTGGACAGTCCACGCTCACGCAACTTCGTTGCTCCGCTCAGGGTATTTAAAGTCGTCAGGCAGGCGCCTAAGTCAACAGTTTTTCTATTAAGCGGTACTCTGCGTGGCCCGCTTCGCGGGAACAAAGGATTTCAACTCTCTTTCTGTGGACAGTCCACGCTCACGCAACTTCGTTGCTCCGCTCAGTGTATTTAAAGTCGTCAGGCAGGCGCCTTAGTCAACATATCTTTTTGTTAAAATATTTTTATTTGGTATGTTTTTTTCAACATGGCAATGCTGCGTACACCGCAGCAGAAAAAAAAATAATTGAAGTGTCAAACTACAAACAATTTGTATGGGATTATAACCCAAAAAGTGCAATTTTATTTTATTAATAACTTTTAAACTAAATGTGAGCGACAATTTTTAAAAGCATATAAATGATCAGTGCGCAGAGACGAATCGATTGTGCAAAAAGTGAAAGGCAGCTAAAGTATATTTATGCCTTCATTAGAA